>OZ023227.1:19675864-20253864 GCA_964006125.1 Cryptus viduatorius | reverse complement strand
GATACGGTCTGCGGGATACACTCCTGTTGTATGATTTTCTATGCCGCGCAGACAATAAAGAATTTGAAGACTGTTCATAATTGTTATCAATCGGTTTCGTCACGATCTCCTTCGAAGCAGTCATCATCAGCAACAGCAGCACTAGCGAAACATTTTTTTTTTTTATCCACTTCCTCAGGTCCTTTCTGGTCTATGGAACCTACGGTTCTATATTCCCACAAGTGGTCAAATCTATCACTATGACAAAGCCACTCTTTGATTCTTGTTGCGTAGTCCAAAGAGCAATTGTACGACGGTCTCGTATGCAGCAAACTGTGATATATGCAGCGAGTACCGCGACCGCTATCAAGTCTTTTGAACGACGTCGGATGCTCGTTGTCTTCTTCTTCCAGGTTTACAACAAAACAGCCTGTGAGATTTGTCAAATACGTTGATTTAACAGCTCCTCTGGTGAATATTCTATCAGCCTGTTCAGCTGTTTTCTTTAGAATTTGCTCAATTGTCTCTAAAGATGTGTCACCCTCAGTCCACGCTATACCATGACAATGAATTTTAAGCCACGCGTTTTGTCGTTTTATATTGAGCGGTAGATCCGTATACGCACACGGCGGTTTTACAAGCCAATACCCGATGTACTCGTCAGTCAATGAAACAATTGCAACTTCTTTAGGCAAAAAGTTATTAAATTTATCTTTTAGACCTTGGATATCAATTATGACACTCACAGGAGCGCTCGACATCTTGACGTTTCGAGCTCTCAGGGTAGACTGAAGAATCGCCTATGGACTAGCTACTGAAGTCTACAATAACCTGTCTGGACGAGTCGATTTCCAGCACGTTATCATATTCAGCATACACGATGCAGTTAACTGTCGAAGTCAGTGACTCATTGAATCGTACTTCTATTCTGAGACTACCGTGTTTCACCAAATTCCAATGACTATTACTGTTTGCCGAAAGATCAGGTGTAAGGTCAAATGCGAAAAGACAATAGCCCCATGGATAGGATGAACGCGATATGCAGTTACCCTGATTAAGAAAATGAATACCAGTGCCTGAGAACAATGTATGATAGGCGTCGACATATCGGGGGATATCGGTAAAGTCTGGCTGCAGAGGTTTCGAAGGTATCTGTACGCCATCAACGTATAGCGAGAGATAATTGATACCATAATTTCGGAAATTAAATGGGTTTAGCGTGCGGTCGCCATTGAATGCTTTATTATCCACGAAACCTATAATTACACGTTTGGGCAATTGGCCGAGTATAACATTATCCAAAGTGTCTCCATGTACACCCGCAGGCATTGATATTGCTTTAACTTCTACACGCGTTAAGGGGTATTTGGCTGTAGCCTTGCATAGGGCTCTTGCGTGAGCTAGCAGTATACCGGGAGCTATCTTGGTGCGACGCACAAGAAGCGATGCCTCGGCAATGCGGATCCTGCAATTTTTCGAATTGCTCATGAGACAAAACGCGTCGCTGGTGCGTACGAGCCTCAACCGCATTTCAACGCCGTTCAACAAGAATCTGTCTTGATTAAAAATATCACAATGCAAATGTCCGAGAAGATCGACTGTTTTGCCGTCACTTAGAAAACTACTACGATTATTAAGACCGATATTACCGTCACCCAAATCGTCCATTTTACCAGCTGTGTCTGTGTACCATAGAACACTCGTAAGATGAGAAGTTTTTGCGCCTTGGCCATAATTCAAGAGTGTTTCGATAAAAGCCCTGTACGCATAAGCATTGTTAGGTGGTGATACAAGTTTTTGATTCAAGTATACATCTACCTGATTAAACATTGAATGCAATAAATTATTGACAGGCCCCACTTTAACAGGCGTATCTTTTGTGGATGCCCTTGGTATTTCAACACGCAGACTCAGCATAGTATGAGCTAAATCAATGTACTCATCGCCGTGACCCGGCACTACAAACTCGATAGGTGAATCATCTGTCAATGATGAAATTGGCTTATAGTATACCCATTGCGAACCCTCGATTGTCGTTTGAGTTGGAGGCAGTGTAAATAGCTCCAACTCTGACTTCATACATTCGCACGAGTGAGCATGTAAAAAAGCCATTTTTTCCCCCTCTCTGAATCTAGGCAAAAATATCAGCCACAGTTCTTACCTTCTTCTTTTTTTTCCTGATAAATTCACTCAACTTTCGTTTCACAGACTTCTTCTTCTTCTTCTTCTTCGTCTTCTTATTTACTTTTCCCCTGTGTTTTCTCCTCACGCTCGATTTCTTTCGTTTTTTCGAAACGATGCGACGAGCTTCGCGTCCACCCGTAGAATGCATCAAACGACTAAGTTTAGCCGCTTTATACCCGGAACCCTTCATTAGAGTTTCAATTTTTGCCTCTGCTTTTCTTTTTAGGTTTTGACCAGACTCACGCAAGCGCGTTTTGAAAGCTTCTCGCGGTTGCAACCCTGAATCTAATACATCACTAGCTACATTAACACCTGCACGTAGGGCCTCTTTACCGACCGTTCGTGCACCTAGTTTCAAGAGAGGTATGATGCGCCTGAAGAGACCTCCGAGAAAACTACCAATCCCGTGGCCTCGCTGATTCGGCGAACCAACGTATACATTACTTATACCTCCATAACCTGTTTTTACACCACCACCACCACCACCTATTTGCGTATCAAAGTACTCGTTGTACAGATTCATTCTACTAATCTGTGCGTCTGAAGTGTAGCGTTACCGTCAATGTCCCATACTCGAATGGAATCGGCTCACCGAATTCATCCCTTATATCGATAGTTATAGTTTGAAAATTGGTACGCAATAGAGGCACATAGCGCAGTGGTGAAAAGCTTTTAATTTTCGTGGATCCGAAATTAGAATTATCAGCAGCTGCTGACGGCACAACACGCAGCAGAGGTGTATGCACATCACCTGTTATGTAGGGTTCACAGATATCGGTATAAACGAAAAACATATTTGGCACACCATTGGTAAGACTCGCTGGTCTTTGAGCAGCGTACGTGGTGGCTCTTTGAACTACGATAGCCTTACTATGGGTATAACCCAAAATTTTATTTAGATCCTGTGAGAAAAAGAATGCGTGTTCTACACCTTTACAATTTCCACAAATTGCCTCTACCGTAACATAACCATTACGTCCACAATGAAATCTTAAGTGACCTTTAACACATGAAATTTCGTTAATGACTTCAATTAGTGAATCTATATTCCGGTAGATTCCTGACGGCACACAAACGCGATCTTCTTTGTAATCTATGTCTGCATCTGTACCCGGGGGTACAGCGTTTGTGACTATACTGATAAAATTTCGCTCTCCTTCAGGGGGGACATGCAAAATGGTCATAGGTATGTGAATTTCGGCTAATGAAACAGACCAACTGCCATGCAGCGTCACGTGCTGTGGCAAATGAGTGGTGTAACGTGTTGTTGTGTTATCAGGATAATAATCCATGCTACTATTGCTAGGCAACACAATATAAAATCCATCCTTCATTCTAATTGCTTTCTACTTACTTTTTTTTTCGTTTCAATAGTCTCACGCACTCTTGACAGCTCAGCCTCGTAAAAGATGCCGTCAATATCCTCGTTTTGAAGATCGCGCAAGATATATACTGTAGGCCGGCGGCTATTCGATACACGATGTACTTTAAAGAGCTCGCTACTCCAGCCACTTTCGTAACCTTTTGCAAAGGCTGCTTTCGCGCTACTGATTCGCACGATATCCCCTATTTTATATTTGGGGTGTTTTTCTTTTTGTCGCTCTACTTTTTTATAGTAGCGCTCTACTAGATTAGCCCGCGCCCTAGCGGCTGTAACAAGCGTTACATCTGTAGGAGCCATTTTTATGCTGCTATGCGTCGTATGATTGTATGCCGAAACAATATTCTGTAAAACGTCAATGTATCGCTTCTGCCGAGAATACGTGAAATAGCGCCACATCCTTTCCTTCAATGTTCTATTGAATCTTTCAGCGATAGAGGCTTTTATATCGGGATTTCTCGCAACTCGAAATAGAATATTCTTCTTCTTCAGTAGAGCTTGAAAGGCCGCACCAATGAATTCTTTACCTCTATCCGATTGAAGACAGATCGGTGATCTTCCTTTGCTTTGTGTTAATATACGTGCAAACGCTTTAGACACCGATGAAGCCGTCTTATCGCGCAGGGGTTCAACCCAAACGTATTTACTGAGAACATCGATGACTACGAGAAGATAGACAAAGCCGTCATTGTAGTCCTTGAGTGAGCGTAGATCTACAAGATCAGCCTCCCAAACATCATCAATATTTCGCACGTTGTAGAAACGTCGTGGAAACCGTTGTCTCACAGGCTTGTGTTTGGTAAAAGCTTCCTGAGTCTCCAGCCATCGTAATGTTTTATCATCACTAATTTTTTTATTGCGAGCCAAACGTAGTAGATTAGTAGCTCCCGAAAACGATACAGGATGGGCAGGATCAAAGTACACTTTTTCCAATGTTTTCATAATTTAAGATTTGCCCAGGTTACACGCCTAATCTTCTTCTTTTTATTATTATGTATAGATCCTCCCTTTTGTATACGGCCCTTTGATGCCCGAGCGGTACTAGGTCTGCTGCTGCTGTCGCTGTCAGCACCGCTACGACCAGATTGATATGTATCGCTGTAGAATTCGGTTTCTATACCACTGATGTCTTCTTCTTCATCCTCCTCGTTATTGCTCTCGCCGTAGGCGGCACTACTGCCGCTACCGTCACCGCTTTCGATAGGCTGCAATGTTGAATTGGCTCGTGTTTCAGCCCACAATTCCTCATTTCCAACAAATTCCCGCGGTGCTTGTATTTCTCGCAAAAACCGGGCAAACGCTTTTCGCCCCGCAGGCTTTCGGGCTTTTCTCGCTCGCATGGCATCGTTCACAAGATCAACAATATTCGACTCTTTAATGGGTTTGCCACTAATAGAGACAACACCCGCAGAGTCCCATGAAAAATGCGGTTCGGGTACCTCGTGCAACCGACGCAATAGAAGTTTCGCCTTTGCCCGAAACTTTGCCGGTATGCTTTCGATTATCACAGAATCATGCATATGCGCTGAGTTCTTCTTCTTTTCATAGATATGCACGGGAGTCGGTTCACTTTTTGCCGCAAGTGTCAAGTATTGTTGAGATCGTTCGCTGTCGACAAAATGAAGATAGCGTTGCAGTACAGCGAAATATGCAGACCACTTTTCCCTATCATCCTTGTAAGTGTTAGACTTCAAAATTTCATTCATCTCCGTATCCAATCGGCTCAAGGTAGCGCCGATAGCTCGTGTCTCGGGTGATACCGTAGCATCGTTGAAAATTGCCTGCCGATGATTTTGCGTACTCAACTGAGACAAATTTTCTTCGGGTACAAGTACCATTTTTCTTGTATGCTCCATTATTATTATTTGGCTATCAGATTTGACAGAACTGTACCCAATATGGGTGCTAGTAAGAGCGGCAAGAATCCACCGCTCTGCACAACGTAGCGCTTCTTACTTTTCCAACAACCTTTCTTTGCGGCCAGACGACGAAGCACATGTGCATGTCGCTGAAGTTTCTTCTTTTGCTCTGGTTTCAACGGTACATTACCGCGAAGGATGTTTAACGCACACTCACAAATGCACCGTATCGTAGCTGAGTCGGCTTTGCGCAAAACAGCCTCGCGCTGATCTTTGTTGAGATGCTGTAGAACTTGCAATATGGCGATGTGCTTCTTACAGAGAGGTGAACCGCTGCGTGCCATTACAGGCGTAGAACTGTCAAACTTTTGACGATGCGTTGAAGGTCTTTACTTTTTTATTGCAGGATATACGCGATGACGCGCTATTACGAAGGAGCTTGAGGGCACATTCACACACGCTTCGAGCTATCGACGATTCCTTTTCTTTATGCAGGAAAATGGTGTTACGCAGTTCCTGACTGATTGGCGATCCGTTATTGTCCATTACAAACGTAATACTGGAAGCTCGTCCCGTGTGCGACTGTTTTTTATTTGTTTGCGTGGTACATACACAAAATGATGCGGATCATCGGGAAAAATGCATGTGCGAAATCTGCAGTTATCGGGTGTAGATTGTTTCAAATCGAGCAGTAGATAACCATGAGGCCTAGACGTTGCATCGTGATAGGCCTCTTGTAAAAATCGGGGATTTTCCGGATATACCTGGCGCGCAAGGTGTTGAATTTGAGCGCGATCACGCGGATTTTTAAAAACCACGATATAGTTAGCATTCAATGAAATATCTCGTTGTCCGTGGCCTTGGTGGAATAAGTTTTGCGTGATAAAAATAACGCTGAGGTTTTTGTGGTGACTGCCTTTTGTGAAAAGATCTATAACACTATTGTTGGACGCTTCGCGCATTAAATCATCGATTATTATGAGTTTAGCGCGCGGATCATTTGCGTAATCAGCACTCTGCGGCAGGCCTTCGTGGAATTCAATCGTCGTGCCGTACTCGGCGTATGCCGACTGCCACTCGGAATAATAAAAAATAATTCTCTCAAACGGCTCACTGTTCATACACGCGATATACTTTAAAAACTTTTTCACAAAATACGTTTTACCACAGCCCGTGGGTCCGCAGATCATCGAAGTCCAGGGATGTTTCCACCGCGTGTCCATTTGCGCGAATGAGTAAACTCTCTATGACTAAGCCCATTTTATTTTTAACACTGTATATATAGATATATACATTTTTGGATAAGCCTACTTAAGGATACTTGTAGCCGTACGGGAGAGAGCCGTATTGGCCATGAGGTCGTCGTTTCACGCTTGACGGTTTACATTTCTTTTTTTCTACCCGTGTGACGACATGGTGAAATGGTGTACGACGAATCGCGTCATATTTTATCTCAATTGGTTCTACTTTATCGTCGTGGTCGTTGTCGTCAACTATATAGGAACGTATCGTGTCGTAATTAATCAATTGACTATTTGCAAAATTGAGTGTTATACCTTTAACTTTGCACACTTCACTTTCGGTACCGTCAGCAACAGAATACGTTCTGAATGCGTAAAATTTTGGACCTCCGGAAATGAACGATTTGATATAACACCCCTGTTCTAACTCGTCTGTCAAATCTCCCAAGAGCTGTCCTATCGGCGGTTCGTACTCAGTAGGATTATTGTTTGTCACGTAAATAACCGAATCGGTGTCGCAGTACAGCGCGCGTTGTCCTAGGCGCTCCAAGTAACTGTACAGTTTCAAGCGTGCTTGCGCTGTTGTATAGGCAGCGATTACAGAATTTGCTATACCCGACGGCATCACAGCGTCGTCATGTTTTATATAACTGACATACAATATTTTATGATTGACAGGTAGAATACCAGTGATTTCGTACTCGGCGCTAGTCAATATTTCCATGAGCTCCGCTCGCGTCGACACAATTACGGTTTGCGGCAAATTTTCGCGCTGCCCAAACTTTCCCCAAAAAGAGTTGAGACACAATTTAGCTACTTGGCGCAAACCGCTGTTTTTCGCTACTGCTTCCCTATCCAATTTGATACCTTCAGAACGTTCGAATTCCGCGATATATTGTTGCTGCGCCTCTTCATTGTGCAAACACTCCGCAGGCCACCCGCTGGATTCTTGTTTAATTTTTAAAAACGTGTTTATATAATCGGTAAAATGGCCACCTGAGCGAGTATCACGATTATACTGCGTTATCTCGTATTGCCAAATCTCCTCTACGCGTATCACTACGTAACCGCACGATACAGCTTTTCGCAGCTCGTCGACCACCCACGTCCCATTGAACGTACGCTGCTCTGGATTTTCGTGGGTACAGTCGTTTTGATTCATGCTTTCACAGCAAGTACGACACAGAGCGAATAGTAATCGTTGATGCATACGCACAGGCAACACAGGATGATAAAGATCTCGCGGTGGCAATATCGTGCACTTAACAAGACCTTCAACGTTCGAAAGATCATTATTATTGGGCCCTGTGAGCTCCATACACTCATCGCCTACGTATACCAGCGGGTGGCCTACAGGGTACTTGCCGTATTTACAAATATACGGGTATAAAGAACATACATCGACATAGCGTATTTGCTCGGTATCCTTAACGTCGTACAGTGTTACCATATTTTCCGTACGACCGCCGAAAAACGCATCACGTGGATTAAGAGGGTCCAGAGTCGTCAAAGCATGATTCTGTACAACTTCGTTCATTTGCTCATTCGTCTCCAGCATACGCTCATAATCGCACTCCCAAATTTCTGTCAACGTGTAGCCGCTGCTACGTATCTTATTAGCTACCGTTATCGTTCTCTCGTAACGCTCGTTCATAGATAGACCGTCTCCGTATTCTCGATCTCTCTTCATCGGAAAGCAACGCGGACAACCGTGCCAGTAACAACCATGAAACTGCAACACATGCGTCTGACCAGAAACCTCGTAATAACCATCTACCAACAAATTCTGAGGTAGCTTGAACTCGCGCGTTCGACCGGCGTGAATGATACGTTGACCGAGAGAATGCTCCATCCATAAGAGCCACGAAACTGCTTTCTTTGACTGATTGTTGGCCCATCTGTAACCCCCTCTAGGGATGATACCAATAGCATCGCGTTTGAGAAAATTTTTCCGAAATATTTGAAAGCAGGCCGAGGCTATCGTCGTACTCTCTCCGAATGGACAAACATTCCCTTTGTCAATGAACATTTTCCGGAAAGCCATACAGGCTTGTCTCAAAATCGTAACATCGTTCTTACAGTAGGAAACGATTTCTTTCTGAAAATCGAATACGTATTGCGTGTTTTTCATATCGTTGTACCAGGGTTTGAATACACCGTTGCGCTCAGCTGTTGACATACGATCAGCGGAATAATATTCAATCGGCGGTAGCTCCCCAATATAATTCTGATTTTCTGGTCTATTAAATAGGTGCGGGAAAGCACCTTTTGCCATGGCAGGTAGTCCGAAAGATTTTGGTAATTTACTTAGAGGCATATGAAAGTAGTGAAGACTATCGAGAAACACAAGTTTTCCTGTTCGCATGGTAATAATTTTTGTACCGTTCATTATCAACGATGGCAACTGCGTCTTTTTTTCGTCGATAAGATAGCGTAGAATAAACTGCGCATCGAAACCGCCTGCATTATGAGCAATTAAAATTCTTTTCCGAAACATTTCATTTTCTTCCATCGCTAACTGTACAAGTTGAGCTACCGGATTATGCCTGAATACAAACTCATGTATGCCACAGAACTTGCAAGGATCCTCTATGGATTCGTTATCGCTGCACTCGGTACACACCCTCTGAGCCACGCAGAGATTCGGTTCGTGTACATATGTATCTGTGGTGCCTTTCAAGGGTGTACACTGTTGTGTTTCAAAATCATAAAATATGAACAGTTGATTTTTGTTTTCGCTATCTTTCTCCTGAACGAGTGGACTCATGAAGCATAAATGGTTAAATGGTTTGTGGTCTTTACATGTTTTGCAGAAACCTACACCGCACACGTGCTTTTTTTTGTAATCTAGCGGTCTTAGCGTGCAAAAACAGTGGGGGCAACACTTGATAGATTCGCAAACACTCGGCATTTTCGTTATTGGATTACGGGCGCGGTGTCTCTCAAAACACTTTACACCCCAAAAAACTCGATTACACGCTCTACACAGGATTGTTTTTTTTGTCCGCAAATTACATGAGGGCGTGGTAAAACATCGTGGACAACGCTCACCTAGACAGCTATGATCTACCTTACGATAAAGCGTATCGCATAGCGTACAAAAGCCTGTACTGCCTGTTGCTCCTCTAAGGTTAAGAATCGGCTGGAAATGTTGCGAACGCTCGTAATACAAAATATATAACGTATGCCGTACTTGACCTACCATGTTCAAGACGGTTTGCGTACCATTGAAGATGGATTTTCGTTTACGCTGACCCAGACTCAAAAATTCGAACACTACAATGGCTATTCCTTCTTGAGCCAAGTAATCTTGATATTGACGAATTTCATTTACACGGCATCCTTTCTTTGGTATTTTAACCTTTGCACACTGAGTTAGCTCGAGTGCTGCATTTTTTTGGGCTGAGCGATTAGTTTCTTTCACTTGTAGCCATTTTTTATGTAATTCCCCCGTGCGTATTTCGCGGTGAGAGATACGGCAAAACGGACGAAATTTCGCGGGGTTACCCAGGGGGACCCTTCTCCGCGAGATCAATCCTATGGCATCGAAGAAAAGAAAAAATTGCGAAAAACAATATTTATTATTTAACTGTTTTTTGGCTGTATCTCGTGAACGGTGAGAGATACGGCAAAACGGACGAAATTTCGCGGGGTTACCCAGGGGGACCCTTCTCCGCGAGATCAATCCTATGGCATCGAAGAAAAGAAAAAATTGCGAAAAACAATATTTATTATTTAACTGTTTTTTGGCTGTATCTCGTGAACGGTGAGAGATACGGCAAAACGGACGAAATTTCGCGGGGTTACCCAGGGGGACCCTTCTCCGCGAGATCAATCCTATGGCATCGAAGAAAAGAAAAAATTGCGAAAAACAATATTTATTATTTAACTGTTTTTTGGCTGTATCTCGTGAACGGTGAGAGATACGGCAAAACGGACGAAATTTCGCGGGGTTACCCAGGGGGACTCTACTCCGCGAGATCAATCCTATGGCATCGAAGAAAAGAAAAAATTGCGAAAAACAATATTTATTATTTAACTGTTTTTTGGCTGTATCTCGTGAACGGTGAGAGATACGGCAAAACGGACGAAATTTCGCGGGGTTACCCAGGGGGACCCTTCTCCGCGAGATCAATCCTATGGCATCGAAGAAAAGAAAAAATTGCGAAAAACAATATTTATTATTTAACTGTTTTTTGGCTGTATCTCGTGAACGGTGAGAGATACGGCAAAACGGACGAAATTTCGCGGGGTTACCCAGGGGGACCCTTCTCCGCGAGATCAATCCTATGGCATCGAAGAAAAGAAAAAATTGCGAAAAACAATAATTATTATTTAACTGTTTTTTGGCTGTATCTCGTGAACGGTGAGAGATACGGCAAAACGGACGAAATTTCGCGGGGTCACCCAGGGGGACCCTTCTCCGCGAGATCAATCCTATGGCATCGAAAAAAAGAAAAAATTGCGAAAAAACTAATTATTGTTTAACTGTTTCGCGGGGGCGGCGAAGGGGCTCCAATAAAACACGTAGAGTTACTGTGTTACATTGTGAGCGCAATTCCCAGATGACCACCTGCGAATTTGCTGATGTGCATCCGCGGAATGCGCTCGTCTCTCGCGCGAGCTACTCTGCCTCTCAAGAGACCACCTGCAAATCTGCTAACACTAATTCTTCGGAAATGCATCCGCAATTGTGTCGCACAGCGTGCAGCGTTACGTTAATATGCCATTCGTCTGACAGACTTCGAGCGGTGAAGTGCGCGGTTCAGTTATTACTCCGAGTGGTGAAGTGCGCGGTTCAATTATTATTAATCAATAATAATACTCATCCCGTTTTTATTTGTTTTGCTGTGCACTGTGTGTGTGTGTGTGTGTGTGTGTGTGTCCGTGTAAAATATTTTTGTGATTTTGTGATTTTTGCGATTTTTTTTCTATCTCTCTCTCCGTTTTTTTTTGTGATTTTTTTTTCATAAAAAAAATGTATCCGCGATACCGCTTTGATGTGTATGGTCTGGGGTTTACGTGCAAGTTAATCAAAATCATTGACCGTTGTAATGTTCTCCTGCGATCGGTGCAGATGAGCATTACATACGAGGCGCTATGTCCGATGATAGAAGATTTTTATAAGAATCCGCCCGAGAGGTGGGCTCTACAGCGCGAAACAGTTGCAATTGGTGCGTCGTGTGTGTTGCGTCGAGAACTCGGTACCGGTGCAATAGCAGCAGATCGGTGCGAGATAATCGATATCGACGACGACAGCATTGTGGAGGTATATCTCGTGGACAAGGGAGATCGAAAGTTGTGTCCTCTTAATGAATTATTTATGGTTCACCCTATCATCGAAGCGATTCCGGTCTTGGTCGTGCACTGTACAGTGTACGGTCTAGAATGGCTCGACGAAGTTGATACGGCGCAAACCGTCGACGCCATTAGCAACGAATGGACCAGTGCCCTACAGGCACAGATAGACGAAGATATGGAGCGCCGCGCCGAAGGGGAACCTCCAGAGCAACTGAGGTACGAAGATTATTTCGTCGCAGTTGTTCAGGAAGAGCAAGAGCACGAAGGGGAGGATTGCTATACCATTGTCATACGATTGTACAATCGTATGCATAATGATATTGCCGAGGTTATACTCCACGCGATCGATCCGGACATTCCCTACGATCGAGATTCGGACGACGAGGGGCTCGACGACGACACCGTCAGTGACCGCGACGAGGAAGAGGAGTGAAAAAAAAGTGTAAATAGAAAGAGAGAGAGACAGGAGTGAAAAAGTGTAAATAGAAAGAGAGACAGGAGTGAAAAAACATTGAGGATGAAAAAAAAATACGGTGACAATTAGCGAGTGATAGAGAGACAGGAGTGAAAAAGTGTAAATAGAAAGAGAGACAGGAGTGAAAAAACATTGAGGATGAAAAAAAATACGGTGACAATTAGCGAGTGATAGAGAGAGACAGGAGTGAAAAAGTGTAAATAGAAAGAGAGACAGGAGTGAAAAAAACATTGAGGATGAAAAAAAAAAAGGAGACAGGAGTGAAGAAGTGTAAATGGTGAGTCTTTTTTTTTTTTATTTTTTATTTTTTATTAAAAAATTAAAATTTATTTTTTTATTTTTTATTAAAAAATTAAAATTTATTTTTTTATTTTTTATTAAAAAATTAAAATTATAATACACACGGGAGGGGGAAATTACATTAAAAAAAAAGCGGTGCGCTATGGCTATCTCCCTTAAAGCCTGCCCCACTCTTACACCCACCACTTCAAACCGAGCTCGAAACGGGACCGAAGTGGAGGGGGAGGAGGGGGGAGGCTGCCTACCCCCACTCCCACCCCACTACTTTCAAAAAGTGGAGGGGCAGGAGTGGGGATAGGAGTGGGGGGCGCCAAAGCGCACCGCATACTACTTATGATGCTAAATTTGATATTTTTAAGCGACGATAAATATCAATAAAATTTCATTGAAAAACGAAAAAAAATATCGAATTTCTCAAATTTCTCGTCTCCAATACTTGTCTGTTTTACAGAGACAATAACGAGCTGATTCCATGTATTACGAAGAAGAAAAAAAATATATCTCAAATGGTAGAAATGAAATTTGTTATAAGAGGACTGTCAAAGAGCCTTCAAAGTCGAATTTTTCAAGAATTTCATCAATTTGTAAAAAAATATTTCGGAGCTATCCAAGATGACAAATTTTTGATTCGAGTAACGTACTACTTCCTCTTCAATACAAGACAGGAACCAAAAAGATATATTTTTTCGTTATCGAGATTGCATTTTTTTGCAGCATCCATAAATATCGATAAAATTTCATTGAAAATCACAAAGAATAGCAAATTTCTTGAACTTTTATTCTACAATGGTTTGGTTTCCTACAGATAAAATAACGAACTGATTCCATCAATTATGGGGAAGAAAAAAAAACACTGAAGGGGAAGGATTTAAAGGGGATATTTGGCCTGAATGCTAAATGGTAATCGTATTGGTGTCGGTACATGTTTTGTGTGTTTGTTTTATATTCATTAATTCTGGTCATAAGTTTTAAGCCAATAAAACGACTTTACTAGACATGATTTGATTCGTTAAATTAATTTGATCAACTTCTACGTGGTGCAATTCGTTATATTTGTCTCGTGTCTCAATATTTGACAATTTATCGTCAAACAAAAAGGAAATATCCGTCGTGAATATTAATAATCAATTGGTACAAAAAAGAAATATTTTTATTCGACGAAGGTTAACACTATGAATTAATTTACGTAACTGATAAATGTTTTTCCCTCATACGTACTGTCGAAAAGAAACGCAGAGCGCGACGAATAAACATACTTCATTCGTAGCGCATAGCGCGATGTGTAAATACACTCGATACGGAGCGCGTAGCGCGACGTGCACCCCCGTGAGTGCCTTAAAAAATGTCCCGAAGGGACATTTTTCGGGGGGTTTGGGGGGCGGAGCCCACCAACAAGAGCATCTGCGCCCGCAGGGCGCTGAGACGCTTGTTCTCTCTACTTTTTTCCTTGGCTTAAGAAAAATTTATCATTATTATTATTATATTTTACATTTAGATTATAACAAGAAAATTTCCTTTTAGTATATATTTCTTCTCTCCTTTTTTTTCATAATTAATGTTTTTGTTCTTTTTTGTTTTATTTGCTTATTATTATTATTATTATTGGTTTTTTTTTTTTAATCAATTTTTTTTGTTTATGATTTTTATTTTATGATTTTTTTTTTTTATTGCTACTGTTGTCGATTATGTGTTTCCTCCGATTGAGTTCTTTGTGAGCTCACCTTCCCTTTAATAGGAATATCTCAGAGGTATACGACAGCAGTCAGAGAGACGGACGTGTTTTGAGCGGCTCCGATTTCTAGTGTGAGTGAGACGCTTTGGAGAGGCGCAGAGCCAAATAAAAAAAGCGGGAGGTGGATGCCGGAGCCGAACAGTCGTAGTCAGTGATTGGAACCTCGATTAGATCGACTTATTTAACTTTGAAAACCTAGAATCTGTCTGACGACAAAGCATTTCGAGGTTATAAACCACTGGCGCGGAAAGACAAGGGAAGTGTCGAATCTATAAGTGACCACTAGTGACATCTTGCGAGGTCAACTCAATGCATAGATCATCGATCGATAACTCCAAGATAACCGAGGAATCGAGCTTTCCATCGCACACACCAAAAGCAAGAGGAAGACCGCCAAACAGAATCCAGCTCGGAAGGGAAAGAGCAAATTTGTGCGGGTCTATAATATCGTACGTGACAATTTCTCAGGACGGCAAAAGAAAAAGAGAAGAACGCGATAGCTCATCATCCCCTCCCGACGCGTAAATACAAAGTAAAGCGCCCAAAAAGAACAACACAACAACACGAGCAAAATTCACCAACGAGTGTGGGCGAAAATATGTCCTCACCTCAGAGAGGTGAGGAGAGCTCAGAGCAATTTAGATTTGTACGCGCAGAGCTGGCCGAAGTAGCATCGAAACATGATTATAACTTTGCTGAATACAAAGAAGAGCTGAGAAAAAGCAAAAATGAATCGGCACAAGGGTATCGCGATCTCCAAAAGCAAATTAAAGAATTAGACAAGAATACGCGCAAGGAAAACGAGGCTCTAGCTGCAAGAATCATTAGAAAAAGAAACAAAAAAAAAAACAATATAGTTATAAAAGGTCTGGGTACACAACGCGGAAATGCCAAAAGCAACGTGGAACGTTTCTTGCGTGAAGAGTTCCGAGTTGAAGATAAAATATTCGAAACAAAGCCTCTCGCAGGCGCACAACAAAGAGGGCGGATCGTCGTGAAACTCGACTGCTGGGAGACGAAGCAGGGAATTCTGACTCAGAAAAGGAAATTAAAGGGCAGGGATATCTTCATAGATCAAGACCTTACGTACCGGGAAAGACAAGTGGCCAAGAAACTGCCTGACCTTGCAAGAAAGCACAAGGCAGAAGGGCGCTCGGTTAAGCTGGGATATCAAAAAATAGAAATCGATGGTATTTGGCACTATTGGAGCCAAAACGACAACGTGCTTAAAACGTCCAGCAGATCGACCCCTGCAACAAGTGAAGCAAACAAAAACCCCCTCGGTTTAATCACTCAAACAGCAGAAAACGGTAGACTTTGCGACAAAGTTTTTAACGAATCGAGTTGCATGACTTCTGCACCGAGAAGAACAACCGAAGAGCTCCCGGGTACAAGGGCATAAACAGCAGCAAAAAACTAAATCGTTGGAGGGACAGCTCTGTCAGATTTTGGAATATCCACGGATTCATCAACCTGGAGGACGGCGAAATTGTGGATTCTTCAGAGATCATTGGTATATACGAGACGTGGTTATCAGAGAAGCCAGCATTCACCCCACCTTTCCTAAAAAACTACGACTGTTATTGGGCGAACGGAACACGAGAGCACAGCCTTGGCCGCACCAGCGGAGGCACAAATCGCACTATTTGTGAAGAAGGGCTCGAACGTGGAGGTCCTGGACAGCAGCCCATGGTGGCTATTCGCAAAAATAAAAATCGGCGAGGTATGTGTAATAGTAGGAACGGTTTATCTTCGTCCGGGCCTTGACTTTCCGACGATTCTAGAGTTATTACAGACTGTTCTAGACGATACCGAAGCGAGTGCGAATAATGAAACTATTATAATCGGGGGCGATTATAACGCCAGGGTTGGTGAGCCAAGCCCACTGCGAAGCGAAATCTTTGAACAAACGAGCCTTCATAGCGAAACTTTAAATAGCGATAGAGTTGTGAACCAGAGAGGCCGGCCGCTCATGGAAATGTCGGAAGGAAACGGCTTCGTCCTTATAAACGGGCGTACACTGAGCGACCGACCGGCTCGGCCTACCTTCTGTAGTCCGGCCGGTTGTAGTGTAATTGATCTAATCTTTGTAAACGTAACGGCAATAAGCGCAATTAAAAATTTATATACGCGAGAGGAGGCCGGCCTCTCTGATCATTTTCCTGTCACTTTAGAGCTTTGGAAACCAAAAAACGAAAAGACAACCCTCGGGCTAGAGCCCAAAGTCTTACAAACCCCCTGGACGAGACTCTATTGGAACCCTGAGCTACACGAGCAACACCGAATCGCGATGCAGAACGCAGTGGTTATTCGATCAAATTTTGAGAGCCAAACAGCGAGTAAACTCTACGAGGGCTTGACTGGCGCAATACACGAAGCGGCACGATCCGCGGGTATGATAAAAACCTCGATGCCCTATTTAGAAGCGTCCGTAGCAAGCGCTAACAAACCATGGTATGACAAATTTTGCAAGGAAGCCAATCGTTTATTGCGCCAAGCCCTCATAGACTGCAGAGACGACAATTTCAATGAAATAAAAAAACAAATATATTTAGAAATAAAAGAAGTTACCGAGCCCTTATAGAACTAATGAAAAAAGAATACAGAAACTCGATTGCGGACAGCTTTGCAAACATTAGCCGCCCGGCAGATTTTTGGAAGGCTGTCAATAAATTTAGAAACTCAGGCCGTAACAGTGTAAATGGACTCTCTATGGATATTTGGAATGATTTTTACAGCCGGGTTTACCCTCCGAGAACATTTTGTGAAGCCAATTTCGTGGGAGAGGGAAATCCATTGCTCGATAGAGACTTTACCTTTGATGAGATAACGAAAGTAATCCGCGGATGCAAGACAGGAAAGGCTCCAGGACCTGACCAAATTTCAAACGAGTTCCTAAAGTTCTCTACAGCGGAATGGCTTACATACATACAATGCATGTATAACCAGGTGCTAAGAGAGGAGAGGGCGCCAAAGTCGTGGGGAACTGCCGCGCTGTCGATGATCTTTAAGAAAGGTGACAAAGCCGATCCCTCGAACTATCGCGGTATAGCCCTCGTAAACAACGTTACAAAGCTATTTACACTGTTACTGAAAATGAGACTTGAAAAATTTTCTGAAGACAGGGGCCTACTCCCCGAGACTCAATTGGGGTTTCGGAAAGGCAGAGGTTGCACTGAGAGTATTTTTATACTAAACACGGCCGTGCAACTCCAACTAAGGCTCGGAAATCGAGAAATATACGCCATTTTTGTCGATTTCAAACGAGCGTTCGACTCAATACCGAATTGCAAACTGTGGAATAAACTAGCCCAACAGGGAATAAGCCCAAAAATTATAAGGACAATAAAGTCACTATACGAGCAAGCTACGGTTCAGATAAAAAATCGCAATATTTCCTCCAACGAATTTGAAGTTACGGAAGGGGTCATGCAGGGTAAGTCACTCAGCCCATTGCTGTTCCTATTGTATATAGCGGACTTTGAGAAGTTCTTTAGAGCAAAAGGTCTAGAAGGCATAAACATTGACGGTACAAACGATCTGCTTGTGTTACTATATGCCGATGACACGGTAATTGTCGCGCATTCCCATATCGACCGGCAAAGGAAATTAGAAACGCTGGGAAAATATTGCGACGAAAACGGACTTAGGGTAAATGTTAGCAAAACAAAGATTATGGTCTTTAAAACGAGCGGGAAGCACAGACGCATGGAATCTCAAGTCACGAAATATAAGGGAGAAAACCTTGAAATAGTTAACGCATACAATTATCTTGGAAGTCCCGTAACCAGCTCCTCTCCCGGTTACGAAGCAGCGCAAGCAGCGATAAAAAAAGCGAAACTAGCGTCTGGTACTGCACTCTCAATTCTGGCCAGAGCAAAATGTGATGCGTGGCCAGCATATAGATAGTTATTCGATAGCCTGGTGTCGTCTACGTTGCTGTATGCTTTCCCTGCCTGGGGATTGCGATACGTGAACTTAATAGAGAAAGCGCAGGCAGACTACTTCAAGAGGCTATTATGCTTGCCAAGAAATACACCAAACTGGGCCCTCCGACTAGAGCTGGGAATTGACCATCTCGCATTGCTCTTAGAGCAATGCGTTTAACGTATGAGTGGTTCGTAAAAATCCTAGAGATGCCAGACTCCGGCTTACCTAAAATCTGTATGCTTAAACTGAAAAAACTACCTGACAATCCAATAGGCGATGTTAAATTTAACTGGGCGGCACAATTTAAAGAATTCATTACCAAAACGAACAACGCTGACATCTGGGATTCCGAAGATCCTAACCTGTGGGCCAGTAAAATGGAGGAAGCGTTTGTGGAATATGCGCGCGGGATGAGGGAAAACGATCTCGAACTCGCTAGAATATCTGAAGCTTGTCAACTCAAAATACCCCGGTCTCACGGACTGAGCCCTGCGAAATATTTGACACTTAGACTTCATCTGGCGTTGAAAAGAACAATGGCACAGCTAAGACTGTCGAATCAATACAATTGTTACTTAACGTACAAAAAATGCTTTGGAAACATGAACCCGCGAAGTATCTGCCAAATCTGTAATATGGGTGAATATGAAACACTGGAACACTTTGTTTGCAAATGTCCCATTTATGAATCATTTAGAAGGAGACATCTCCAAAATATTTTACAAAACTCGCCGCCACAGGAACAATTGTTAAGTCTTTTATTAAACACGCACGAAGTAAAAGCCATGAAAGCCATTTTTCATTTCGCTTGTAACAGTATCCTGCTCAGAGCCTTTTCGCTTAATGAATAGTCTATCCTAACTAGACGTAAGCATTACCTGTAAAGAAAAAAAAAAAAAAAAGAAAAACCAAACAATGTGTATTACCAAACCTGCAAGCTGTATACCTCCCCTTGCTATAAGAGACTCTCTACTGTACTCTTTTCAGCAATAAAATATATCTATCTATCTATCTATCTTAATAGGAATATCTCTAATTATCTATTTTTCCTTGAGGATTCTAGGTTGTATTCCTCTATTATTATTTATCTAGATTTTATTATTATTAACATTATGTTTAGATATGTTTCCTTATTCTGGCTATTATAGTCATTACTATTATTATTACTCCCTTTTATTTTGTGGACTTCGTCTTGCTTGCATCCTTTCATTTTTGTCCGAATTCTTAAGTTTCTATTTCCACACAATTTCTATACTTTTTTTCCTTACTTCCTATCCTTTTTTTTCGTATTGATTAGTTTTGGCCTTATTATCAATTAAAATACTCTTCCTATGTATTGGTACATATATCTATACTAGAGTTTCCCCGGGCTAATATATAAAGTTTCCGCCGCTGTCGCCGCCGCCGCCGCCATGTCAGGAATTGAGGGGAGGGCAAAAATATTCTAAGTCCCTCTAAGGGGGACTTCTCTCTAGAATATTTTTCCCCTTAAATATTCTAAGTCCCTCTAAGGGGGACTTCTCTCTAGAATATTTTTCCCCTTAAGGGGATCCCCTTAGCAACGGCCATAGCAACGGTTGCCTTAGTAACGGTCACCATAGTAACGGTTGCCATAGCAACGGTCGCCATAGCAACGGTTGCCATAGCAACGGTCACCATAGCAACGGTCGCCATAGCAACGGTTGCCATAACAACGGTTGCCATAACACCGGTTGCTGCAGCAACGGTTGCCATAACAACGGTTGCCATAGCAACTGTCACCATAGCAACGGTCACCATAGCAACCGTTGTCATAGTAAGCGTCGCCATATGAACGGTCACCATAGCAACGGTCGCCATAGCAGGGTGGCGGGGAGAGAAAAATCTTCTAAGTCCCTCCTTCAGGCGCGTTTCGAAGGAGGCAGCCGCGGTGGTCGGCGGCGGAGAAAGCAAAAATATTCCCCAAATGGGTCTTGACTCAAAATATTTTACGATTGACGAGCGAGCGCGCGTAACGCGCGAGCCCGGGGAAACTCTAAGGGGGACTCTAAGGGGGACTAAGTTCCTCTAAGGGGGACTTAGAATATTTTTCTGAAGGGTGGGGGGTCGTGGGAGGGGAAAGTCAAAATATTCTAAGTCCTTCAAGGGGGGACTTAGAATATTTTTGGTCGAAGGAGTAATGGCGAATGGGGGGGGGGGGGGGGGGGAGGGGAAAAATATTCTAAGTCCCTTCAAGGGGGACTGACTAAGTAAAAATACAAAAAAAAGCGGCGGCGACCTCCATTGGTGAAAAGTTGCGGCGGTGATTAAACATTATTATAATGTTGATAAAAGAAATGCGAGCGCGCGTAGCGCGCGAGCCCGGGGAAACTCTAGTTTACATATATTTTTTTTCTGTTCTATATGTATTTTTTTTCTTTTCTTCTTCTTTTCTCTTTCCCTTCGATCAATTAATTATGATAATTATGTTAAACACACGCGCGCGACGGATCCCACGTGATCAGCTGACGTGGCGAGATAACGAGAGCGTCCCTTACGCGATCGATCGTTCGATAGACAAGGGAGTCGGGTCGCGTCAACCGTGGGCGAGAGATGTCCGAAATATCGAGCGAGAGCGCGAACGCGAAATAGATAGTAGAGAGAGCGAGTAGTAGGCAGCCGGCCGTGCGTGAGCGAGAGAGAGAGTGAATTGGCGAGAGTGTTCAATAAATCGATGATCACTTTGTTTTCCTCGAAACTCGCGTGATTATTCGGCTCCGCGCCGATTTCTCCTTTCTTTTTCCTGCCTTCCTGACTGCGCGAACGGGAAACGAAGACGCCGGGAATCCGCGTCTAACATTTCAGAAGTGGGATATCTACCCTAAACGTGCAGTGAGTGGCGCGTAACGAATTCTTTGGGTCGGTTTAAGACGTTGCGAGCGCGAATGAGTGCGAGTGCCGATTTCCGAGTACGTCGGTGTGCCCTATCGACCGCATAACAAACAGTGAGAAGCGAGGGAAGCTCGGTGTGACCAGCCGTCTTTCGCGACGCGATAACTCGAGCGCCGGTTACATCGTGCGCCGAGACGGTTCATATGAGCCAATGTTCCTCACGGGATTGGAAATCACGACGACATTGGCTGTGTTGATTCTTTTTATTGTTCGCGGATCCCGAATTTGAGGATTCGCGAGAGAAATTAGTGTTAGTTTTTTTTTCCCCGTCTCTTTCCTCCCTCCCCCCCCCCCCCCCCGGATTTACCGAAAAGCGGACGATCATGGCGGGACAGAGACCGACGGTAGACGCCGACGAATTCGATCGATTTATGGAGCGCATGCGCGACGGGGACTCCGAAACCGGAGACATCGATTGGGATCGCGGGCGTGACGTCGATGAGCCGAACGCGAACTTCGCGAGTGATTTCGCGCAGGACCTCGTGCGCGAGGCACACAGCCAGCGTAAAAGCCTCGGAGCGATACCGAGACAGCCAACGCCAAATTCTTGGCGCTCAACATCGAATCGGAGCGAGAACGCGCGAGCCAACGATTCGCGCTCGACGTCATGGCGCTCGCGTGGTCCTCCGCCGCGGGGTCTGACGTCGCGAACACCCTTTCCGACGGGATCGCGACTATCCCCACGCTCGTTCGATCTCCCACGCGCGCCGAGTAGCGCACCGACGACGGACATCGTCGCTCCTGAACCGATACGGCGCGCCGAACCGAGAGCTGCCGAGGTACCGCTCAACGATCAACCCCCACCCCCGTACGAAGCCAGCGCTCAGCAGTCGAACGGCGGCAACGATCCTCTTATTCGCGCTCTACTCGAGGATAGTCGCCGTCGCGATGCCACGCTCCACGAGCTAATTGCTCGCCTCGTTGCTCAACGAGAGGACAACGGAGCGGGGAATAATGCCCCGATTAACTATAGCGTTTTGCCGGATCTGTCGCATACGATCTGCAAATTCACGGGAGAATCGGGTGCTGGCGCAGCACGCGAATGGATAGAGGGAATAGAGAGCATGGCGAATCTTCATCGCTGGCCGGATAATTTCGCTCTCGAAGCTGCTCGATCTCATCTGCAAGGAGGAGCTCGCGACTGGTATCTATGCCATCGACGCGAGATGGCCGACTGGGCCTCGTTCCGCGACTATTTCTTCGACACATTCGTGACGCCGGAAAGCTTCAACGTCAAATGGAATCGGATGGTCAACCGTACACAGGGTAAGCAGGAAAGTTTGACCTCGTATTTCCACGCCAAAACGCGTCTCTGCCGTTCCGTTCATCTCGATTTCCCGGACATGAAAGAACAATTACTCATCGGTCTCTGGTCGAGGGAGATGTGCAACACGATGGCAGCTCGTTATCAGGACGACGTTTCGCAGTTGCTGCGCGACATGCAGGACTATGAACGCCTCGAGACACAGCGATCGATGCGCTTTCGCGCTCAGCGCGTCGCTGCCGATAATACTCGCTCGACGCCGGCCACGCAGGGCAACACAACAAATGCGAGCACGCAGCCTCGGACAACCGTGACGACGACAAACGCTCGACCGACGCAAACGACGAGCGATCCTCGGCCGCCTCTTCGCAACGAACGAGGGGAGCCCAAATATTACAATTGCAACGCTTTCGGTCATCTCTCGCGCGACTGTCCCGAACCGCGTCGCGAATTGCGCTGTAGAACTTGCGGCCGAACCGGGCACACACAGAGACACTGTCCGAGCAATACCTCCGCAGCGGTACCGCCACCGCAGATCGCTCAGGTGATGCAGGCCGCACCGGCCGTGCAAGCCACTCCAACCGCTCAAGCCGCTCCCGCTACAGCCACCACGACCCCAGCCGCCGTGAATTTCGTCGCGAGCGACAACGTTCACTCCGCGTGGACGTATGTGAAGACTGTCGAGGTCAACGGTCATAAGATGACGGGATTCGTGGACACGGGCAGCTCCGACTGCACCCTCAAGGCATCGCGAGTTCTTCAATTCGGTCTCCAATTCATCAAGCATCCCGAAACGCTACACTGCTTCGGCCCGCAGCAAAATCAGGTGGTCTCCCCTGGCATCGTTGAAGCCGCTATCGCAATCGACGGAGTTACCGTCGAACACATTAAATTACGAATCGTACCCGACGACTGTCAATCGCACGACACCCTCATCGGGCGAACGTTCATCGACGCTCCGGGTGTCGCCCACCGAAAACAGAACGACGAACTTCGGTTTTTCGCCGAAACTCCACTCGACGCTCCCGCTACGCGACCGATCGTCACTCGAGAAGTCGAGATACCCGCACGATCGATTCAATTCGTACATGTGCGCACCGGAAACGACGATTTTCATCTCCCGATGATGAATTGCGGAGCAACAGCAAAGAGGATCAACAACGAGACGAAGATTCCGAGATGCGCTCTCAGCGCCGCTCAAACCTCCGTACGACACGTCGACCGAGCACCCGTAGTGCGCGACGAGCTCAACATTGGTGAGAATATCGACGAGAGTGACGTGAAAGACTTATTAGAAACTTTAAATGAATTCCGCGATACAATAGCTATGAATTTAACGGAACTCGGCCGAACCGATTCGGTAGAGATGCAAATTACCGAACGGCCGGGAAGCAAACCCGTTCAAAGCAAACCATATCGCGCGAGTCAAAAGGAGCGCGACGAAATGCGCGAAATCGTACGAGAAATGAAGGAAGCGGGAATTTGTAGCGAAACAGACTCCCCGTACGCGAGTCCCGCGTTTATTGTTCGAAAGAAAGATGGATCGCCGCGATTAGTTATCGATTACCGTCGTCTGAACGCGCAAACCGAACGCATTCACTTCCCATTACCAGACTTAGACGCTCACCTCGAACGGATCGGTCAGTTCGAGCTCTTTATCACACTCGATTTAATGCAAGGATATCTGCAAATACCATTAGCCGCGGAAGCACGCGCGAAAACCGCATTTATTACCCCCGACGAGACGGGACAATTTAATACCGCGATGTTCGGACTCATGAACGAGCCGTTTTACTTTATGAAAGCGATGCATCGAGCTCTCGAACCGCTACACGATCAGGTAATACTATATTTTCTCGACGACGTATTAATACCTGGAAATAATTGGCGTGATTTGAAAAAGAAACTGCGCGATACGCTAACGGCGTTACGACGGACGGGATTAACGCTAAATCTCCGAAAATGCCAGTTCCTCAAAACAACGGTTTCGTATTTAGGATTCGAAATCTCGGGAAATGCGATCAAACCGGGCGAACAAAAGCTGCGAGCGATTCTCGCATTTCCGCCGCCGCGAAATATTCACGAACTACGACGCTTCTTAGGTCTTACCGGGTTCTTCCGCCGATTCGTATTACGATACGCCGAACGTGCAGAACCGTTATACCGATTGCTACGAAAAGGGGTTCAGTTCATATGGGATGAGACGGCAGCGCGGGCATTCACCGATCTCCGCGACGCTTTAACCTGCCGCCCGATTCTCAAACCGTTCAACCCCGCGCACCCAACCGAACTTCACACCGACGCGAGCGCAACCGGCATAGGCGCAATGCTAATGCAGCAATCGGATGATAAGAAATGGCGATTGGTATACGCGATCAGTCGTCGAACAAAACAAGGCGAAGCGAATTACCATTCGTCCAAACTAGAGCTCATCGCGATAATCTGGGCGGTAAACCGATTACGCGCTCTGTTGATAAACATCGAGTTCACTATCGTGAGTAACTGTCAGGCTTTAATGTATTTGAACGCGAGCAAGACGAAACATCCGCAAATCGCACGCTGGGCAGTGCAATTAAGTGAATTTAACGTAGAGATACGTCATCGCCGGGGCTCCGATATGGCCCACGTCGACGCGCTAAGTCGAGTTCAGACGATTGCCATCAACGCGAGCGCAACCGAACGCGATCGCGAGAAATCGAATACGAAAAAGGTTGAAATTGCGAGCGAAATAGATAATAGTTTCAACGATAAGCGTGAGGAAGAAATCGAAAGCGTAACGAATAAAAAAACAAGTATTCAGTGTGTCCCGCGAGTGCGATGAAATAGCGGTATTTCAAGCGAGCGACGACAGAATTAAACGCAAGTGCGCGATTCTACGCAGGCGAGCGACCACTCGCTCACCACAAGAAACACAAGAAGTCAGCGGTTTCGAATTAAACGAGGGACTTCTCTATAAAATAGATGGCGAGAAACGGTTATACGTAGTGCCGAACAATCTTCGCAAAAGCCTCGTGATCCGTTTCCACGATATGCGAAGCCACCCGGGACTCGAGCGCACGTTGCAACAAATGCGCAAACACTACCACTTCCCCGGTATGAGCCGATATATTCGCCAACGGGTGCGAGCGTGTCTTCACTGCGTGATGACGAAACCACACTGGCCCCTTCGTTACGAGCGCACGAAAAAAGAAATACGTGTTCGCAATAATCGATAATCTTACGAGATTCATAACATTACACGCAACACGCGATACGAAGACGACCGGAGTAATACGCGCGTTAGAAGAATTCGTACTACAGTATGGAGCGCCCGTCCGCATCATCTCCGATCGAGGGACGTGTTTCACCTCAGCAAAATTCAGCGAATTCTGCGAGACCCACGGGATTCAGCATGTACTCACATCTCCCCGTCACCCGCAGGCAAACGGAATGATCGAGCGTGTCAACGCAACGTTACTACTGGCAATCATGGCGAATCTCGAACGAGAAGATGGGAAAGATTGGGATATTCACCTACGGAACGTTCAGCGCGATTTAAATGCAAGTCATAATCAAACGACCGGCAAAAGTCCGTTCGAACTCCTATACGGATTTGTACCACGATACAACGAAGGCACGATACGCCTATTGACTGACGAAAGCGAGAAGCGCTATCGAAAGCCCGCTCTTCTTCAAGAGGAGGCACGAGAACGCATCGCGGAAGCTCAACGAGTGTATAAAGCACGGTTCGACGCGAATCGCGATACGCACACGAAATTCAAAGTCGGTGAAATTGTGTATGCAACCGCACAAACGGTAGCGACAGGCGAAAGCTCGAAATTTCAGCCGAAAAATCGAGGACCGCTGGTGATTACGGAAGCGCTTCCCAGCGATACGTATCGGGTAGCACAATTACGCGAAAATACGCCCGGACGACGCTACGCTTCCACAGCTCACGCGAGCCAATTGAAAATCTGGCGACCGAGCGATGCCGAAGAAGAGGAACAACACGAATCCGATGCAAGCGACAGCAACTCCGACGAAGGAACGGCTCAACCGAGAGCAAGAGAAAACGACGCTCCTCCGAAGACCGCCGTAAAACAGAATAAGAAACGACTCGACCCTGCGACGAAAACTCTAAGAGAAGAAAACGGAAACGAAGACACGAAGAGCGAGCGACCGCAAAGATTCCGACGATCGCCCGACTACTATGGAGCATCCCAAAGCGTGAATCCATACAAGTAGATAAAACGAAATTTGTGCGCGTGTTAAAAAAAAAGAAAAGAAACGAATTCGCGACAGAAACAGTGAAGTTGTGTTATTTATTTTTGTCATACAGAGTAAGCTAAGTTGCTGATTTATTTATGTTATTTTTTTTTATGTTGGTTGAAAAGAGCGTGCGAATTAGCCGAATTACTTACCTTTATTCTCTTTGCTGTAAAGAGTGTGCGAAGTTATCAAGTTATTTAGTTTAATTCTTTTGTTGAGTGAAGAATGTACGAAGCATGCGATTCGTCTTTGATTTTGCTAAGAAAGCCGCGTGTCGAACGGCGTCGCGAGAAACGCATTAAAAAAAAAAAAAAAAAAAAAAAAGGGGGTTTTGCTAACCTGTCTACGCGTCTCGAGGACGAGCCGAATTAAGGATGGCCGAGTGTTAAACACACGCGCGCGACACATCCCACGTGATCAGCTGACGTGGCGAGATAACGAGAGCGTCCCTTACGCGATCGATCGTTCGATAGACAAGGGACTCGGGTCGCGTCAACCGTGGGCGAGAGATGTCCGAAATATCGAGCAAGAGCGCGAACGCGAAATAGATAGTAGAGAGAGCGAGTCGTAGGCAGCCGGGCGTGCGTGAGCGAGAGAGAGAGTGAATTGGCGAGAGTGTTCAATAAATCGATGATCACTTTGTTTTCCTCGAAACTCGCGTGATTATTCGGCTCCGCGCCGATTTCTCCTTTCTTTTTCCTGCCTTCCTGACTGCGCGAACGGGAAACGAAGACGCCGGGAATCCGCGTCTAACAATTATTATTATTTTCTTCTCTCCCTTTTTTTTTGTTTTTGTTTTTTTTTTTTTATTTCTTAGAGAGAGATTTTATTTTTACCATCATGTTACTAATTGCATTTTTCTTGGAACTGCTCGATTTCCTCATCTTTTTATATTTATTTCCTCTAGATGTTTTTACTTATCATTTCCAATTTTATCATAAGAAAGCGTCATTGTTGTTTCCCTTGTTTATTTATATATATTTTTTCTTGCAGTATAATTATTGTTTTTTTTTTTCTCCTTTTTTTTATTTCTATACTTCCCTCGCTCTTTTTTTTTATACCAGGGTTTCTAGCAGATTCTTCTCTTCGAGAGTTTCGTCCTCCTCTTCTATGTGGGTGTACAATTTCCTGCATATTTCTTCGAAAAGTTCTTTCTCGTCTATTTGTTGCGATCCGTTTTCCATAGTGTCCAGGGTGCCAGTCCCGTTGTTTTCATCACCGGAACCTGGCGCTGTTTCGTACGGTGTACGATGAGGGCACTAACGTGTCTTCTTCGACTTCATCGGTGTCTTCGGGCGGATGGTAATTGAAAAGTCCGTAGCCTTGGCTTTCCATTGTTTCCACTAATTGACCTTCGGGGAGGAGAGAATCGCCTCTCCACGTGTATCTTACGCCTTCGAGGATGATGGGTTGATACATATTCTGACATAACAACGAGGGCTCGCCCCTCCTTATTGAGTCTTCTCCACTCGGGGGGTACACACAGGATGAATTTGCGCCCGTTTTCGAGGGGCAATTCGAGTTTCCAATAACAGAATATTTTTTCCATCCCATTTACAATGTCGTGGGGTACCTGTCGGTTTGTTCTTACGGGTAGATTCGTTCCGTCGAAATATTGAAGCCGGGGTTCACCCCAGAAAGGAACTTCCTCCCGAGATTCCGGCCATCCATCGCGCCCTGGTATCGGTATGTCCGATAGCCTTTGTCCCAACGGTACGAGTGGGTCAGGTAGCCATTTGTACAGAGTAGCTCCAAGAACTATATCTTCGTATGGATTATCGCGTAATTTACCGACCCATTCATCTAATACTGCCGATTGGATCGTTCGCCACTCAGGGGCCACATATAGATCTACTCTTCTTTTCGGAATTTCCAGATAGAATGCAATTTTCCAATAACAGAACAACGCTTCTGTTCCCGACACGATTACTCGGGGTCTTATTTGATTAAGACAGATCCAAAGCGTGTCTTCGTGGGTGTCGTTCATATGTGGTCGACACCAACTGAACTCCGTACAGTAGCAGTGATGAAGAGCCATTGTTCCACACGTTCCTGTTTTTGGAAACGTTACTTATGAAATCTTAACGTGCATATGTATGTGTGTATTTTTATTTTTTAATTATTAAATTTTTTTCTGCTTTTTTTTTGTGCTTTTTAGGCACTCACTATAACAATAGGCAAAGAGTGCCTATTGAAATGACCATCCGTTGCTCTTCGGAGTCTGTCGGTGGGGTTACTCCGCAGCGAATAATCCAAAATTTTTTATTTTTCCCCATTTGCTTTGATGTATCTCCAACATCATGTGTTGTTAATTTGAAGTGATTCCAATGACTGGTAATATTTTTTTTCGCCTGCGGTTGAATAAAAATACCTTTATTACTGAAATTATCTTCTTAGACGTCCGTATCACAGTGTAACTTTGGACTGTGCGAAGCAATTTTTCTCTTCTTTGCAGGGATGATGTATCATATCATCACCATTGTGCACAATCATTTTGAAACTACTGCGAAACCTGTAATGAGGTGTTTTAAATTTTGTTCTGCAAAATGTCCATACGGTGCTCCAATTATGAAGTCTACGAACCTAATTTTTTCTTTTTCGCATCATTATTTTATTTTATGAAAAGCACTACGCACAGCAAATTTGAAGACATTCTGACATTTCTTAGTATTTTTATTCTCCAATTATTTTTAGTGAGGAATTATTTTAAAAGGTAATATTATTTTAATTTTCCAAAAAACAATTTTTTATCATGTCACAAACGAAAATTTGGTTGCGAAAAATTAAATACGAAATATCACAGATTGATTGCCAAATATTAATCGTTTCTATTTCGAAAATAATATATTTTGAACGAATATCATTCACAAAATTTTATATACGTTATTCACATTCATAATAAAAATAAAAAATGTCGTGGGTGCACTGAAAACCTGGTTATAATTCTACAAAGAAGAATCATCGAATATCCAAAATTATTGCAATTTGTCAAATGAAATTGAAAACAATCGCGGCTATTTATTTTTTTCCATTCATTCTATCTGTCAAACCTTGGAAGCCGACGATAATTCGATAGCAGACGTGATAAAGTTTGCATACGCCGCGACGTTGGTATTCTGTGTCGGGATGATTTGAATCGAAAATAAAAATCTTATTGTTTTCTCATTGTTTAATGTATATAACTTTAAATATTGGGAAACTGCAGTTTACTTTTTTCAAATCTCTAACAACCCGCGTAGAAAAAAAGAATCTCAGCGAAATTCTTGGCGAGAATCTAGGTGAGATTCCTGTGAGAATCTTTCCGAGAATCTTTCCCAGATTCTAAGCGAGATCTCGCTGAGAATGCCGCATGTGTCCCGGACCGTGATTCTTGCCGTGCTTCTTGGCGAGATTATTTAATCGCGCGCACAATCCCGCTGTGCTTCTCCGCGTGATTGTTTTAATCGTGCACACAATCTCGCCATGCTTCTCCGTGAGATTTTCGTTTATCGCTGCGAGAAATCTCTCGCACAATCTCGCAGTGCTTCTTGGCGAGATTTTTATTTATCACTGCGGGGAATCTCGCACACAATTTCGCCGTGCTTCTTCGTGTTCAAGCGAAAAATGAAAGAGAAAAAAAAATTAAAATTAGTCAAATAGAAGGCGAAAATAAAAAACGTAGAATTTTGGCCGGAATCAATTTTCGGCAACAAATTTGCATTCAACGAGAAATTTTAGACGCTATAGTGGAAAATCGCTGGTTTTTTTTCAAAGTGCTCCCGGTTTTCCGCAAGGAATCTTAGCAAGAGTCCCACATGACGGCCAAAAGTTTGCAGAATTTTGAAAAAAAAAAAAAAAAAAATCAGCGTTTTCTACTATAGAGTCTAATATTGTTCGCTGAATGCAACTTTGTTGCCACAATTTGGTTCCGAGCTAATTTCTACATTTTTTATTTTCGCCTTCTATTTGACTAATTTTAATTTTTTTTTCTCTTTAATTTTTCGCTCAAACACGAAGAAGCATGGAGAGATTGTGTGCGAGATTCCCCGCCGTGATAAATAAAAATCTCGGCAAGAAGCACTGCGAGATTGTGCGAGAGATTCCCCGCAGTGTTAAACAAAAATCTCGCGGAGAAGCGCGGTCCGGGACACATGCGGCATTCTCAGCAAGATCTCGCTGAGAATCTCGGAAAGATTCTCAGAGGAATCTCACCGAGATCGCTGAGAATCTCGGAAAGATTTTCAGAGGAATCTCACCGAGATTCTCGGCAAGAATCTCGCTGCGATTCTTTTTTTCTACGCGGGAATGTTTCGAAACAAAAAAAAATCAATTTTTGCCTAGTATGTTTCCAATCACCCTTCTAGTTTTATTTCAATTGTTTCAATATACTTATCTCAAAACAAAATAAAACGATAGAAGAATAAAATTTCTCCATTTTCTCGTCTGCAATGTTTTACTCACCGACAGTGACAATAACCAGTGAATTGATTCCATCTATTATAGGGAAGAGAAAATATGCTTGAAGTGTTATAACCGAATTCTCTTATAGATCGGCAATCCAAGAGTCCTTGCCGCCGAATTCTTCGAGAAATTGGTTTTTTTTTTATTTTGGACACATTCAAGACACTACAACTTTATTTTGAGCAGGGTACTACTTCCTCTTCAATACACGAACCAAGACGATATCTATGTTCGTTCTCGAGTTATAATTTTTTTACTACAACAATTAATATCAAGCAAATTTAATTGAAAATCGTATCAAAATGCAATTTTTCTTAATATTCAGCTCCAATACTTCGGGTCCTGTCCAGAGGCAATAATAAAGTGATTTTATGTATTTTAGGGAAGAAACAAACATTTAAACAGCTGCATTTAAAAGGGACATTAGACCTGTTGGTAAATGGTAGTGGTGTTCGTGTTGGTAAATATTTTTTGTGTTGATTTATACTCATTTAATCTGGTCATAAGTGTTAAGCTAATAAAACGACCTTTACTAGACATCATTTCATTCGTTACATTAATTTGATCAAGTTCTACGTGATGCAATCGTTATATTGTTCCTAAAACAGAAAGGAAATATCAGTTGTGAATAATAATAATCAATTCGTATAGAAACGAAATGTTTATATTCGATGACGGTTAAACTATGAATCAATTTACATAAGTGATAAATGATTTTCCGCCATACGTTCTTCCGAGATGAAACGCGCAGCGCGACGTATAAACATATTCGATATACAGCGCATAACGCAAAGTGTAATCATACTCGATACGGAGCGCGTAGCGCGACGTGTATTCCTGTGAGTTCCTTAAAAAACGCCCGCAGGGCACTGAGGCGCTTGTTTATTTTTTCATTAGGTCGTCCTTATGTAACGACTATTATAGGTGTTTGTGATTTTATATCTAATTTATTAATTACTTGTATTTTGTTCGTAAAATGATTATTAATTTTTTTTTGTTTAGTTTTCTTTCGTCTGTAACTTCTTTTCTCTCTTTTTTTTTCCGCGTCTAATGCTATCTGCTAATTTTACTGTTCGTAATGTCCTAACAATGCATTTCCCTTTTCTCATTCTTAATTTACATCCTACTCGTAATTGGTTAATTATACGTGCATATATATATTTTTTTCGTTTCCTCCTCCTTTTTTAGGCACTCACTATAACAATAGGCAAAGAGAGATTTCTTTGTCTTTCTTCGTTTAGTCTTGCCGGGCGGGGAAGTTGCCACAACAGCCTCCTTAGGTGTGTCGTTTATTGCCTCGTCGAGCGTGTATACCGCATATCCTGCTCTGTTCAATGATTCGTACTCGGAATCATCGGTCTTATAGGTAGTCTCACTAACGAGGTACTCGTTAATTGCTTCCGTAAGATTTTCCAGACGGCGGAGGCGATCGACGGGGTCCTTCTTTAAGAACTCCGGTTGTTCGATTACTCGAGTGTCATTAACAGTTTGCTCCTGTACTGGCCCTCCATTCACCTCTTTTACGTAACTCGGCCCTTTTATCGAAAGCAGGTACTTGCCTTTCGGAAATAGTCGTGCGTGTCGTTGCCATGGTTTGTCGTTTGGTAGCCAATCCTTTAGTCCACACGCGCAAAGGTGGCAAACCACGAGGTCGCCCGTTTCCGGCCAGAAAAATCCTGCGCGAGCAAGACTTGTTATCGTTGGCTGCCGAATAACAAAGGGGGGGAGTGCCCAAGATGGCGCATGCGCTGATTAAGCGCCGGTAATTATTTGTTTGCGAAAAAAGAGTTATTTTTGGCGTTTTGTTGGCTCTGAAAAGGGCCGTTTGAGAGGGCGATGGTGGTGCCCGGTTTTTACCCTATTCTAGGGTTTTTCTTCGGCGGACTCCCTATGATGTTTCGTCGGGTGTCGGTGGTCGGCAGCCTCGGTCGCGTCGCAATCCGCGTCGGGATGTATTCCGGTGGTGGTGGTGGTCCCTCGATGGCGGCTGCAAGTGAGTTAAAAAGCTCCTCGAACTCCTCGTCGTTCGAGGGAGGTTTTTTTTTCGGGAGAAGGAGGGGAGATTTGGGTAATTTCCCTGAGAGGGATGCGTTTGGGGGGTGTCTGTGGGAGAAGCGATATTGCCGAGGGTGGAGGAGAGATCAGAGGTGGAGGAGTAGTTGGGAGAGGAGAGATTGCGCGGGGGGATGAGGAATTAAGGGTGGAGGAGATTTTGACGGGGGAGGATGTTTTGGGGGTGGACACAGGTCAGGGAGTTGTGGGTGGCGAACGACGGGAGTTTCGAGGAGGTCGACCGGTATTAACTTCCAGCTGTTCGGAAGTTCGAATTCCGGAGCAACCCTTTGCTCCCTCCGAAGCCGAGGATCGGTGATCTCTGACCCATTGGCTGCGCGGCGTAGTAACCGCTTTTTGTATGAAGGATTGCGAGGTTTCCGAAACATACAGTGTTTGCTTGTGATTTTTTCTTTTATTGAAAGTAAGAAAGGAAAGAAGAGAAAGGGAGTGAGAGTGAAGGTTTGCGAGAATTCTTCACTTTGCAGACTTTTCAGTCTTCCGTGGGGAAAAGACTTTGCAGTATTTTTAAGGAGAAAGACTTCGCAGTCTTTTTTTTTTTTGAAGAGAAAGACTTTGCAGTCCTTGAGGAGAGAGAGACTTTGCAGTCTTGCGAAGAGAGAAGCTTTTCAGCTCGGAGGAGTAGTTGCTCGGACTTTTCAGCTCGAGAGACTGATCTGGGATTGCGAGGAACGGCTCCTTATATACCCGGCTCGGCGCGTTCGCGAACGTTCGCGCACGCGCCGGGCCGGCGGTGGTGATACGTCGCCTCATGTCGCTTCGCGAAGTTTCGCGATGTTCCGCGAATGTATGGGGATCTGCGCGTTTCGTCGGTATGTTACCGTCGTGTCGGCAATTCGCGGAGTTTCTCGAATTTCGCGGAGTGTTTGTTTTTTTTTTTTTTATTTCTTTGCAAGTGCGTGGGTGGGTGCGCGAATAATTTTTTGAGTGCGCGATTTTTTGTGTGATTTTCGAGTGCGGAATTACGACGCGTCGTAATAATTGAAGTTTTTCGCGAGTGACGTTTTTTAGGTTAGCCTCGCGACATCGCGTTTTGCCGGGAGGATTTTGTGGATTCCGCGTCGCGTCGAGGGAAATCATCGATTCGGGTGAGTATTTTGAATTTTCTGTAAATTAATTAATCTGTTTTTTTATGTTTCAGATGCCGAAGGGCCCAAACTAGCGATGAAAATCATCGACTTCGAGGGACAGCGGTGGGCTTCGACAGGTAAGTGTTTAGTATGTTAAAATGTGTGCCAAAAATATGATGAAATGTGTTTTATTAATTAATTTGTGTGTTTTTGTTTGTTTCAGATTTCGACGAGGGACATCGATTTGCCACGGCGAGGGATATTGACTGCGACGACGAGTCAACGAGGGAATACTGCGACGATGAGTCGACGAGAGACTGTGACGGCAGGTAAGTGTTACTCCGGTAAGTTTCATGACTGTGAATATTTTTGTTAATATGTTTTTCTCTTTTTTCGGGACGACGCAGTGACGACGAGGGACGACGCAGCCACCGAGGAACGACGCAGTCATCGAGGGATGAATTTCAGGTAAGTGGAAAGGTAAAAAGGTTTATGACTTAATTTTAAGGTTAAAATTAATATTTACATTTTTTTTGTGTTTTTAATCTATTGTTTTTTCTGTTTCAGGTTCTTAAGACGATTTTAGTTTAGGAAATGTATGCCCCATAGGGGCGCGTACAACAGACTCTCCTTTGTCTATGGTGAATTCTTCGGCCAATCCTTGAAAGTCTTGAGACGTTCACAATAATCATGATACTCTGGATATCCTATATCCTCCCAGTTACGAAGCGTCATAGACCTTCTCTCTGTTTTCGGAATTTCGTTGTTTTTACTTTTCGTTTCGACGACGTTGTCGCAAGGGATCGGTTTACTATTCTTGGCGCGTAGACAACTCTCAGGCACCGGATTCGAGGGAATGAGCGTCACGCCGCCCAAGTGCGCATACAGTGACGGTGGTAGGCCCGAAGGGGTATCGGTGGTGACTACCGAAAGTGCGTTTATCTGCTTTAAGTACTCCGGTCCCTTCACAGAGAGGAGGTATTCGCACTTCGGAAACCATCGTGCGTGTTGCTCCCATGGTACGTCATCGGGCTGCCAATCCTTTAGCCCGCCTACACAATAATGACAAATTACTCGATCGCCACTTCCCTCTCGGAAAAATCCCGCGTTGGTGTGGTCCTCGGCCGTCTGAGGGGCCCATTTAGGCCAATCTTTAAAGGTATCCATGCGATCCTTAAAATCGAAAAACGCTGGATGCGCAGCCTTTTTGCAGCTCCGAAAAGTCAACGACGAATTTCCCGGTTTTGGCGTTACGTTGCCGCACATTCTTTCGCACTGCATACAAGAATGCCTTTTTCCCTCTGTGTTCGTCGGAGCTTTTTTCCTTTCCGGCCGAGGGGGAGGAATCGTCGCGGGGTCCGTACCGTAGGGACGTTGCCACACGGTAGATTCCTCACGAATCGACACAGCTCTTGATACTTTGCATGATCTCGCATGGGATCATCGTCTTCAGACCTTTGGCTTATGGCGAGTTTGCAGTCAAAGCATCGAACGTAATCCTTTATACCAGTGTAATAAAATCTAGCGGCGGCAATTTTTGGGGCATCTAACGTAAACCGTGGGGGACCTGGATAACTTTGTAGGCGGACCCTTTCGAAAGGATAATCGGGCTGCGGTGGTTGTTCAAGTGTCGACATTGTGTCAATGAATTATCCGTATAACGATATATTTCGCTTATATATTGTGACGTGATTTTTTGGAATCGACGTCACAAAAACCCAAAACTACCGTTACTCGCATGGAAATTACGATTTTAGTGCTGAAGTTTCGCGTTACTGCCTCTCCCAGCGACTTAAGATACCGTCACGCTCTCGTTGAGTTACCGATCGAGATTTTTGCAGTTTATTTTGTATCATTTTTTTATAATTATTCCCAATTAGCTTCATTATCGTTATTAGTTTAGTTCAGTTCGAGTTTTCAGATTCCGTTGCGTAGTTTGTTTCACGATTTCAGATTTCTTTTAGTTCAGTTTAGTCGACGTTTCCGACTCTATTTGGTGGTGTAAGAAGTAATAATAAAGAGCCCAAATAGAGGAAGGACTCGGCGAAGAGTCTTGCGAATACGTCAAAGTCCGGTGCAAACCCGGCACCCCAAGAGATAGTGCAATGCGTTGAGATCAGGCGGAGGTATCGTTTGGTCCAGGCAAGAGTGGTGGAACACCTTGCGCTGCGTTAGAGTTGAGTAGAGCCTTGTATCTCACGCATTGACTAGGGGGAAGCGATTGCGAAGATTCGTTCAAGTTACCGCGTTATAGTATCGGCTCTCGATTCGATAAAGTCATGAGATGGTTGAGAGGGCAGTAGTTGCCGGTCAAGCTCCCGAAAATAATTATCATAATTCGTTACGAATTTTCGTAGGCAAATCGACAGTCTACCGAGAGCTGCCCTAGAGGTAACTCGGGTCTCTCTCGCGCTCCCGTGTTGTTGACGTTCGGCCTATTGTTCGCGCGCTCGAGTGAGGCTATCTCTCTCGCGCACCCAGTGTGGTCTACCTGTCAGTTTCTCGTTCGCGTTCGGCTATCGCTCGAGTTTCGTGAGTTGAGTGTAGCGAAAGAATTTTGTAATAAATTCTTCGCGATCCCGTGCGTGAGTGAAGCATTAGAAATAATGCTCCTTGTGCAGCGGTGATAGTGATTCGGTTCTCGGTGTATCGTGAGATACAGGTTCCCGCTCATTACAGGATTAAAGTGAAGTTTCGGTGAGTTTTTGAATTATAGAAATTTGTCGATCGCTTATCGATCCGCTTTTGTTACGTTCTCGTTAGCTCGCTTCGATCGTTCGATCAGCTGAGCGTTTCCGATGCACTTACGTGTGATCTCGTGGCTTCTTAGCCAAATTATTATTTTTCGGTCCCGCTTAACTTAACGTTGAGGTTTCGATCTCCGTTTCTCGTGGCTATTCTATTGACCTCGGATCGCGATCCTTCTACCACAACCCGCATCCTGAGCAACCGTGCATTTCCGCAACCGTTTGCTTTTGCGAATGCGTCGGCGTTAGTTCTCGTACCGTTTTCGTTCCGTTTCGTTTTGTCGTTGCGGAGGTCGTAGTTCCACCGACTTCCAGTTCAGTCCGGATTGGTGATTCCGGCGAAACAAAAATCTACCCTGCGGAGGTCGTTCCACCGGCCTCCAGTTTAGACCGGTTGTTAATACCGGCGAAACAAAAATTAACTGGCGCCCACCAGGACGCCGATGCATCCGCGAGGGTGGACGGCCGAAGGTGACGTAAGTTTCGTTCGCGTTTTGCTCCCGTTTGGTTTGAGCTTTTCGATTTTTGGTTTTTTTTTTAATTTTATTTATAGAGTTTGAGTTAGAGTTTCGTTAGGTGAAAAATACGTCACAATATATACAGGGTGATTCAGGAAGTTTTCGACACCTTTTGCCAAATAGTAGTTTGTCGTGTCCTGAGCAAAGTTACTTAGCCGTTTGTCGAAATTCGCAATATTTGTTTAATTATAAGCATTGTAAATTTGAATAATTCGACCAATCAGGAGTAGCCATTTTGGCGCGTTGGACAGTTCCATATTGCCATGCGGAGAGCTGGCAACGTTCAATTCACCACTACATCGTCACACAGACAGAGTCTCCGTTCATGGCGGATTGAGAGGGTCGGTTTGCCATGTCCTGTCATTGTGCAGTACTGTTACGTGCGATCGTACGAAAGAGAAGATGCAAAGGTTATGTGCATGTTTGAGGTTCGTGCGGGGTTCGCGGATTGTACAATGCGACGAAACGAATAATTTCAGGTTAGAGATGCGATGAAAAATAATTGGATTTTCTGTCAGGTCAATAAGATTGGAAATCGTAAAGGATATGCACATAGGATATGACAAACAGTGTTAGCTTAATAAGAGGAAAATTTTATGTAAAAAAAAAAATATACTCCGATAGGTACTAATTCAAAAATGAATTAGAACCCAGTGAAGGGTATTTTTTTTTGGTCAATGGACCATTATTGTAAACGAAGCGAAGTCAAATTACACGCTCCACGGTAAGTGGACGATTTTCTTCAAACGTATGCTTTGACAAGATTGCTTCAATTAAGAAAAACACAAATTCTTAATATCGTCGAACAGCTGTTTGTCGAGTACAACCGAACTCCACTTATTGACTGTTGAAACACAAACTGTTGAATCAATCAGAAGTAGCCGTTGCAATACTGAGCCTGCAGTTAATCGAGCCTGTTGCAAATCGAAAAAAGATGCATAAACCAAAAAAAATACTCTCGGATATGCCCTAATCTTTTCTTGAATTAGAGCCTATCCTATTTTTTTTGTTGATACATCGTTTTCTGAATTGAAGCGACTTTCAGACACGTCTTGTTGGCTCTTGTCGGTGCTTCCGAGTATACCGTGTCAATAGCTAAGATGCTTCAATTAAACATAATGATCTTATACCTAAAACGCTCACGATTTTTTCTCCACGTTTGGATTGGAAAGCTAAGAGTCACGAAATTTTTCATATCGATTATCTATTTAATTGAAGCGACATTATCATACATGCGATGCATTCGAAAGTACCTACGAAAGACAACGAGACTTATGGAAAAGTCGCTGCAATCAAAATAAATTCTCTTATAATAAAACAAATAGCTCGTATCCTTCCGATTCGATCGAGGGAAGCGAGCACAATATTTTTTTGTCTTGGTTTATCTATCGAGATTGAAGCGACATTGTTATTCATACAATGCATTCGAAAGCACCTACGAAAAACAACGAGACATATGGAAAAGTCGCTTGGATTAAAATAATATTTCTGATAAAAAAACCGATCGCTTGTAGTCTTCCAATTCAATCGAGGGAGACGAACGTAACATTTTTTTGTCTCAGATTATTAATCGATATTAAAGCAACGTTGTCGTTCATACGGTGCATTCGGAGGCACCTACGAAAGATAACTAGACGTACGGAAATGACGCTTTAATTAAAATAATATTTCTCATAAAAAAACCAATCGCTTGTACTCTTCCGATTCGATCGAGGGGGACGAGCGTAACATTTTTATGTCTCAGATTATTAATCGATATTAAAGCGACATTGTCATTCGTACAGGGCATTTAAAGGCGCCTACGAAAGACAACGAGACATATAAAAAAGTCGCTTCGATCAAAATAATATTTCTTATAAAAAAACCGATCGCTTGTAGTCTTCCAATTCAATCGAGGAAGACGAGCGTAACATTTTTTTGTCTAAGATTATTAATCGGTACTAAAGCGACGTTGTCGTTCATACGGTGCATTCGGAAGCACCTACAAAAGATAACTAGACATATGGAAAAATCGCTTCAATTAAAATAATATTTCTCATTAAAAAAACCGATAGCTTGTCTTGCCAATTAATCGAGTCAGGCTAGCGTAACATTTTCTTGTCTCAGATTATTAATCAATATTAAAGCGACGTTGTCGTTCATACGGTGCATTCAGAAGCACCTTCGAAAGATAACTAGACATATGGAAAAAGCGCTTCAATTCGAATAATGTTTCTTATACAAAAATTATAGATTGTGGTCTTCCGATTCGATCGAAGGAGGCGAGCGTAACATTTTTTTGTCTCAGATTATGAATCGATATTAAAGCGACGTTGTCGTTCATGAAGCGTACGTCGCTTTAATATCGATTTATAATCTTAGACAAAAAAATGTTACGCTCGTCTCCCTCGATCGAATCGGAAGACTACAAGCGATCGGTTTTTTTATAAGAAATATTATTTTGATTGAAGCGCTTTTTCCATATGTCTAGTTATCTTTCGTAGGTGCTTCCGAATGCACCGTATGAACGACAACGTCGCTTTAACATCGATAGATAAACGAAGACGAAAAAATATTGTACTCGCCTCCCTCGATCAATTCGGAAGGATACGAGCTATTCGTTTTATTATAAGAGAATTTATTTTGATTGCAGCGACTTTTCCATAAGTCTTGTTGTCTTTCGTAGGTTCTTTCGAATGCATCGCATGTATGATAATGACGCTTCAATTAAATCGATAATCGATATGAAAAATTTCGTAACTCTTAGCCTTCCAATCCAATCATGGAGAAAAAATCATGAGCGTTTTAGGTATAGGATCATTATTTTTTATTGAAGCATCTTAGCTATTAACACGGTATACTCGGAAGCACCGACAAGAGCCAACAAGACGTGTCTGAAAGTTGCTTCAATTCAGAAAAAGATGCATCAACCAAAAAAAAAATACCCTCGGATAGGCTCTAATTCAAGAAAGGATTAGAGCCTATCCGAGGGTATTTTTTTTTGGTTGATGCATCTTTTTTCGATTTGCAACAGGCTCGACTGACTGCAGGCTCAGTATTGCAACGGCTACTTGTGATTGATTCAACAGTTTGTGTTTCAACAGTCAATAAGTGGAGTTCGGTTGCACCCGACAAACAGCTGTTCGACGATATGAAGAATTTGTGTTTTTCTTAATTGAAGCAATGTTGTGTGGAGCATTCGATTGACGAAAATGGTTCACTTAACGTGGAGCGTGTAATTTGACTTCGCTTCGGTTACAATAATGGTCCATTGACCAAAAAAAAATACCCTCTAATGGGTTCTAATTCATTCTTGAATTAGTACCAATCGGAGGATATTTTTTTTGGCATAAAATTTTTCCCTTATTATGCTAACACCGTTTGTCATATCCTTTACGATTTCCGATCTTATTGACCTGACAGAAAAACCGATTATTTTTCGTCGCATCTCTAACCTGAAATTATTCGTTTCGTCCCATTGTACGATCTGCGAACCCCGCACGAACGTAAAACATGCACATAACCTTTGTATCTTCTCTTTCGTACGATCGCACTTAACAGCACTGCACAATGACACGACGTGGCAAACCGACCGTCTCAATCCGCCATGAACGGAGACTCTGTCTGTGTGACGATGTAGTGGTGATATGAACGTTGCCACCTCTCCGCATGACAATATGGAACTGTCCAACGCGCCAAAATAGCTACTCCGGATTGGTCGATTTATTCAAATTTACAAAGCCTATAATTAAATAAATATTGCGAATTTCGACAAATGGCTAAGTAACTTTGTTCAGGACACGACAAACTACTATTTGGCAAAAGGTGTTGAAAACTTCCTGAATCACCCTGTATATGAGATTTCTTGTTGTGTTTTTTTTTCCTTCTTCTTTTTTTTTTATAACTTCACAAATATGAGTACGTTTAATAGGTAATATTATTCCCACGCAGTATCTATATATCTATTTTCCTCTTCCTTTTTTCTTCCCTTTTATTTAGTTAGGTATCTATATTTTTCTTTGTAAATTTCCCTGAGAGGTTATAGTGAATATTCGAGGATGTTAATAGTTTATCTTATTTGTTGTCTAACGGCTTCTTTTCTTCTTTTGGTTTTACGATGCAGGAATACGTGATTTCCGTAGCCGATTGGGATGTACAACACGTGAGCCCTTTTTAGGCACTCACTATAACAATAGGCAATGAGTGCCTATTAAAATGACCATCCGTTGCTCTTCGGAGTCTGTCGAAGGGGTTACTGCGCAGCGCATACTCCAAAATTTTTTATTTTTCACCATTTGCTTCGATGTGTTTCCAACATCATGCGTAGTTACTTTGAGGTGACTGCGATGAATAAAAATATTTTTTTTAACCCGTGGTGCAATGAAAACAACTTTTTGGCTGAATTTTTCTTCTCGGACGTCCGTATCACACTGTAACTTTAGATGGAGCGAACCAATTTTGTTCTCTTTCGCAGGGATTTTTTATTACATTATTTCCAGCATGCACATCGCTTTTAAAACCAATCTGAGAACTTTAAGTATTTTTTTTTTTATTATTTGCCACAATTTGCATTTGCCTTCGGTTAAATGTCCGTACGGTGCCATCATAATGAACTCTACGAACCAATTTTTTTCTCCTTCGCAGCATCATTTTGTTTTATCAAAAGCACTACGCACAGCAAATTTAGAGACAATCCTACATCTCTAACTATTTATTCATCACAATTTTCCATAAAAAAATGATTTTCTCACCTCTGATGTCCGTACAGTGCTCCAATTAATAATCCTAGAAACCAATTCTTTTTTCTTTCGCAACAATATTTCATTGCATCGAAAGCACTACGCACAACAAATTTTGAGTCATTCTGACAAATATAATTTTAATTATAAAATAATTTAAAAACAGTGGTTATAGCAAGATTTGCTTTAATGGTTATGTTACTTAGATTTGCCAAAAATCCATTTTTCATCATGTTAAAAAAAACTTCGGTTGTGAAAAATAAAACACGAAATATCATACACAGATTCACAAATGTTTGCATTTTTATTTCGAAAATAATATATTATCACCGAAAACCATTCGCAATATTTTACCATATTTTATTCACATTCGTAATAAAAATGATAAATTTCACGTATTCACTGATAAAATTGGTAGTAAACTCACAAAAAAAATTCATCAAATATCCAAAATAATTACAATTTCCCAAATAGAACTAAAAAAAATCGCGAGTATATATTTTTTCGTTTCATTCTATCTGTCAAACTTTGGAAGCAGATGACAATTTGTAGCAGACGATACACAGATGCTCATTCGTCGCGGCGCGCGTACTCCGTGGCCGGATGATTTTCAAATAAAAAAAAATCGACATCTCGTTTCAATCTTTGTTCCCATTTTACGTAAATACAAATGGATTCTACGCGATATAGCGCAGATAAAAAGTGTGCAATCATAAAAAAAATAATTTTCTATCCTTCGACCGTCGAAGATTCATCGCAGCAGAAATCTTTGTCAATTATGTTCACCCGATTTATTCGTTTACAGCTAATAATAAAAACTGCAAATTCTTTTTCTGACAACGTATTTTCTCCTCTTCAAAACAAGCCAAAATAAGAGTCGAAATCTTTTTTCGCTGCCGAGATATGATTTTTTTTAAGCAAAGACTAATTTTACGAATTTATGTCAAAAAACGAATCGTTTTTTTCAAATTTCTCGAAATTGCCGTCTCTAATCCTTTCCTCTCAAAGAAATTGGATTTACAAACTGACTCTCCGCGTTATTGCGCAGATAAAGAGTGTGCTATGTTTAAAAATTTAATTTTTTACACTTCGACCGTCGGAGATTCATCACATTCGAAATCTTTGTCAATTTTGTTTGCTGGATTTATTCGTTTACACTTGATAAGAAAACTGCTAATGATTATTCTATCGACGTATTTCCAACGTTTTTTTTTTTTTTTTTTCAAATTTTTTCAAATTTTCGTTGAAATACGAATTTTTTTCTTGAAAAGTTTTTTTTCGAAAACAAAAAAACAATTGTACTCTTAAAGAACAATTATAAACAATTATTTATCGAGAAAGTGAAAAACACTGAATTTGTCGATTTTACGAGTTATTCTGTACCGAGAAACTTACCCTTGTTTGTGATTGAATAAAATTTAAAAAAATACGATATGATATGATGCTAAATTTGATATTTTTAAGTGACGATAAATATCAATAAAATTTCATTGAAAAACGAAAAAAATGACGAATTTCTCAAACTTCTCGTCTCCAATACTTGTCTGTTCTACAAAGACAATAACGAGCTGATTCCATGTATTACGAAGAAGAAATAAAATATATCTCAAATGGTAGAAATGAATTTTGTTATAAGAGGACTGTCAAAGAGCCTTCAAAGTCGAATTTTTCAAGAATTTCATCAATTTGTAAAAAAATATTTCGGAGCTATCTAAGATGACAAATTTTTGATTCGAGTAACGTACTACTTCCTCTTCAATACAAGACAGAAACCAAGACGATATATTTTTTCGTTCTCGAGATAGTATTTTTTTGCAGCATCCATAAATATCGACAAAATTTCATTGAAAATCACAAAGAATAGCAAATTTCTTGAACGTTTCTTCTACAATGATTTGGTTTCCTACAGATAAAATAACGAACCGATTGCATCAATTATGGGGAAGAAAAAAAACACTGAAGGGGAAGGATTTAAAGGGGATATTTGGCCTGAATGCTAAATGGTAATCGTATTGGTGTCGGTACATGTTTTGTGTGTTTGTTTTATATTCATTAAATCTAGTCATAAGTTTTAAGCCAATAAATCGGCTTTACTAGACATGATTTGATTCGTTAAATTAATTTGATCAAGTTCTACGTGGTCCAATTCGTTATATTTGTCTCGTGTCTCAATATTTGACAATTTATCGTCAAACAAAAAGGAAATATCCGTCGTGAATATTAATAATCAATTGGTACAAAAAAGAAATATTTTTATTTGACGAAGGTTAAACACTATGAATTAATTTACGTAACTGATAAATGTTTTTCCCTCATACGTACTTTCGAAAAAAAACGCAGAGCGCGACGTATAAACATACTTCATCCGTAGCGCATAGCGCGATGTGTAAATACACTCGATACGGAGCGCGTAGCGCGACGTGCACCCCCGTGAGTGCCTTAAAAAATGTCCTGATGGGACATTTTTCGGAGGGTTTGGGGGGCGGAGCCCACCAACAAGAGCATCTGCGCCCACAGGGCGCTGAGACGCTAGTTTATCTTTCCGACGTAATGGTCTCCTAGTTTTCCGGGTTTCGGCCCTTTAAGCAGAATACTGGTTCAGCTACTTTGAAATTTATTATATTTATTTTTCGATCGTGAATTTCTTTAGCTTTTTCTTTTGCTAAAATTAGATTCTCACGACCGATCTGTTGGCTCGAATGTATTTGTGTTACTAGCTGAATTAAATAGTCGTCGTAAGTAGCGAGTCTTTCTTTTGCAGCCAGCGACATACTGGAGGGAGTTCTAGCTATTTTGCCAAACACCATTTCATAGGGTGTGTGTTTAGTCCCCTCGTGTACATTCGTATTATAATTGAATATTGCCAATTCGACCCATTCATCTCAATTTTTTTCTCGCGTCGTGTATTATTTTAAGTATTCTCCCAAGACGTGCTGAGATCTCTCTATAGAACCGTTTGACTGGGGGTGGATAGCGGTCGTTCTAATTTTCCGGATTCTAAATAATTTAGCAATTTGTTGCATAAATTTGCTCAAAAAATTCGCCCCTTGATCGATTAATACTGCTCTCGGTGCGGCAAATTGACAGATATAATGTTTCACGAACGCTTCTGCGATGGTTACGGCTCTAGCATTAGGGAGTGCTATTGCCATAGAAAATGTTGTCAATTGATCTTGAATAGTGAGTATGTATTCATTATCTCTTTTAGTTTTTGCTATGGGTCCTACTATATCCATGGCGATCTTGTCGAATGCAGTGCCGGGGGTATCGGTAATTACGAGGGGTTGTTTAGTTTTAACTCTGACTAATTTTTTTAAGTGGCACTGTAGACATCGCTGGATAAATTGTTGAATGTCTGCCTTTAGATTTTTCTAATAATACTGGTGACGAATTCTATTATAAGTTTTGCTTACTCCACGGTGTCCTCCGATAGGTGAACAATGCATTTCTCGAATTATTTCGTCGTGTTCATCTTCGGGGGATTCTCTAACTATCCCATTACAGATTATAATCTTAAAATCGCCCTCTTCGAATATTCGCTGAATTTCCGAATGTATTCTATCCCAAGGGACATTGCAAATTGTTTCGGATTTAGCAATGCTTAATGATTGAATGCCTAATCTTCCTGCCAGGTATTCACAGTTGTGTAATACTTCTGTAATATTTTCAAGTATTTGCGTCGGGCCTTCGGTCTCGTCGTTAGAAATCGGTAGGGCAATATTAAGTTTATTACCCCGTTTCAAGAAGGATTGAGGGCGCTTTAATCTTAAATTTTTCGTTTTTGGCAGTTCGTTTCTTTCTTGTAATTTTTTACTGCCGTCGTCCAATGGTTTACCGGCCGTGGTTATGAAATATGCGAGGCTATCTTTCCGAGTGTGAAATAGATCTCGATATTGTTTAACGTTTCCGATGGTACCGCGATCAATGGTTATATCGCGATTGTTTACTCGCACGTTAACGTCGGGTTCTCTTATTCCAGCTGCGTCGATATTCCTTTCTTCATCGCTTGCTTCATGAGCATTTTCATGTTCCTCGCTAGAATTTTCAGATTCGCTTTCCTCAATTGGTACCGACCTGTGGTTTTTTCGTTTACGATGTACAATCTCTTCTTCCGTTTCTTAGCTTTCAGCTTCTAATATCCTTGGCGGTATATAGTCTCGTGACATACTGGGCCCATAGGGGTCGGTGACGGACGCGTGCCAGGCTTCGGCACTGTCTTCAGGGTAGCATTGTTCGGCGGGGGTTTTATGGCACGATTCATTCGTAGTTTCGTTGGTTTCTCCGTCAGGTACTGACATGGTTCAGGCCGATGGTACTTCCTCTACCGTAGTCTCGTCCATTGGAGTTCCAGTTGTCAACTTGACATCGCGAGGATAATTATCATTCATGTTTCCTTCTATTTCAACTGCGGCGAATGTTGCGTTGGGTGATTCGTGTTCCCAATCGTATTCCTCGAACTCACCATATACCAATGCATAATTATTCTCTTCTTCTTCGCTCTCTACGATGTCCGCTTCTTCATCGTCTGTATCGTGGTTGAGTATTTCGCTGATGTCTTCCTCCGTCAGTTGTCTTCTCTTTTTAGGCACTCACTATAATAATAGGCAAAGAGTGCCTATTAAAATGACCATCCGTTGCTCTTCGGAGTCTGTCGAAGGGGTTACTCCGCAGCGCATACTCCAAAAATTTTTATTTTTCACCATTTGCTTCGGTGTATCTCCAACATCATGCGTAGTTACTTTGAAGTGACTGCGATGAATAGAAATATTTTTTTTAGCCTGCGGTGCAATGAAAACAACTTTTTGGCTGAATTTTTCTTCTCGGACGTCCGTATCACACTGTAACTTTAGATGGTGCGAACCAATTTTGTTCTCCTTCGCAGGGTTTTTTTATTACAGTATTTCCAGTATGCACATTACTTTTAAAACCAATCTAAGACCTTTAAGTATTTTTTCTAAAAAATTATTGGCCACAATTTGCATTTGCCTTCGGTCAAGTGTCCGTACGGTGCCATCATAATGAACTCTACGAACCAATTTTTTTCTTCTTCGCAGCATCATTTTGTTTTATCAAAAGCACTGCGCACAGCAAATTTAGAGACAATCCTACATCTCTAACTATTTATTCATCACAATTTTCCATAAAAAACTTATTTTCTCACATCTGATGTCCGTACGGTGCCCCAATTAAGAATCCTGGAAACCAATTCTGTTCTCTTTCGCAACAATATTTCATTGCATCGAAAGCACTATGCACAACAAATTTTGAGTCATTCTGACAAATATAATTTTAATTATAAAATAATTCAAGAACAGTGGTTATAACAAGATTTGCTTTAAAGGTTATGTTATTTAGATTTGCCAAAAATTCATTTTTCATCATGTTAAAAAAAAAACTTCGGTTGTGAAAAATAAAACACGAAATATCATACACAGATTCACAAATGTTTGCGTTTTTTATTTCGAAAATAATATATTATCACCGATAATCATTCGCAATATTTTAGCATATTTTATTCACATTCGTAATAAAAATGATAAATTTCACGTATTCACTGAAAAAATTGGTAGTAAACTCACAAAAAAGATTCATCGAATATCCAAAATAATGACAATTTCCCAAATAGAACTAAAAAAATCGCGAGTATATATTTTTTCGTTTTATTCTATCTGTCAAACTTTGGAAGCAGATGACAATTTCGTAGCAGACGATACACAGATGCTCATACGTCGCGGCGCGCGTACTCTGTGGCCGGATGATTTTCAAACAAAAAAAAATCGACATCTCGTTTCAATCTTTGTTCCTATTTTACGTAAATATAAATGGATTCTACGCGGTATAGCGCAAATAAAAAGTATGCAATCATAAAAAAAAAGAATTTTCTATCCTTCGACCGTCGAAGATTCATCGCAGCCGAAATCTTTGTCAATTGTGTTCAACCGATTTATTCATTTACTGTTAATAATAAAAACTGCAAATTCTTTTTCTGGCAACGTATTTTCTCCTCTTCAAAATAAGCCAAAATAAGAGTCGAAATCTTTTTTCGCTGCCGAGATATGATTTTTTTTAAGCAAAGACTAATTTTACGAATTTTCATCAAAAAATGAATCGTTTTTTCAAATTTCTCGAAATTGCCGTCTCTAATCCTTTCCTCTCAAAGAAATCGTATTTACAAACTGACTCTCTGCGTTATTGCGCAGATAAAAAGTGTGCTATGTTTAAAAATTCAATTTTTTACACTTCGACCGTCGGAGATTCATCACATTCGAAATCTTTGTCAATTTTGTTCGCTGGATTTATTCGTTTACACTTGATAAGAAAACTGCTAATGATTATTCTATCGACGTATTTCCGACGTTTTTTTTTTTTTATTTTTTCAAATTTTCGTCGAAATACGAATTTCTTTCATATGCTCACGTCTTGAGAAGTTTTTTTTCGCAAAAAAAAAAACAATTGTACTCTTAAAGAACAATTATAAACAATTATTTATCAAGAAAGTGAAAAACACTGAATTTGTCGATTTTACGAGTTATTCCGTACCGAAAAACTTATCCTCGTATGTGATTAAATAAAATTTTTTAAAATACGATATGATATGATGCTAAATTTGATATTTTTAAGCGACGATAAATATCAATAAAATTTCATTGAAAAACGAAAAAAAATATCGAATTTCTCAAACTTCTCGTCTCCAATACTTGTCTGTTCTACAGAGACAATAACGAGCTGATTCCATGTATTACGAAGAAGAAAAAAATATATCTCAAATGGTAGAAATGAAATTTGTTATAAGAGGACTGTCAAAGAGCCTTCAAAGTCGAATTTTTCAAGAATTTCATCAATTTGTAAAAAAATATTTCGGAGCTATCCAAGATGACAAATTTTTGATTCGAGTAACGTACTACTTCCTCTTCAATACAAGACAGGAACCAAAAAGATATATTTTTTCGTTCTCGAGATTGCATTTTTTTGCAGCATCCATAAATATCGATAAAATTTCATTGAAAATCACAAAGAATAGCAAATTTCTTGAACTTTTCTTCTACAATGGTTTGGTTTCCTACAGATAAAATAACGAACTGATTCCATCAATTATGGGGAAGAAAAAAAACACTGAAGGGGAAGGATTTAAAGGGGATATTTGGCCTGAATGCTAAATGGTAATCGTATTGGTGTCGGTACATGTTTTGTGTGTTTGTTTTATATTCATTAAATCTGGTCATAAGTTTTAAGCTAATAAAACGACTTTACTAGACATGATTTGATTCGTTAAATTAATTTGATCAACTTCTACGTGGTGCAATTCGTTATATTTGTCTCGTGTCTCAATATTTGACAATTTATCGTCAAACAAAAAGGAAATATCCGTCGTGAATATTAATAATCAATTGGTACAAAAAGAAATATTTTTATTCGACGGAGATTAAACACTATGAATTAATTTACGTAACTGATAAATGTTTTTCCCTCATACGTACTGTCGAAAAGAAACGCAGAGCGCGACGAATAAACATACTTCATTCGTAGCGCATAGCGCGATGTGTAAATACACTCGATACGGAGCGCGTAGCGCGACGTGCACCCCCGTGAGTGCCTTAAAAAATGTCCCGAACGGACATTCTTCGGGGGGTTTGGGGGGCGGAGCCCACCAACAAGAGCATCTGCGCCCGCAGGGCGCTGAGACGCTTGTTCCTTCTTGTTTCGGTGTCTTTATTGACACGGATTATAAAAATGTCGTCACTGCCGTCAGGTTCCGGTATCGGGTTCCTTGACAATGCGTCTGCGTTAACATTCGTCTTTCCGGCTTTATACACGACATCGTACTCGTATTCGGCGAGTTTTAAAAGCCATCGTAATATTTTCGCATTTCCATCGGTAGTACGCCGGAACCACAATAAAGGTTTATGGTCGGTTACTACCGTAAATTGCCGTCCATAGAGGTAGGGACGGAAATGAAGTATCGATTATACAATGGCCAATGCTTCTTTCTCGTATGTATCATATTTCTCTTCGGTCTTACTCAACGCTCGAGACGCGTATGCACACGGGTGATCGTGGTTAATCACTCCTTGTGATAATATGGAGCCAATAGCGACTCCGGAGGCGTCCGTTGTCAAAATAAATGGTTTCAGGAAATCTGGATATCGCAAAACCGGAGCTGTGCATAATTTTCCCTTCAATATTTCGAACGCTTCGTTTTGTTCCTGACGCCATTCGAAAGGTATATCTTTCCGAAGAAGTTCCGTGAGCGGTTTGGATATTTTCGCGTAACTTTCTATAAATCTTCTTATAGTAGTCCGTCAATCCTAGAAATTGGCGAATGTTTTTAACGTTTTTGGGTCGGGGGAATTCGCGAACGGCTTCGAGTTTCCTTGGATCAGGACTAACGCCATCGTTTCCTATCACGTGGCCTAGATACGCTACTTCCTTTTTTAAGAATTCGCATTTGTCGGGTTGGAGTTTTAAATTGGCTATTTCTAGTCGCTTCATTAATTCCCGATAAGTTTTTTCGTGTTCCTCGAGGCTTCTTGCGTATATTACGATATCGTCAAGGTAAACGAATACGCCCTTTCCGAGGATATTTCCTAGCGTTAAATCCATAGTACGTTGGAACGTCGGAGGTGCGTTTCGTAATCCGAACGGCATGTGAGCGAATTCAAAATGCCCGTGCGGCGTTGTAAAGGCGGTTTTATGACGGTCCCCGGCGTATACTTCAATTTGATGAAACCCAGAGGCCAAGTCGAAGACTGAGAAATATTTTGCTCCTCCTAATTGATCAAGTATTTCCGTAATGTTAGGAATAGGGTACGCGTCAGCGATTGCTTTTTCGTTGAGCGCGCGATAATTGAATACCACTCGCCATTTCTTATTGTCTTTGGAGTCGAGTTTCTTCGGAACGACCCATACGGGACAATCATACGGCGAGGTGGAAGGGATGATAATCCCGTTTTTCAGCATATCTTCGACCTATCTTTCGATTTATTTTCGCGTACACTCTGGCCATCGATACCCTTTTGTATTGATAGGTAGATCATCTGTAGTGGGTATTCGATGCTGCAGAAGCGTCGTACAACTCAAACTTTCGCCGGGTAAATGATATAGGAAAGCGCTTTCTTTCAAAAGATCCTCTATACTTTTTCTTTCACTATCGTTTAAACCGTCGAGTCTTAATAATTCATTTATCTGTTCAAAACGGGCGATCGTAGCCACGTCGTTAATTGCATAGCAATATTCCTATCGAATGATGGGATGAATTTCGCGAGAAATGGGGATGGCTCCGAGCCTAATTACTAACGCGATGTCCTTAATTTCATACGTTCGTTCATTTTTCCTATTGTTTACACTTTTCCCTCCCTGATTTCCTTGCAATGACTCTTGGATATTTTGTTCTTTAACAACAATTGAATCTTCTTTGAATATTTCTGTAATACACAATTCTGTCGCCTCTGTATTGTTACCAATTTTTTTCGTGATTATTTTGTCCAAATCCGAATTTTCTCCTGAATTTTTACTTTCTTCATCTGAAATTATTAAACATGACTCGTCGATAGCGTCCGACCTTTTATCGCTCACCGTATTCGAATTGCAAACCGAATTTACTGAAACTTTATTATCAAGATCGCTTGCTCCTTCCATGAGCATTTGGTCTTTACTTCCATATGATTCACACATAATTTTGTCAACATTTTCTGAACCGATTTCCTTTATAACGCCTGGCCTTTTACGAGACACAGAGTCGCTCACCGTATAATACCTGGAAACTGAATCGTCTATGGCGCCTTGCCTCTCACAGGGCACAGTGTCGCTCATAGAACGAGAACTTGCAACTGAATCGTTGATATCGCTCGGCCCTTCATTGGGTAGCGAGTCGATAATTAAACACGTATCTTTCACCATATTAACTGGATTTCCTTTATTATTATAATCGATGGCGTTTGGCCCGGCGACGGGTCCAGTATTGCTATCTGCACGATCTTTATCAAAGTTTTCAAACGACTTCTCAGAATTACATCTTTTATGTTTTATTATCTCTTTGTCAATCATTGTCCTTAAGTCATTGCGTGATATTAGTGTTTCCTTTTGATACCTGGGGTTCCCTGGCGTGGGGACAGGTCGAAGCGCCATTACAGGTACTTCTACCTCAACATTATAAGCTGTTACTGTTTGTTCGTGATAATTATTCAACGAGTAATTATTAAATCTAACTTTTAGAAAAAGCGCATTCTGTTTCGTTCGGAGGAACGAACGGAGCTTTCGCGATATGGCTGGGAAGGGTAGATATTTTGTCAATAAGTGTTAAGAGGTACTCAACCAAAAAAAAACTATTTATTCTCCTTTATTTGAAACCGACTGTCCGAGTTGGAAGCCGGACGACAACTACTATCAATTACATCGATAAATGTGGCCCTAACTGTAGATCTTGATGGTAATCACGTGGTTCCTTCACGAAGGAACTCGGTGATGCCCGGAATTTAACGAAAGCCCGAACATACCGCTCGCCTCGTGTCGACCCTGGTCGCACGAAAGGATCAAATATAACGAGAAAAACAAAATTAATAATAATTATCCGTGATTTAGAGTAGTACAATAGTTCAACAAATTTTTTTTCTTTTTTTTGATTGATTGCTCTCAGAGCTTACATAATTTCCCGACAATTTTCTTAAGCGGTCTAGAAGTAATCAGTCGTTATAGCTGCGAAGAAAAAAAAAAAAAGGAAAAAGGAAATTAGTTTCAAATGAATTCACTTGTTAGCCTCGTGAGCTCTCGGAGCCCTTACAGGTAACGGACAGACTTGAGTGATGGGACGCTTCAGCACCGTTCGAGCGGTCTTAACAGCAACCCGCGTAGAAAAAAGTAGTATGGGAAAGCGTCATTACCTGTGTATGGGATTTCGATGGGAAATAGTATGGGGAGTAGTATGGAAAAGGGTTTGGGAGAGGTATGGGTTTTGGGACGGAGCCATATTCACCCCATACGCTTTCCCAGACCCTGTCCTAGCCATCATGTACGACCGCAGGAATCCTGGCGCCATCAATCCTATACGCTTTTCCAGAGTCTCTCCCAGCATAAGGATCCTCGCGCGATTAATCCCATACATAGAATCCCATGTTACGTTTAAATGAAAGAAGAAGAAAAAATAAATTTTGCCAAATGGAAGGAAAAAATGACAAACGAAGAAATATGCGGAAAACTAATTTTTTTCGACGAATATGAGTTTTCCGAGCGAAGTTTAATGCTGTAGTACATAACCGGCCTTTCAATTTCGTTGAAGGTCCCAAAAATATTGTGATGTACTCGAAAAAGCTTGGATAGACAAATTGAAAGATCTATGTGAGACTCAACCAATACTCTACAATATTTTTGGGGCCGACACCGAATTTCAAGCGCCGATTACGTACAGCAGCATTTAACTTTGCTCGGGGAACTCATATCCGTCGAAAAGAATTGGTTTCAGGCATATTTTTTCGTTTTTCATTTCTTCCTTCCATTTGATAAAATTAATTTTTCCTTCTTCTTTCGTTTACATATAATATGGGATAACAGATATGGGATTGATTGCGCGAGGTTTCCCCGGTCATATGGGATAGCTGGGGGAGACTCTGGAAAAGCGTACGGGGTGAATATGGCTCCGTCCCAAAACCCATACCGTTCCCAAACCCTTTCCCATACTAGTTCCCATGCGATTTCCCATCGAAATCCCATACACAGGTAAATACGCTTTCCCATACTACTTTTTTCTACGCGGGAACTACTCGTACAAGGTGATCGTCGCCGGGATGACATTCTAATATTTTACCAAGGTCCCATTTTGCTGGAGGGAGGTTTGCATTACGGAGTAATACGAGGTCACCGACCTTCAAATCAGGTTTTTGCTTGGACCATTTGAAGCGTTACTGAAGCGTGTGCAAGTAATCACTAGACCATAGTTTCCAAAATCGTTCAAGCATTTTTTGCATGAGTTGCCACCGGGACAATCGGTTTTCGTTTAAATCGAGCAACGAAGGTGCGGGAATAGCTTTTAAAGGAGCACCGATCAGGAAATGACCAGGCGTTAACGCATCAAAACTTTCAAGGTCGTCCGTAAGCGGAGCTATCGGTCGTGAATTTAAGCACGCTTCAATTTGGCAAAGTAAAGTATTTAATTCCTCAAACGTGGGAGTGTGCGAGCCAAGTACTCTCCGAAGGTGATGCTTTACACTTTTCACTCCGGCTTCCCACAGTCCACCGAAATGTGGTGCCGCAGGAGGAATGAATTGCCAATGGGTACCGTCGGAAGCTATACGTGACGAGAGATCTGGATCTCGAGAGAGGGCTCGAAAGGACCTGGTCAACTCCTTATCGGCTCCTTGAAAGGTCGTACCATTATCGCTGTAAACCGCAACTGGAATACCGCGACGAGACGTAAAGCGAGCGAACGCTGCTAAGAAGGCTTCTGATGAGTAGTCGCTCACTAATTCTATATGTATTGCACGCGTAGCTAAGCAAACGAATACGGCAATATACGCCTTGTGGGATTTGTGCCCTCTACCTGGGGCGGTTCTTACAAGTAACGGGCCGGCATAATCGACGCCCGTGTGCGTAAACGGTCGCGAAGGAGTTACTCTAACTCCGGGAAGATTGCCCATGAGCTGGGTTGGAGTTGTCGCGCGTTCCCGAGCGCATTTTACACACTGATGAATATGTGAACGGACTAAATTTCGCGCTCCTACGATCCAGTAATTATGACGTAAAATTCGGAGAGTGAGTTGAGACCCACCGTGTAAGACTTGGGCGTGAACATGAGCTATCACGAGTTCAGCAATGCGGTGCTGAGGAAGTATAATTGGCGACTTCTGTCCAAAGGTAAGGGTCGCGTTGCGTAACCGCCCGCCAACGCGAATAATTCCGAAATCATCGAGATACGGGTCTAATCGTCGAAGTTTACTGTTTCTACCGACTGACCGATCGGCAAGCAAGTCCCGGATTTCGCTTTCGAACTGTCGTCCTTGCACGGTTTTTATCCAAAATTGCCGCGCATTGGAGATCTCTTCCGCGAAGGTACTTGTAGCTTCAGCTTGGTTTCGTCGCGCCTTGTTTACGAAACGAATTACATAAGCTGTTATTCGAAGCAATCTATCCCAGGAGGATATGTTATGGATTAAATCCCACTCCGGTAGGGGAACAACGAGCAGAGCTCGTGTGTCAGATTTCTTTTCTTCGGTTTTTTCAGCCGGGTCCGATTCTAACTTTGTTTTTGGCCACTCGTCGGGTGTCGCTAGAAGCCATTCGGGGCCACACCACCATAAGTTGTGAGAGAGAATTTCAGATCCGTACAGCCCACGGGAGGCACAGTCAGCCGGATTGTGTTGAGTGGGAACATGTTTCCATATGGCTTTTGGAGCGTAATTATGAATCGCAGCTACGCGGTTTGCGGCGAAGGTCATTAGAGTTGAAGGGTGCTTCCGAATCCAAGCTAAAGCTACCAACGAATCAGTCCAACAATAGACTGGTACTGTTTCGAGACTCATCGTGTTTTGAACGGATTCGACTACTCGCGCTAACAATACTGCCGCACACAATTCTAATCTCGGAATGCTCAGAGGCTTAATCGGAGCGACTTTGGATTTTGCTGTGAGCAATGTGACGTGAACGCTGTCAGAGATTGTTTTGATACGTAAGTATACTACTGCTCCATAAGCTAAATTCGAGGCATCCGCAAATCCATGAATTTCGCAATCTAATGTGTCGTTGCCTTGTACAGACCAACGTGGTATCTCAAGCTTCTGTAATGACGGAAGTTGCTCGCAATATTGTTGCCAAATTGTCAATAATTCAAGGGGTAATTTATCGTCCCAGTCGCTCTTTGAAAGCCAAAGCCGCTGCATAAAAATTTTTGCTGTTACTATTACGGGAGAAACCCATCCTAGCGGGTAGAATAATTTTGAAATGATTGATAAAACGGATCTTTTTGTGGTTTTCGGAATTTTCGGAATATGAATTTTAAATCGAAAAACGTCGTCAACCGGTGTCCAAAATATGCCGAGGACCTTTCGCCCTTCGTCTTCCTCAAAGAGGCGATCTGTCGCGAGTTCGTAATCTCCTATCTTTTCGTTTTTTAGTAATTCCGAGCAATTACTCGCCCATTTATGCAAGTTGAAACCCCCGGAAGCAAGTAACCCTGTGACTTGATGTCGAGTTTGTCGCGCTAGAACCAGATCGTCGGCGCCGAACAAAACATCATCGATGTAAATGTTCTTTTTCAGAATCGGTACTGCTAATAGATAATTTTTCCCTTCGTCGTGATTAATTTGTTGAATAACTCGCATTGCTAAGAAGGGCGCTGCGGCGGTACCGTACGTTACTGTGAGCAATTGATACGCGGAAACTGGTTGAGTTTTATCGGAACGCCAAAGTATTCGCTGATAGTCCAGATCAAGCTCATTAATGCGGATTTGCCGGAACATTTTTTCCATGTCGGCAGTGTAGACATATTTGTGAGTACGCCAGCGGAGAATAATAGACGATAATTCTGTTTGCAGCTTGCGACCGGGTAAGAGATAGTCATTGAGAGATTGACCGTTCGAAGTCGGGCACGAGGCATTAAAAACAACTCGCAACTTTGTCGTACTGCTAGCTTCTCGTACTACGGGGTGATGAGGAAAATAAACCTCTTGAGTATTCGCGTTTGAAATTGAATTGACTAAGCGCATGTGCCCGAGACGCGCGTATTCTTCGAGAAATTCACGATACGCGTCGGCTTGATCTGGTTCACGTTCGAATCGACGCTCTAATCGATTGAAAGACGCGCTAGCTATCATGAGTGAGTCACCCAACGTGAGTGGGGGTTTACACTTAAATGGTAATCTTACAATGTATCTCCCGTCCGACGCTCGTTGATGGGTGTTGACAAAATGCTCCTCGCACTTTACCTCGTCGTCCGTAAGATAACTCTTACGAGGCAGTTCCTCGGTTTCCCAGAATCGACGTAGAGTCCGGTCCAAATCGCAGCTCGTACCGCAATGCAGCACATGTAGCGAGGCTGTATTAACTTTTGAGTTGGACGAGGGTCCAGACAGGATCCAGCCAAAGATCGTTTGTTGCGCTAGCGGAGCACCAGCTCTTCCTCGACGAATACCGTCTAACAAGACGGAACCATAATAATCTGCTCCAATTAAGAAATCGTTTTGATCGGAAACGTTTGGGTTCGGATCAGCAAATTGTAGCCCCTGAAGATGTTGCCAACGTTCGTATCCGGAGTAACGAGCGAGAGGGTTGGCGGTGAGTTTGTGAAGTATAAGAGCGCGGACTGAGATCACCGGTCCGCCTCCAGTTGTAGGCTCGATTGTGATGCCCGTTGAGTTTCGTACATGTCCAGCTGGGTTACCGCCGAGACCTGTGACTGGGATTGAAGTTCGTTGACGAGGTGCTCGTAGCGCCTGTGCTACTGATTCGGTGATGAAAGTAGATTCCGATCCCTGGTCCAACAAGGCACGTACTCGGAAGGCACGACCAGACGCTGCCTTGACGATAACTTGTGCGGTAGCTAGAACCACTGTATTGTTAACGCTCGGTGAATTAGAACCGAAATGAGAGTTTGTATTCGTCTGAGCGACACTCGACGTCGAAGCCTCTTCATCCGGAGTTACCGGGTTAGGTTTTGATTGTGTCCGGGGGTTACCCGTGTTGTGCCGTGTAACACTCGCGTCTGTACTTTGTGGAGTAACGTTCGCATTTGATTCACCGTGAATTAACGTGTGATGTTTACGCTGACACTTGCTGCAAACATTTTTACTCGAACAATTCTTGGAATATGTCCTGGACGAAGACAATTGAAACAACACCGATATTCTCATACGAGAGCTTGTCGATCTCGTAACGATTTTGACTTGAAAACATCGCATTGAAAAAGTAGATGATTCTCTTGACACGCGGGACACTTAGACGTCTCCGAGGCAACGTGCGATTTGACCGCGGCTCGAGAACTATTCGTTTTATTACTAGACCCGGTGTTACTGCGCGAATTCGTATTTGACGATGTATGAATTGCTTCTAGAGTACGTATTTTCACAGTTAAGAACGATTCGAGTGCTTCATAGGTAGGGTAATCGGTACTGTCACCAAGCTGCGTTTCCCACTCCCGTCGAGAATATTTATCCAATTTGTGAACGACAAAAAAAACCATCAAGTCGTCCCACTGACGCACTGGGCGGTTTAAGTTAGTCAGGGCTGTAGTAACGTCGGTGACTGTATCGCGTAGTGTCTTTAGATCTCGAAGCTGATCTTGGCCCACTGTAGATAATTCGAAAAGTTTTTTTAGATATGCGTCAATGATTGCACGAGGGTTGCCGAAACGCTTCTCGAGTAGATCTAACGCGGGTTGGTAGTTCTCAGCGATGACCGTAATGTTTTTTAATACTGGACTTGCTTCTTCCGTCATACTGGTTTTTAAATAATGTAAGCGTTGGACATCCGACAGCGTTTCATTTTTGGCAACAAGCGCGTCGAACAGGTCTCGAAAATTTTTCCACTCGGTATACGCGCCAGAAAATTTCGGTAACTCGATTGTCGGAAGTTTCACACTTACAGTATTAATTGGAGCAACCGCAGCTCCCGGCGCTTGAGCGCGAGGGTTAGGAATGCCTTCAACAGCTTCGAGTAATTCATTGAGCTGATCAATATTTTCGTAGAAAGACGTTTCAGCATCATCGTATTCATAATTCGCGAAATAAGGTAACGTAGCCTTCACCGCGGCTTCTTTCGGTAGCTGTTCGTGAGTGGCGATCTGTGCTTCCAGATTTTGACAAGTGGCCCAGTCTTCCTTTAAAAGTTTGATGCGATTGCGTATCGCCGATGCGGTTTGCTTATTCCTTCCAAGTTTATTGAAATTTATCATAGCACGTTTCACCGACCTCATGGCGATCGTTTGCCGCGCGAAAAGTTCATCCATTTTGCAAGTTTGTGTTTTATGGTTTTTTTTTTTTTTTTATAAACGCTCACTTTTCACTTGGTAACAGACTGTCCGCACCTCACTTAAAGCAGAGAATATAGAAGTACATGGAAGCACAGGCCTTATGGGCCGGCTTGGCACGGTTTTGCTGGGGTGATCCGTTAGTTATCACCCCAGCCACCGCTGGTGCTGACAGTATCGGTGTGAACGCACACAGCGTTACCATTTATCGTCTCACTCGCTCTCATGTGCCTTGCCGCGTTGCCGCCATGATGCCCAAACGATGAATAGCTGTCAGGACAGCTAGTTAGCAAAAAAATAAAACTGTACATAACAACCATGGAATGAATACGTAGTTGCATAAAATTGATTCATTTATCGAATATGAACTGTTTGCCGATCGCAAACACAATTTGGTCAGCAAGCGAGTTTACAACTTTTCAACAAGTTTTATCTATATACATTTACGAATGAAGCGGTGGTGGAGCGTTTTGAGGCGTAATTTTTTGCACCTCGAAATTCGCAGTTCGAGCCGAGCGCGAATTTTTTTTTTTTTTCGTCGCTATAAACAACATATAATTATTTTTCGATAAGTGTCTTGATAATTACGTAGTTTATAACATCGGTGATTGCATTTAACAAATTTATATCTTCAGTTCGGCAGCGGCAGTAATTCACGATATTAAAATAAGAATACAAATAAAATTATATCGAAATGTTTATTTTACTCGCTCTTACCTAATGTTCATCAACATGATTATGTTCAATGAAGTTTTTTTTGCATTTCGAATACCACGTTGATGAACATTAGGTAAGAGCGAGTAAAATAAACATTTCGATATAATTTTATTTGTATTCTTATTTTAATATCGTGAATTACAGCCGCTGCCGAACTGGAGATATAAATTTGTTAAATGCAATCACCGATGTTATAAACTACGTAATTATCAAGACACTTATCGAAAAATAATTATATGTTGTTTATAGCGACGAAAAAAAAAAAAAATTCGCGCTCGGCTCGAACTGCGAACTTCGAGGTGCAAAAAATTACGCCTCAAAACGCTCCACCACCGCTTCATTCGTAAATGTACATAGATAAAACTTGTTGAAAAGTTGTAAACTCGCTTGCTGACCAAATTGTGTTTGCGATCGGCAAACGGTTTATATTCGATAAATGAAACAATTTTATGCAACTACGTATTCATTCCATGGTTGTTATGTACAGTTTTATTGTTTTTCATAACTAGCTGGCCTGACAGCTATTCGTCGTTTTGGGTATCATGGCGGCAGCGCGGCAAGACGCGTGAGAGCGAGTGAGACGGGAGATGGTATCGCTGTGTACGTTCACACCGATATATCGCCGCGCGACCTACAGGCGGCAGCGGGAACTATTTTTTCTTTGCCAAAAGTTAACACGGGACCTGTGCTTCCATGTACTTCTATGTTCTCTGCTTAAAGTCAGTTCGTGAAAATGCACCGTTTACGCGAGTTTCTGTGAGGAAGGCGTGTTACGCTCTCCGATATCGCTATTCGCGAGAACTGCCCACGAAAGTATATTTCGTAGACGAAAATCATATGCTCTATAAGTAAGAGAGAGTGCGCACTTGCCTAGGAGAGCGTGAGATCTTGTCAACCGAGCTACACTGTCACGTGATGGGGAGAGAGAGCCGATCTCGCTTGTGTGTTGACTCATCGATTCAGCACTACTTTTCCATAACGACTACGGTCTAGCGTATTCTCCCGGTTCCAACATGGCGTTGGGCAACCACGTTTTTCACTCGCGAACTTATCGTCTAAAGACGATACTAAACGGTACTAGACGGTTCTAAAGTACGGCTCTCGCGGAGCAGTTCTTATTGTTGAATGTTTATTTTTCCGACCCTTAGCTTCGTCTCACTATGAAAACTCCAATCCGGCTCGAAGGACCATTATGTTCGTGATAATTATTCAACGAGTAATTATTAAATCTAACTTTTAGAAAAAGCGCATTCTGTTTCGTTCGGAGGAACGATCGGAGCTTTCGCGATACGGCTGGGAAGGGTAGATATTTTGTCAATAAGTGTTAAGAGGTACTCAACCAAAAAAAAACTATTTATTCTCCTTTATTTGAAACCGACTGTCCGAGTTGGAAGCCGGACGACAACTACTATCAATTACATCGGTAAATGTGGCCCTAACTGTAGATCTTGATGGTAATCACGTGGTTCCTTCACGAAGGAACTCGGTGATGCCCGGAATTTAACGAAAGCCCGAACACTGTTGGTAATAAAAATGTAAGCCTTTCCGTTATTATTTTCTACAAACCCACTCTCGAGCGTAAGTCCTTCGCCTGCGTCGAGAGGCGGTAAATATCCTTCTCTGATATCAAAATTTTCAATGCGCACAAAACACAATTTCTTTGTGTTGGCCGGTATAATCATTCTTTCTTGTGTCGAGAACGGTATCTTTATATCTTGCATCTTTAATTGTCGTTTCTCGTAATCTATTTCAACGCGATTGCCATCGAGATATTCTGAACCTAGTATTCCCTCTTCTGTGATAGGGAAATCATCGCTAACCACATGGAAAGTAGCATAACGTCCGTACGCCTGGATTTTAACGTGACCTAACGTATAGTTGAAGATTCGGTAATACCGTTGAGTTGTAAAATTTCTTGCCAGTTCACGCGTGTCTTGGGGTACAAGCAACGTTCTTTTATGATATTAGGTCCGGACCCTGTGTCAATCATAAAGGTTATAGGAGACGCGACTTCTGCACTATGTAATAAAACGGAAGGTACTGAACTTTCGTTATGCAATTTTATCGTGCAGATTTTTAAAATTCTGGGTTGGCGAATTCTACTGCTCTGATCACTCGGACAGGGTGCGAGCTCGTTGTGGCCTCTCTCGTCGCACCCGAGCTCGGGAGACCACTCGCGTTTCCCGACGTATCTTGCGCTTTACCTTCATTTGTCAGTCTCTTGGGGCACTCTCTAATGAATTGTCCCGACGTTTTGCAATAATGACATATGAAATTATTACTTGTCTCTCCGTATGACTTTTGGGGTGTGGCTTGATTCCGGATCGGAGGCTGCGAATTATTCGTTCGATAGGGGCATATATAGGCCCCGTGGCCGTCTTTCTAACAAATCTAGCAGTTTATACAGGGTTGCGGCCCATACCTCAGACCCTGGGGCACCTGTGCGTCTCGTCTGCTGCCTGGCGCTTGAGCGGACCGCAGTAGCAGCGGGCAGTTCGCAGCTATGTGTCCTGTCTGCTTACACAGCTGACATAGTGCAGAGGGTTGCCCTTGATTTTTCTTGTCAGGGGGAAAAATTTTATAACATCGATCTGCCGTATAGCCACATTTATCGCACACCCGACATACAGTTATCATCGGGGCGGCGATTTGATTCGTCTGACTGTCGTTATTTTTAGGGGGAAAGAGTTTAAAACACCTTTCCGCGGTGTGGCCGATTTTATTGCATACTTGACATACGGGGACATTCTTCTTTTCGATTTCGTTTTCCTTTGTTCCTTGCGACTGTGTGTTAACCGATTTATTCAATGAACATGTTGCGGCAGTGTGTCCTATTTTTTTGCAAAGTTGACAATTTACTTGGTCTCCGGTTACTACATGACCATTACGCTTATTGTCAGATTTATTTCCTTTCGTTTCAGGGGGGTTAGTGGTCTCACCTCGGAGCGCGGCACGGCCGGCTAGTTCTCTCTCTATTTTTACTGCCATTTTAATGGCTTCGTCTATCGTGTCGCACGGTCTCATTCTTTGTTCGATTTCGGGTTTTAATCCGTTTATAAAACAAGGCGGAAGGCTCTCGGTAGTGTTTTTCTTGAAAATCTCATCAGCTGCGCTGTTTTTCCCGAATTCGTATGCGTCTAATATTTGGTAACCAATGTCGCGTAGTCGATTTGAAAAGGTAATTACTGTCTCGTTTGGCTTTTGATAAATAGCTGCCAATTTTCCTTGCAATTGATAAATATCGCGAGCGGGAGAGTAAATGCTTTTCAAAAAATCTGTTAATTCTTCGACCGTCTCGAAAGTGTTTAGATGAATTGTTCGTCGAGGTTCGCCTTTAATTTTTACTCTGAGTGCTTTTACTAGATTTTTCTCGTTTTCGGGTTCCAACATTTCGACCGCCTCCTCCCATCCATGTATAAACGCGCCAAGTGACGTGGTTTTCCCATCGTATTCTGGTATTACTGCGAGTGCGTCTCAAAGGGATACGACTTGGCTATGGTTAACCATCGTTGTAGAACCTATCTTACGGTCGAGAGGCCTTTCACTATATTTACCCGGTGTCTTTCCTTCGGCCCAGTCTATAGGAGTAACGTTAATAACTTTGGTTGTAATACGTTTTTTATCTGCGTTGTCGATTAAATCTTTTTCGTCAAGGTTTTCCTCTTTTGTCTTGAAAAGACTTAATATAGCTTTTTTCTTGTTTAGTCCCAATGGCTTTACGACTGTACGCGTTATTGAGTTACAGTCGAAGTTCCGTATTCTTAAGTCCCCTTAACTTAACTGTTCCCTTACTTTAACTCGTTACCATGGTAATGAATTCCACTAACTGTATTTCTCCTCAGCTCCTTTTCCCCACTCCGAGCGCTACGTGCGCTGCAAACGCTGCGCGGCGTATATGCTAACAGTCATTCTGCGCACCTATAACCTCTCCGTTTGAAATGTTTGAAATATGTCTCAACTCTAGGAATGTGACGAACAGTCATTTAAAAAATTGAAAAAAAAGGAAAAGAAAAATTTTATATTTATGGTTGTAAATGAAAAATCAATCTTAACTGCATGAAATATGGTTTTTAAATTAATAATAAAATAATAATTATTATTACTAAAATAGAATAATTAGAATAGGATAATTAATTATTATTCTACATTTTTTCAGTCATACACTGTATCTTGTTGCTGAGAAAGCAGTCAAACTCTTTTCACTTGTCACAGCTCTACGACCGAAGGATAGCTTATCCTTTGACAAGCGACAAGTGAGAAGAGTTTGATGGCGTCTCTCAGCGACAAGATGCAATGTACGATTTAGAAAAATGTTGGCTTGTCGCTAAGAGACTCCGTCAAACACTTTTCAGTTAACGTTTGTCGAAGGATAAGCAATCCTTCGGTCGAAAAGTTGCGACAAGTGCTTCGCTGCTGCGACAAATGCTTCGACGCTGCGACAAGTGCTTCGCAGCTGCGATAAGTACTTCGCAGCTTTTCGACTAAAAAATTGGTTAGTCTTCGACAAGCGACAAGTGAAAAGAGTTTGACTACGTTTCTCAGCGACATGCCACAATTTTTCAAAGTCATACATTGTATCTTGTCGCTGAGAGACGCTGTCAAACACTTTTCACTCGTCGCTTGTCAAAGGATAAGCTATCCTTCGGTCGAAGAGCTGCGACAAATGAAAATAGTTTGACTATGTCTCTTAGCAATAAGATACAAAGTATATTTTCTAAGATTGATTGTTTATTTATAACTATAAATACTGAAAAAAAAAAAAAAAAATTTACGAATTTTCAGTCAGTCTATTTTCGTAAATAATAAAATACGTATATGTACATTACATACCTTTCGATTACACGATATATTTATTTTTCTTTATTATTATTATTTGTTTGTTTATTATTATTTATATTTATTGCGCACGAGATTCAAGATTCAAGAAAGCGTAAATATTCTTGCGATTTCTAGGTTGTGTTATTCACCGGCCGGCCTTCACAGTTTGATGTCTATTTCAAAAAATGTAAACTGCGCACGCGCAGCAGTTAAAAGGTGGCTTCGTACTTGCGAGCGCAGGTACGAAGGTATACCCCTCGTTACCCCTATTCGCAGCAACGGACCGAGAGTAGGGACGATAGGGGAAATACAGAATAGGGATCGGGTCCGGTCCCGTCGAGTTAAGAATACGGAACTTCGACTGTACATGGAATCAGCTCGTTATTGTCTCTGTAGAACAGACAAGTATTGGAGACGAGAAGTTTGAGAAATTTGATAATTTTTTTTCGTTTTTCAATGAAATTTTATTGATATTTATCGTCGCTTAAAAATATCAAATTTAGCATCATATCATATCGTATTTTTTAGGCACTCACTATAACAATAGGTAAAGAGTGCCTATTAAAATGACCATCCGTTGCTCTTCGGAGTCTGTCGAAGGGGTTACTCCGCAGCGCATACTCCAAAAATTTCTATTTTTCACCATTTGCTTCGGTGTATCTCCAACATCATGCGTAGTTACTTTGAAGTGACTGCGATGAATAGAAATATTTTTTTTAGCCTGCGGTGCAATGAATACAACTTTTTGGCTGAATTTTTTCTCGGACGTCCGTATCACACTGTAACTGTAGATGGTGCGAACCAATTTTGTTCTCCTTCGCACGGTTTTTTTATAACATTATTTCCAGTATGCATATTACTTTTAAAATCAATCTAAGACCTTTAAGTATTTTTTCTAAAAAATTATTGGCCACAATTTGCATTTGCCTTCGGTCAAGTGTCCGTACGGTGCCATCATAACGAACTCTACGAACCAATTTTTTTCTCCTTCGCAGCATCATTTTGTTTTATCAAAAGCACTACGCACAGCAAATTTAGAGACAATCCTACATCTCTAACTATTTATTCATCACAATTTTCTATAAAAAAATGATTTTCTCACATCTGATGTCCGTACGGTGCCCCAATTAAGAATCCTGGAAACCAATTCTTTTCTTTTTCGCAACAATATTTCATTGCTTCGAAAGCACTATGCACAACAAATGTTGAGTCATTCTGACAAATATAATTTTAATTATAAAATAATTCAAAAACAGTGGTTTTAACAAGATTTGCATTAAAGGTTATGTTATTTTTAGATTTGCCAAAAATCCATTTTTCATCATGTTAAAAAAAAAACTTTGGTTGTGAAAAATAAAACACGAAATATCATACACAGATTCACAAATGTTTGCGTTTTTTATTTCGAAAATAATATATTATTACCGAAAATCATTCGCAATATTTTACGATATTTTATTCACATTCGTAATAAAAATGATAAATTTCACGTATTCAATGATAAAATTGGTAGTAAACTTACAAAAAAGATTCATCGAATATCCAAAATAATTACAATTTCCCAAATAGGACTAAAAAGATCGCGAGTATATATTTTTTCGTTTTATTCTATCTGTCAAACTTTGGAAGCAGATGACAATTTCGTAGCAGACGATACACAGATGCTCATACGTCGCGGCGCGCGTACTCTGTGGCCGGATGATTTTCAAATAAAAAAAAAATCGACATCTCGTTTCAATCTTTGTTCCTATTTTACGTAAATATAAATGGATTCTACGCGGTATAGCGCAAATAAAAACTGTGCAATCATAAAAAAAAGAATTTTCTATCATTCGACCGTCGAAGATTCATCGCAGCCGAAATCTTTGTCTGCAAACTGCATATTCTTTTTCTGTCAACGTATTTTCTCCTCTTCAAAACAAGACAAAATAAGAGTCGAAATCTTTTTTCGCTGCCGAGATATGATTTTTTTAAAGCAAAGATTAATTTTACGAATTTTTGTCAAAAAACGAATCGTTTTTTCAAATTTCTCGAAATTTCCGTCTCTAATCCTTTCCTCTCAAAGACATCGTATTTAAAAACTGACTCTCCGCGTTATTGCGCAGATAAAAAGTGTGCTATGTTTAAAAATTTAATTTTTTACACTTCGACCGTCGGAGATTCATTACATTCGAAATCTTTGTCAATTTTGTTCGCTGGATTTATTCGTTTACACTCGATAAGAAAACTGCTAATGATTATTCTATCGACGTATTTCCAACGTTTTTTTTTTTTTCAAATTTTTTCAAATTTTCGTCGAAATACGAATTTCTTTCATATGCTCACGTCTTGAAAAGTTTTTTTTCGCAAAAAAAAAAAACAATTGTACTCTTAAAGAACAATTATAAACAATTATTTATCAAGAAAGTGAAAAACACTGAATTTGTCGAGTTTACGAGTTATTCCGTGCCGAGAAATTTATCCTCGTTTGTGATTAAATAAAATTTTAAAAAATACGATATGATATGATGCTAAATTTGATATTTTTAAGCGACGATAAATATCAATAAAATTTCATTGAAAAACGAAAAAAATTATCGAATTTCTCAAACTTCTCGTCTCCAAAACTTGTCTGTTCTACAGAGACAATAACGAGCTGATTCCATGTATCACGAAGAAGAAAAAAAATATATCTCAAATGGTAGAAATGAAATTTGTTATAAGAGGACTGTCAAAGAGCCTTCAAAGTCGAATTTTTCAAGAATTTCATCCATTTGTAAAAAAATATTTCGGAGCTATCCAAGATGACAAATTTTTGATTCGAGTAACGTACTACTTCCTCTTTAATACAAGACAGGAACCAAAACGATATATTTTTTCGTTCTCGAGATAGCATTTTTTTGCACCATCCATAAATATCGGCAAAATTTCATTGAAAATCACAAAGAATAGCAAATTTCTTGAACTTTTCTTCTACAATGATTTGGTTTCCTACAGATAAAATAACGAACTGATTCCATCAATTATGGGGAAGAAAAAAAATACTGAAGGGGAAGGATTTAAAGGGGATATTTGGCCTGAATGCTAAATGGTAATCGTATTGGTGTCGGTACATGTTTTGTGTGTTTGTTTTATATTCATTAAATCTGGTCATAAGTTTTAAACCAATAAAACGACTTTACTAGACATGATTTGATTCGTTAAATTAATTTAATCAACTTGTACGTGGTGCAATTCGTTATATTTGTCTCGTGTCTCAATATTTGACAAGGCGCTGAGACGCTTGTTTTAATTTTATTTAATCACAAACGAGGATAAGTTTCTCGATACGGAATAACTCGTAAAATCGACAAATTCAGTGTTTTTCACTTTCTTGATATATAATTGTTTATAATTGTTCTTTAAGAGTATAATTGTTTTTTTTTTTTTTTGCGAAAAAAAACTTTTCATGACGTGAGCATATGAAAAAAATTCGTATTTCGACGAAAATTTGAAAAAATTTGAAAAAAAAAAAACGTTGGAAATACGTCGATAGAATAATCATTAGCAGTTTTCTTATCAAGTGTAAACGAATAAATCCAGCGAACAAAATTGACAAAGATTTCGAATGTGATGAATCTCCGACGGTCAAAGTGTAAAAAATTAAATTTTTAAACATAGCACACTTTTTATCATCGCAATAACGCGGAGAGTCAGTTTGTAAATACGATTTCTTTGAGAGGAAAGGATTAGAGACGCCAATTTCGAGAAATTTGACAAAACGATTCGTTTTTTGACGAAAATTCGTAAAATTAGTCTTTGCTTAAAAAATCATTTCTCGGCAGCAAAAAAAGATTTCGACTCTTATTTTAGCTTGTTTTGAAGAGGAGAAAATACGTTGCCAGAAAAAGAATTTGCAGTTTTTATTATTAACTGTAAACGAATAAATCGGGTGAACATAATTGACAAAGATTTCGGCTGCGATGAATCTTCGACGGTCGAAGGATAGAAAATTCTTTTTTTTATGATTGCACACTTTTTATTTGCGCTATACCGCGTAGAATCCAGTTATATTTACGTAAAATAGGAACAAAGATTGAAACGAGATGTCGATTTTTTTTAATTTGAAAATCATCCGGCCACAGAGTACGCGCGCCGCGACGTATGAGCATCTGTGTATCGTCTGCTACGAAATTGTCATCTGCTTCCAAAGTTTGACAGATAGAATAAAACGAAAAAATATATACTCGCGATTTTTTTAGTTCTATTTGGGAAATTGTAATTATTTTGGATATTCGATGAATCTTTTTTGTGAGTTTACTACCAATTTTTTCAGTAAATACGTGAAATTTATCATTTTTATTACGAATGTGAATAAAATATGGTAAAATATTGCGAATGATTTTCGGTGATAATATATTATTTTCGAAATAAAAAACGCAAACATTTGTGAATCTGTGTATGATATTTCGTGTTTTATTTTTCACAACCGAAGTTTTTTTTTTTAGCATGAGGAAAAATGGATTTTTGGCAAATCTAAATAACATAACCTTTAAAGCAAATCTTGTTGTAACCACTGTTTTTGAATTATCTTATAATTAAAATTATATTTGTCAGAATGACTCAAAATTTGTTGTGCATAGTGCTTTCGATGCAATGAAATATTGTTGCGAAAGAGAAAAGAATTGGTTTCCAGGATTCTTAATTGGAGCACTGTACGGACATCAGATGTGAGAAAATCATTTTTTTATGGAAAATCGTGATGAATAAATAGTTAGAGATGTAGGATTGTCTCTAAATTTGCTGTGCGTAGTGCTATTAATAAAACAAAATGATGCTGCGAAGGAGAAAAAAATTGGTTCGTAGGGTTCATTATGATGGCACCGTACGGACACTTGACCGAAGGCAAATGCAAATTGTGGCCAATAATTTTTTAGAAAAAATACTTAAACGTCTTAGATTGGTTTTAAAAGTAATGTGCGTACTGGAAATAATGTAATAAAAAAACCCTGCGAAGGAGAACAAAATTGGTTCGCACCATCTAAAGTTACAGTGTCATACGGACGTCCGAGAAGAAAAATTCAGCCAAAAAGTTGTTTTCATTGCACCGCAGGCTAAAAAAAATATTTCTATTCATCGCAGTCACTTCAAAGTAACTACGCATGATGTTGGAGATACACCGAAGCAAATGGTGAAAAATAAAAATTTTTGGAGTATGCGCTGCGGAGTAACCCCTTCGATAGCCTCCGAAGAGCAACGGATGGTTATTTTAATAGGCACTCTTTGCCTATTGTTATAGTGAATGCCTAAAAAAGGGGCCCAGACAAGGAATGAGTTGCGTAAGCTAAGCTGCATAGCGTCAAGGTTAGTTCACGAAGATAGGGGAAGGTCTAGCACCGAAAGAGGGGAGTCATACAGCTCGCCCGGGCAACGGAACAGTAGTTCCGGAATGACCATATAAGGGAATAAAACGATCGTACGACGTTGTTAACGGGCACGCGCAATAGTTGCTGCACGCCTCTTGGGGGGGCAACGCCCAAAGATATCGGGCCGGTTATGCTACCGATACCCCGGAATATTAGGAAGATGCTGTTACTTTATAATAAAGTAATTTGTACAAGAGCCGAGAAATATTTTACCCTTCAGGTATATAATAATTTGACACCCAACATCTAAACGATGATAATGCTATGAAATTATTAGTAATAAAATATACATATCTCTCGACTCTTACCACCGTTCTCTGAATACGAATACATACCGGAGAATTTTACAAACAGCAACTATCATTTGATTCTCTCTCTCCTATGTTAAACATATCAAATCTTAATTATTTTAAGTAATTTGTTTACGAATTATTAGTATTAAAATTACGAATAACTCGGGCAAATAATTAGACATAAGAAAGGAAAGGGAATTCAATGGAAACGGGATAAATTTACAATTATCTCGCAATACGAATATTCCAGAAATCCTGGAATCTTGAACAAGCCGAGAGGAGAATAGCGAAGGGGGCAACGTTACTCATCAGGGGAGCAGAATGCCCGGGATACATGAGTGAGGGTTCTTCCCCCTCTGATTACTATTTTTCTAGTATATAAGAGCCCGCGAAAAGAGGGCACGAGAGTACCAGGGCAGAGTAACTACGGTCAGGATTAGAGATCAGGAGTAGAGTTAGGAAGTCAACGGAAGCGCCGCAAACCGAGCGCGCAACCGGCGCATCCGATTGGTAGGCTGGTGCTCCGGCTGGGCGACGAGAGGGATAGAGTCAGAGACTGCGCACTCTGTTTACCACCATTAGAAAGAGAGACCACGGGTACTTTTCGGACAACGAATAGAATTCAACCACTCTCCTATTGGAGAAGTTTGTTTATAATATTTTCCATCTCCAAAAATTGTACTCATTTTCACTGTGACCAGAGTCTTCTTGGTCCAGTCCACTTCATCAAATTGTCACTCTCAATTCATCCGTTGTAACGAAGTCAGCTTCGCTTCACCGTCAAAAATCCTCTCTTACTTTATTGTTGAAAGAGATTTCTGTACGAATAGCGGTCTTGGAATCAATTGTACGTTCCAATTAATCGCATTCGTTTGCATTCTTTGAAGCTGCCTGAGATATTTCCTTTGAATAAAATCTGAATATTACGAGAATCCCGCGTACAAAGTTGTGTTCCACCGATTTCATCGCAACGATCAACACCTCAACGAACAACGTAAGTACAATTTAATTCAATTTCTTTGATATTTCTATAATTAGAAGTGTGTACAATATCCTCTGTCACTCGACCTCCCCGATAATTCGCCTAGCCGTCGCCAGACATCGTCTACATTACTCACAGAACATCATTCAGGTTACCAGATCGTTTGTACCGCGTTGAAATAATTCGACATAATTAAAATCACCTATGACCTGCATTCTATTTACGCGACAGATTAGATATTTCGTAATACCTCTCAGACAAGTCAACGAATAGCATTCCAAGCCCTATCCTCAGTAAATTTCCTAACGGTTAGACTAGAAAATGAGCAGTTGCGCCGATAATTGATGCCAGGAGTGGTAGAGGAGGGAGAGATCTCTCTTGACCAGCGCGTATTCAATCGTAGTCGACGCAACCACGCGTTAAAAATTAGGGTGAATAGAGAAACATCCACATTTTTGACGTAACACAATGTTGGGGGCTCATCCGGGATCAATGGAATGCTTGTTATAATAAATTATACTCAATAAATATTCACGGATAGAATTCCAAACGATTTTCCTGAAGTAACATCGTACATACGCGCACACTCGCACAAAACGATAGGAATAAAGAAAAGAACAAGCGTCTCAGCGCCCTGCGGGCGCAGATGCTCTTGTTGGTGGGCTCCAAACCTCCAAACCCCCCGAAAAATGTCCCTTTGGGACATTTTTTAAGGCACTCACAGGAATACACGTCGCGCTACGCGCTCCGTATCGAGTATGATTACACTTTGCGTTAGGCGCTGCATATCGAATATGTTTATACGTCGCGCTGTGCGTTTCATCTCGGAAGAACGTATAGCGGAAAATCATTTATCACTTATGTAAATTGATTCATAGTTTAACCATCATCGAATATAAACATTTCGTTTCTATACGAATTGATTATTATTATTCACAACTGATATTTCCTTTCTGTTTTACGAACAATATAACGAATTGCATCACGTAGAACTTGATCAAATTAATGTAACGAATGAAATGATGTCTAGTAAAGGTCGTTTTATTAGCTTAACACTTATGACCAGATTAAATGAGTATAAATCAACACAAAAAATATTTACCAACACGAACACCACTACCATTTACCAACAGGTCTAATGTCCCCTTTAAATGCATCGGTTTAAATGTTTTTATTTTCCCTAAAATACATAAAATCACTTTATTATTGCCTCTGGACAGGACCCGAAGTATTGGACCTGAATATTAAGAAAAATTGCTTTTTGATACGATTTTCAATTAAATTTGCTTGATATTAATTGTTGTAGTAAAAAAATTATAACTCGAGAACGAACATAGATATCGTCTTGGTTCGTGTATTGAAGAGGAAGTAGTACCCTGCTCAAAATAAAGTTGTAGTGTCTTGGATGCGTCCAAAATAAAAAAAAATCAATTTCTCGATGAATTCGACGGCGAAGACTCTTGGACTGTCGATCTATAAGAGAATTCGGTTATAACACTTTAAGAATTTTTTCATTTCCCTATAATAGATAGAATTAATTGACTGGTTATTGTCACTGTCGGAGTGTAAAACATTGCAGACGAGAAATTTGAGAAATTTTATTTTTCTATCGTTTTATTTTGTTTTGAGATAAGTTTATTGAAACAATTGAAAAAAAATAGAAGGGTGGCTGGAAACATACGAAGTAAAAATTATTATTTTTTGTTTCGAAAAATTGTTAGAGATTTGCAAAAAGTAAACTGCAGTTTCCCAATATTTAAAGTTATATACATTAAACAATGAGAAAACAATAAGATTTTTATTTTCGATTCAAATCATCCCGACACAGAATACCAACGTCGCGGCGTATGCAAACTTTATCACGTCTGCTATCGAATTATCGTCGGCTTCCAAGGTTTGACAGATATTTTTTTTGTTAAGCAAAAGTTGAAATGCTTCGCAGGGGCTTCAAAATGTATGTGCACAATGGTGATGATATGATATATCATTCCTGCGAAGAAGAGAAAAATTGCTTCGCACAGTCCAAAGTTACAGCACCGTACGGACACTTGTCGAAGCAAAAATGGATTTTTTTTTAAGCATATATTCAAATACTTTGCAGGTGCTTCAAAATGTATGTGCACAATGGAGATGATATGATACATCATTCCTGCGAAAAAGAGAAAAATTGGTTCGCACAGTCTGAAGTTACAGCACCGTACGGACACTTGTCGAAGCAAAAATGGATTTTTTTTGTTAAGCAAATATTCAAATGCTTCGCAGGGGCTTCAAAATGTATGTGCACAATGGTGATGATATGATACATCATCCCTGCAAAGAAGAGAAAAATTGCTTCGCACAGTCCAAAGTTACACTGTGATACGGACGTCTAAGAATATAATTAGGTATAAGTAATAAAGGTATTTTTATTCAACCGCAGGCGAAAAAAAATATTACCATTCATTGGAATCACTTCAAATTAATAACACGTGATGTTGGAGATACATCGAAGCAAATGGTGAAAAATAAAAATTTTTGGACTATTCGCTGCGGAGTAATCCCACCGACAGACTCCGAAGAGCAACGGATGGTCATTTCAATAGGCACTCTGTGCCTATTGTTATAGTGAGTGCCTAAAAAGTGTGGAAAATAAGTAATGATTATTCAATGCAAACGAGAATTAATTCCATTACGGTCTATAATTTTATATCATTGAGCTGCTACATTAGTGCGAACCGCAACCTTTTATAACCTTGACTGGAAACTGGGATTTGCGCGGTTCGCCACGAAACCCCACTCAAAAAACCCTTTCCTATGTCGCTGCGTAGTTCGCTGCAAAGGCCACGTTCTCCTGTCTAAAATCCCAGTTTGCATTGCGATAGTTGCAGGTCCGCGGTCTTTGCAAGATTAAAATTCGAGTCGCTCAATTTTGTTTTATTATTATTTTATAATAATCGTTTCTTATGGACACACAAGTATTACAAGCGAGGAAGCTCAACGAAACGCACGGGCTTCGGAGAACAATAAAGAAAATATTGCGCCACAGATTATTTACTCATTGAAACCTATCGAGTACACTCCGACACCTGTAGACACAGAAAACATTAGCTGGTACGATCCGCGACGGGAATTTTACGAAAATCAGAATAATTTTAGAACAGAAAGAGAATAAGGAAAAAGAATAAAAAAAAAAATACGGACGAATAAAAGGGTATTTAAACAATACCGAAAAAGAAAGAAGATAATAAAATTCGTAATAACTATCCAGTCATATAAAAAAAAAAACGGGTAAGGCATCCTGCATAAAATTTCGTAACAAAAAAAAATGATGAGAAAGGAAAAGAAACAGTTTCCAGCCTCCCGGGACTAAAACTGGTAGTCTGCAGAAACAAATTTAATAAAAACAAAAGGAAGGAAACGGTGAAAACATTTTAACCATAACGAATTCATCAAGATAAAGATCCAACCATAAAATGTAATACGTAAAGCAAACCCAGGTATTGCGGTGTTCCTTCTGCGGCGTAAGTTTTGAACCCTGAACATTTATGTAGACTAGATTACAAAAAAAAGGAGAAATCTATCCCTCCAGGAGAAACTAATTAAGAAACAGGGAAATTAATTCAGATTATTGAGCTCGACGACGAAGATCTACTCGAAATCTATCACTGAAAAAAAAAAAAACACGAAGAAGAGTAGATCGGCATTTAATATGAAGAAATAAACAGTAATGCTACACTATTGGATGGTATTGAATTTCATAATTCTATGGAGTCGATATAACAGTAAAGGAATTAAGAAATACGTGTACAAGAAAAGCAGCAATAAAATCAGGAAAGAGAAACACGTTTATCTTAGGTGTCGCAAACCACTCGGACTCCGTCATTAAATTCGTATAATATTCATCTTGTACTAGAATTTGATGCGATTGTTCTTAAGATTGATATACGCCCCGCGTAGAAAAAATTAGTATGGGATTGACTCTGGGAGGACGATGGGCGAGAGGCTGGGGTTTGTTTGGGATTGAATCTGGGAAGCACTATGGGCAGTCATCTGGGTTTTGGGACCCGGCTGGATGGTTTCCCAGACCTTTTCCCATAGCTTCAGTGGACGGGGGAAATCCTCGTGCAATCAATCCCATACGCTTTTCCAGATTCTCTCCCAGCCGTCGCATACGAACGGGGATCCTCGTGCAATCAATCCCATATGCTTTTCCAGATTCTCTCCCAGCCGTCGCGTACGACCGGGGGAATCCTTGCGCGATCAATCCCATACATAGAATCCCATGTTATGTGTAAGTGAAAGAAGATGAAAAAATAGATTTTGTCAAATGGAAGAAAAAAATAAAAAACGAAAAAATATGCCTAAAACCAATTTTTTTCGACGGATATGAGTTCCCCGAGCAAAGTTAAATGCTGCTGTACGTAATCGGCGTTTGAAATTCGATGTAGGTCCCAAAAATATTGTAAAGTATTGGATGAGTTTAACATAGATCTTTTAATTTATCTATCCAAGCTTTTCCCAGTACATCACATTATTTTTGGGGCCTTAAATGAAATTTAACCGCCGATTATGTACTACAGCGCTTAACTTTGCACGGCGAAATCATATTCGTTGAAAAAAATTAGATTTGAGCATATTTCTTCGTTTTTCATTTTTTCCTTCCATTTGACAAAATCTATTTTTCCTTCTTCTTTCATTTACACATAATATGGGATTCTATGTATGGGATTGATCGCGCGAGGATCCCCCCGGTCGTACGGTACGGCCGGGAGAGAATCTGGAAAAACGTATGGGATTGATTGCACGAGGACTCCCCCCGTCCACTGAAGCTATGGGAAAAGGTCTGGGAAACCATCTAGCCGGGTCCCAAAACCCAGATGACTGCCCATAGTGCTTCCCAGATTCAATCCCAAATAAATCCCAGACTCTCGACCATCGTTCTCCCAGAGTCAATCCCATACTAATTTTTTCTACGCGGGGCTGTAGGGTCATTTATTCTTTTTATACTCAAGAAATTACCGCAGAACACAATTTTGATCAAAAGAAAATAAGCAGTCGGAAGAGAAAACATAGATTCCGTTAATGTCGACATTCTGAAAGATTAAACCTTCGGGAAAATAGATAAAACAGAGAGGATAAATCCATATTAATAAAAATAAAAGAATGGAGTATTAATCGAAAAATTCAATATAATGAAAATAATCGTGAAATAAATGCCGGCGACTCGATCTCAATTAAAAATCCAAGGCGATGATGTTCTCAGAGAATACCCAGAGGAACGTAAAAGAAAGACAAAGCCGAAAGCTAAAACTAAGGAAGTGAGTGGACCATCAAAATACTGTGAGTCTCGTGAAGAAGCTTTAAACCTCGGGAAACGATACCCGCTCATACATTACGACTCGTGTCCTACGTTGATAAATCTCGGTACTGTAAAGTTGGAGTTCAACTTTAAATCTAAGGAGGAAACAAAGGTTCGTTACAACTCGTCATCTGCTTTGATAAATTCTGAGGCAATAAAATTACCCACTCCTATAACTGTCGATATTGACCCTCATACAGAGGCAAAGATCCACGAACTCGAGCGAAAATTAAATATACAGATCACATCGGTGCAAGCAATTTCGAACGAAGAAATCAAGGAACTACAGGATAGAGCAGGACACATTTTTACGGAACTTGAGACAATAGAAGCCAATATCCTTCGTACTGCTGATTAGGTATCTCAGAACAAATACCGACACCTGTAGGAAAATCTCCCGCGAATTCTCCTGCGAAAACTCCTATGAAAACTTTTGTCAAAACACCAGTGACAGCAGTGAAAAAAAATCACGCTTTCACACGAATCTAGCCAAAACTCTCTCCCGGTGGGATTTCAGACACAGGAACTATTATTATCTCTCCCAAATCAAGTCTGGAGAACACTTCCGTAGCGACTTGAAACCCGGGAACTGTAATTCCGTCTAGGAAAAATTCAGAGGGAAACCTTGAACGGGAAACACAGGTAGACGAAGGCACTGCTCCGCCAGTAGAATTTAAGAGAACCCACGAAGACCACTCAGGAAACGAAAAAACAATAAAAATTATCGAGACCCCTCCAGGATCCCCTCACGAGTTTATTAAATAGGATGCATCCAGCACCGATCTTGATATATATTCTACACCACAAGGAACGATTTTTTACCTTTCCGCGAAAAACGGTCGATCTCTGAGACGCAAAATATTTGGAACTATAAGAACAACACAAAAAAAACATACAAAGGAAATTAAGCCAGAATTAAGTACAGTCGAAGTTCCGTATTCTTAACTCGACGGGACCGGACCCGATCCCTATTCTGTATTTCCCCTATCGTCCCTACTCTCGGTCCGTTGCTGCGAATAGGGGTAACGAGGGGTATACCTTCGTACCTGCGCTCGCAAGTACGAAGCCACCTTGTAACTGCTGCGCGTGCGCAGTTTACATTTTTTGAAATAGACATCAAACTGTGAAGGCCGGCCGGTGAATAACACAACCTAGAAATGGAAAGAATATTTACGCTTTCTTGAATCTTGAATCTCGTGCGCAATAAATATAAATAATAATAAACAAACAAATAATAATAATAAAGAAAAATAAATATATCGTGTAATCGAAAGGTATGTAATGTACATATACGTATTTTATTATTTACGAAAATAGACTGACTGAAAATTCGTAAATTTTTTTTTTTTTTTTCAGTATTTATAGTTATAAATAAACAATCAATCTTAGAAAATATACTTTGTATCTTGTTGCTAAGAGACATAGTCAAACTATTTTCATTTGTCGCAGCTCTTCGACCGAAGGATAGCTTATCCTTTGACAAGCGACGAGTGAAAAGAGTTTGACAGCGTCTCTCAGCGACAAGATACAATGTATGACTTTGAAAAATTGTGGCATGTCGCTGAGAAACGTAGTCAAACTCTTTTCACTTGTCGCTTGTCGAAGACTAACCAATTTTTTAGTCGAAAAGCTGCGAAGTACTTATCGCAGCTGCGAAGCACTTGTCGCAGCGTCGAAGCATTTGTCGCAGCAGCGAAGCACTTGTCGCAACTTTTCGACCGAAGGATTGCTTATCCTTCGACAAACGTTAACTGAAAAGAGTTTGACAGAGTCTCTTAGCGACAAGCCAACATTTTTCTAAATCGTACATTGCATCTTGTCGCTGAGAGACGCCATCAAACTCTTCTCACTTGTCGCTTGTCAAAGGATAAGCTATCCTTCGGTCGTAGAGCTGTGACAAGTGAAAAGAGTTTGACTGCTTTCTCAGCAACAAGATACAGTGTATGACTCTGAAAAAATGTAGAATAATAATTAATTATCCTATTCTAATTATTCTATTTCAGTAATAGGGGGTTCTGTTTCGGACTTAATACGAAGGACACGTGTTTCGTTACCCCTCCAGTTTAGTCAGTTCAAAAGTCATAATACATCGGCGGTTACATACTCAGAGTGCAGTGTGTGAAAGTTCGCCCCCCCGGTCATAAATGGTGATAAAAAATTCAGTTACACGCATACAGAATAATTACTTTTGATACCGATTTATCTAAGTCTAACTTGCAATTTAGGTTAGCTTTTTTGGGAAAGAATGCCTGCCGGTAAACAAAATACCGGCAGTGCCGAAGGCACTCGTTCGTTTGAACAGAGCACAGCAGATGGCACCTGCGGGAATGTGCGGCCTGCTGACCCCACGCATGAGGCCCTGCCAGCGACTTGGGACGACATCTATGCCGTGTCCAGCCATTCTTCGATGCCAACAGTCGGTAATCTATCACCGGCGGTTAATAAGTCTCTGGGAATGCAGGAAATATTCAGTACGCCTCTCTCCGCCAATGTTATGGAAACGAAAAGAAAACCCGGAAGACCAACGCACGCCGACTCCCTGCGCTTCAGGGGAAGAAGCGGCTCCGCGGGTAATTTCAAAGACCTACTCAAGCGGAAGAGAGAGGAAGTTGAGCACGGTTTGATTGAAAAATTCCTCGCTGATTCGCCGTTTAAGAGAAGTAACCTGACATTGCATTCTCCAGAGAACCAGCCGACGAACTATTCGGAAAACGTCGATTCCCCTACCGAGCCACCTGCTGCCCAAGCGCTCACGGTAAGCCCGAACCACAACAAAACTGAGACTCTTCAAAGTGGTTGCAACGAGGAAGCCCCTCACCAAACGCCCGCGCCGCTGCAACCCGACTGTATCAAGTTGATAATGGATCAACTCAACGCGATGAGAAGTGAAAACCTGACCAACATTCAACAACTTGAACGTAAATTCAACGAGGCGGCTCAGGCTCACAACCAAAATTACGTCAGCATCAAGGAGGAAATTCGGGAAGAGGTGGCTAAAAACTCCACGAGATATGAGCAATCGCTGCAGATTCTGGAGCATAAATTCAACGAGAGATTTACCGCCGTTGAAAACAAACTGGCCGAATCTAATCCACGCGCGGAAATTTCAGCCCTCAGCGAAAGAGTTGCTCGCTTAGAAAATACTCCCCGACCCGCAAGTGCCGACAATGCCTGCACCAACGAAGAAGTATTAAAGCTGAAAAGAAGACTGGAAGACCAGGAAAGATCTCTTCTTAGTAACAACATTGTAATCAAAGGCCTCGATCGTGGGGAGAACCCGCCTATGGAGTGCGTGGTAAACTTTCTGCAAGAGACTTTCGGAATAATTAATGCAGTGTCCGACGTTAGAGAAACTGGCAGAAAGTACAACAACTACAGCATCCTGATTGTCAAACTACATAGTCGGGCTATCAAAGAGGAAATTATGCGACAAAAACCGAAACTCGGTGCACGTAAGGTCTACATTGAGCACGAGCTATCCGCAGCTGAACTCGAAGTTTACAACAAAATTAAAAATAGAGCGAAGGAACTTAGAGAAGTGGGGAAAGCAGTGAAAATCGGTTATCGAAAGCTGAGAATCGACGGAGAGTGGTTCTTCTGGAACCGCAACAAACAGTGTCTCGAAAAAGGCCAGGAAAGACCGCCTGCAGCAGTGCCATCCACTAGCCGCTCTCCGGATCCAAAAAACTAGGCAGCGTCAAGCTTGTCTTTTGGAACTCACAAGGCCTTGGCAACCTACACAACAACGATATTCGCGAGGACATGGACGTCGGCTGCTTCTACGAGACGTGGGCTGAATGGGAGCAGAGAGGAGCTTTACCCTACCAACTTCGAGACCGCTACACCGCGTGGGCCCTCGCAACCAGAGTGCACCAAATGGGAAGAGCAAGTGGAGGTTTGGTGAACATTGTAAAGAATAAATTTAGTGCAGAAATTATCGACGTCTCCCATTGGTGGTGTATAATAAGAATATCTGGGCAATCTTGGCATGCAATAATCGGCTCCTTTTATTTTAGTCCTGCGCGTGACTTGAGAGTTTTATTAGAACTGTTTCAACCGATTTTAGACGACATTCTCTCGAGATTCCCGGAAGACATAATAGTCCTCGGTGGCGATTTTAACGCGCGGGTGTGCGGTGAAGACGACTTAGTCATGGAAATATTTGATTCCACATTACTTTACGAGACACGAGAATCCCTTGATAAAATCAGTAATGAGCGGGGTCCTCTTCTGCTCGAGTTTATGTCGGCCAACGACTTTGTTTTATTAAACGGGCGTACTAGCAGCGACCGCCCTGCACAATACACATACGCTAGTTCAAATGGCCTAAGTACCATCGATTTAGTTTGGGTTGCGGCAGCGAAATTAGAATTTGTTAAGGATCTCAAAATCGGTGATGACCTCCAAGGCTCCGACCATTTCCCGGTATGGCTCGAATTGTTTGATAATTGTAACCTTTTAGAAGAGAATTACGTTCTGGCCGACACGCGCCAAGGTGGCAAAAGGAAATTAAAATGGCTAAATCACAAGTTCGCGGATTATCAAGATAAGTTAACACTGTCCTCGAGAATTTTTTTGAATTTTTCAACAGCAAATATCGATGAGATCTACGACAACATACGTCTTGCAATCGCGGAGGCGGCCATATCCGTTGAAATGTGTAAAACAATCGGAGGAAGTCGATCTAATTGGTCGCACAAACCGTGGTTCGACAAAAATTGTAACGACAAAAGGCGGAGTACGATAAACAAGCAGAAAGCAGCCAAAATATCGAATTTCAGACCGGTAGAGTTAGCGGAATACCTAATTGCAAAAAAAGAGTACAAACTGTTAATAAAAAACAAGAAAGCGGCGTATATGACGGAAAGGGTGGAATCGCTCGCTAACATAAATAACCCAAAGACTTTCTGGAGTGTGGTGAAAAGATGTAAAGCTAGACCCAGGCCAGCGATTACGCCCTCTCTCGAAACATGGAATGAGTTCTTGCGTAATATTTACCCGACCAGAAACGCGGTCGTTAGTAATTTTATTGGCCCGCGCGATCCGTTATTGGACGCAATCATTACAGCGGAAGAGCTTCAGGGCTGCATAGCAAAATCCAAACCCGGCAAGGCTCCCGGAGTTGACGAAATTTCTTGTGAGTTCTACAAAGCGCTGCCCGAAGAGTGGGCGAACTACCTATTGGCTATGTTTAACAAAATCTTAGAGACTGAAGAGTTACCTAAAATGTGGTCTAAAGTCACGCTGTGCATGTTGCACAAAAAAGGAAACGTGGCGGATCCTCTAAATTATCGAGGCATCGCCCTGGTTAATTCAATCACAAAGCTCTTCACTCAGATTATTCACGACAGACTGGTTAAGTGGGCCACGGCAGTTGACCTAATTCCGGAGGAGCAAGCGGGCTTCAGAAAGGGTAGAGGGGTCATGGATAACTTGTTTACATTACAATCCGCGATTCACTTCCGTTTGAGACAACCCGGCGGCAAAGCCTACGCCTTATTTGTGGACTTCCGTAGAGCGTTCGATTCGGTCCCGCAAAACAAGCTCTGGGAAAAAATGTTTCAACTCGGTATTAGCACGAAAGCAATCCGAATTTTAAAGAATTTATACGACTGGGCCTCCTTGCAAATAGTCACCAGTTCTGGTTTATCGGATGCGGCGGAAGTAAGCGAAGGTGTGCTCCAGGGGGAAGTCCTTAGTCCACTGTTATTCATTATTTATCTTTCGGATATGATCACTTATTTTAGAGAGAACAATCTAAGAGGTCTAGACCTAAACGGCACAACTGATTTGCTTATGCTCTTATACGCCGACGACCTGGTGATCCTGGCTCACTCCCCTGTGGACCTCAAGCGCAAGCTTAGAACACTGGCGTGCTATTGTGATATGAATGGCCTTACGGTGAACACATTAAAAACACAGATTATGGTATTTAGGTCGGGAGGGAAACTGGCTAAAGACGCTAAAAACTTTTTATACAAGGGACAGAGAGTTGAGACAGTAAACAAATATCCATACTTGGGAGTTACGCTTGCGGACTCCTCTGCAGGACTCCTTTCCGCAAATGCCGCAGTAAATAAAGCCAGGGTCGCCACAGCTTCGGTGCTATCTATTCTCGCGTCTGCTAAGGGTGACTCTTGGGATGCAATGATGAAACTGTTTAACAGCATTATTGCTTCCACGTTACTATACACCGCTCCGATCTGGGGCTTAAGATACACCGCTATTTTAGAAAAAGCGCAACTTGGCTACTTTAAGCGACTATTTCACCTCCCTAAGAATACACCTGGATGCGCCCTGAGACTTGAATTGGGTATCAAAAGCGTGACTTACGATGTTGTGAAATTAGCAATCGGCTGGATCATCAAGATCCTAAAAATGTCTGACGATCGTTTACCGAAAATCTGTTTGTTGCGACAGATCCAGTTAGACGCCGCTGGCGTAGTTGCCAAATACAATTGGATTACCCAATTTAAGTCGATTCTAGGTACGGTTGAAAATGTAAATCTATGGTCAAACATTACCGGTGTCTATTGGGCAGCACACAAAGATACTGTACTTCAAGATCTGGAACGGCGATTAAAATCTGGTGACTTATCGAAATTCGCGGAATCTCACTCGTACCAAATACAGATCTCCCGCAGCTTAGAGGATAACTTCCTTAGTTTCTACCCTTCCCGCTGCGCGGTTAATTTTTCCAGAGCAAAAATGCAACTCAGGCTGGCGTCTGTACATACGCGAAGGTTTATTATAAACAACACAGTCCACCTGTACGACCCTACGCAGATCTGCACCCTCTGCCGTTCCAACGAAATGGAATCCTTGGCACATATTCTGTCACGATGCCCCGTGTACGCTCCGATCAGACAGTATTATTTAGTTGCTCGTGCTCATGTTAATCTTAGCTCAGAGGAAACCCTTAAAATATTATTAGCCCGTAACGATATTGACAGCATTAAGTTACTGTATTACTTTCTGTCTAGCTGTTTTAAGTTGCGAGCGTCGTTGACGAACTCTTAGAATTTACAACCCGACAGCGCCCGGTCAGCCTAAACCAGTATGTCATTATTCACGAAACACTATTTGTAAAAACAAATCAAAACAAAAATGTATTACTCAGATCCCTCTGCATTATGAATCTTGTATTCCTGTACATGCAAAATAAACATATCTATCTATCTATATCTATTTCAGTAATAATAATTATTATTTTATTATTAATTTAAAAACCATATTTCATGCAGTTAAGATTGATTTTTCATTTACAACCATAAATATAAAATTTTTCTTTTCCTTTTTTTTCAATTTTTTAAATGACTGTTCGTCACATTCCTAGAGTTGAGACATATTTCAAACATTTCAAACGGAGAGGTTATAGGTGCGCAGAATGACTGTTAGCATATACGCCGCGCAGCGTTTGCAGCGCACGTAGCGCTCGGAGTGGGGAAAAGGAGCTGAGGAGAAATACAGTTAGTGGAATTCGTTACCATGGTAACGAGTTAAAGTAAAGGAACAGTCAAGTTAAGGGGACTTAAGAATACGGAACTTCGACTGTATTACGAAGAAGAAAAAAAATATATCTCAAATGGTAGAAATGAAATTTGTTATAAGAGGACTGTCAAAGAGCCTTCAAAGTCGAATTTTTCAAGAATTTCATCAATTTGTAAAACAATATTTCGGAGCTATCCAAGATGACGAATTTTTGATTCGAGTAACGTACTACTTCCTCTTCAATACAAGACAGAAACCAAGACGATATATTTTTTCGTTCTCGAGATAGCATTTTTTTGCAGCATCCATAAATATCGACAAAATTTCATTGAAAATCACAAAGAATAGCAAATTTCTTGAACTTTTCTTCTACAATGATTTGGTTTCCTACAGATAAAATAATGAACTGATTCCATCAATTATGGGGAAGAAAAAAAACACTGAAGGGGAAGTATTTAAAGGGGATATTTGGCCTGAATGCTAAATGGTAATCGTATTGGTGTCGGTGCATGTTTTGTGTGTTTGTTTTATATTCATTAAATCTGGTCATAAGTTTAATGCCAATAAAACGACTTTACTAGACATGATTTGATTCGTTAAATTAATTTGATCGACTTCTACGTGGTGCAATTCGTTATATTTGTCTCGTGTCTCAATGTTTGACAATTTATCGTCAAACAAAAAAGAAATATCCGTCGTGAATATTAATAATAAATTGGTACAAAAAAGAAATATTTTTATTCGACGAAGGTTAAACACTATGAATTAACTTACGTAACTGATAAATGTTTTTCCCTCATACGTACTGTGACGTGGTTTTTCTGCCGCGTCACAAAGATGCCATACTTATCGACTGGTGCACGGATTGTCGCGAGAAGCGACGTTCGTGCTCTCGGGGAGAGTCCCTTCAAGGCATTCGGACAGAGTTAGATTAGGAATATCAGGGCGCCTAATTAATTTTCCCCGATTTATTTCGTTTCATGAATATTGCTCCCGAGCGCACGACGATCGTTACGGCCACCACCATCGCATCGCACGAGCAGTTATACGCCGCGATAGCAACGTTAACACGTCATCTGGACCAACGCCAGCGGAGGCTGCCTCAGCGCGGCAGACTCCCTTGTGCTACCGCCGAGATCTGGTCGGCGGCAAGGGCTATCGCTGAGAAGAGAAACACCTTCCACGGCCTCACCCCTTTGCCGAAGCACAGAATATCATCTCTGCGTTCTCGTCCGTCGTTGGATCGTCGATACATCGCCCCGCGAGAGCGTGAGGAGCTCTCGATTTGCCGTTCGCGCATTCGAACTGTCGCGCGGCACTTCCGAGAATCGAAACGTTATTCGGGGAAATCGCGACCAATAATCGCAAGGGGCGAGAGATTTGTGTAGGCCGGGGTGGGGAGAGAAGGGTTCGCGAGCTCTAGAGAGTCAATCGACTCGAGGACTCGATCGTAGGATCCCGATAAGGAAGGACGTGGCTCTCGGATAGATCCGTGCACATCGTCACCTCGAGAATATCGACTTCTCCCTGATTCGCGATTTGGGATCCCGGTTCGGAGGAATTCGCGGGATTTCCACTACTGCAACGTTCAAAGGGGTAAGAGCGTCGTGCGTGTTCGGTTTGAGGCCAGAGATTCAAAGGAGCAAATTGAACTCGCTATCGGGGGGACGGCGCGTTTTGCGTGCGGGGCTCGCGTTCCCAATTTGTTCGGGGAAAATTCGTTGGTGCGATCATTAGCTCACGATAGGGGCCTTGAAGGGTTCTCGTTTCTTTTGCTTGCCGTTCTTTTATTTGATTTTCTGACGTCTCTTCGTTTTTTTTATATTCAGACCAGTGTAATTTTATTGTTCTGACTTCTTTGGATTTTCTATATTTTATCACGCGGGGTTCCTTTCTTTCCTGCCTCTTAACTCTGTTTCAAAATCCGCGAGAGAGTCCGTTAGGCTAAGTTCTCGCGTAACGGTCAATCGCCAGGGCGGTTCGACCTTCGGTCTTCGCGACGCGACGCTCTCACGTCGCGGTCGCGCGATATTACGCGGGATCTCGGTGATCTTTTGGCGTGCGATTGGATGTATGAAGACGGGGGTAGATTATTCCTGCATTGGAACGTCTTTATTAGCAAGAATATTGGAAATTATTAATTGTTACTATTATTAACGAAACGCCGGAACGAGCATTAACGCTCTCGAGACAGTACGGGGCCGCAAGAATTATTGTAACGGTCATCGGTGGGAGGCGGACTAATTGTCGCTTCACGACACCGCTCCCGAGAGCATTTAAGTATCCGAATAAAAGAAACTTACTAATTGTGTCCCCGAGATTGATTCTGTTCTTCCGCTCGCGAGAGCGACTCGAACCACTCCCCTCTACCATCTTCCCGGCCTGTAGCTAGTCGAGCGCCAGATCGAGGAAATTGTCGGATCATTGAAATAAATTTGTCGCGAGAATTCCGGGTTCTCGCGGCTGGCGCCCTTATGATACGACACTCGTTGCAATTTTTGTAATCGTAGCGAGCATTTGGGGAAATCGGTTACAGTACTTTCGAAAAGAAACGCAGAGCGCGACGTATAAACATACTTCATTCGTAGCGCATAGCGCGATGTGTAAATACACTCGATACGGAGCGCGTAGCGCGACGTGCACCCCCGTGAGTACCTTAAAAAATGTCCCTTAGGGACATTTTTCGGGGGGTTTGGGAGGCGGAGGCACCAACAAGAGCATCTGCGCCCGCAGGGCGCTGAGACGCTTGTTTTTCTGTTATACTTGGCTTATAAAATATTGTTCATTTTTTTTCTTTAATAATATTTGCAAATTCTTTAGTACTAGGCGTACTTTTTTTTTTGAAAAAAATATTTTCGGAAATTACTCTCTCTCGCGCATTATGGACTACTGTCGCAACGGGGCTCACGTCCGCATTTTGCGCCTGGCCAGCCAGAAAATGTCTTTATTCCCAAGACGAACGACCAACGTCTGTTGGGTGAATATGCGAGCCCTAGAGAAGGAATAAAGAGCCATCAGATTGTCGATAATACGAGATAGGTTTTTGCGCAATTATCCTAATTTATATGTATTTGATTATTCACATGTGACGACGATGGCTTACGGACGAAAGGAGGAATATATTAATTTGTACGGAACTGTGTGGAAAGAGGGTAATAAATCGATTGGGACTTATTTGTGCGCTGTGTCGTATGAAAGTGTTATAAGCATCAAATTGTATGAGAAATAGTGAATGTTATTGTAAAGAGCCGAGAGTTGCTCTGGAAATCGCTCAATCGAATAAAATAGTCAATGCAGAGGTTGACGACCATTCGAACATTAATGGTGGGGTGGTACTTGAATTTACCTATTCTTCATGTTATGTACAATTAATTCATTATCGTATTAACATAGAATTATACACTGATACGGAATTTGTTCCAGTGGTGTTAAAATGTGGCCAATAATGACAAATATCGAAGAGGTTTCAGATGGTAATGTTGCAGTTGATTAAATGTCCCTCTAATGCGAATAACGTTCGCCAAGTCTTTGTACTAAGATCTCCTTGCTGCTAGAAACCTCAATGGAATCTCAGTAAACAAATTATCCATCCATCTGTAAAATTATACACCTTCTCAATGTGAACGTTCCAGCGAGAACTCGAGAAGGGGCGCTGTCATAAGCCCGAACGGTCACAAGACCGAACAGGTCTTAGGCTATGTTCGGTCTTATGACCGTTCGGGTTTTTCATTGTTAAAATTCGGGCTTATGACAGCGCCCCCTCGAGAATTATCGGCGAATCGACATTATCGACGGTTATATTTAAGTTAATACCAAGTTATTAATGTGAAAATTGTTACTGTCTGCTGGAGATCGAGTGCAAGTGTTTTTCGGCTGTATTAATATCATTGCATTGAAGTAAGCATCGTGAAGTAAGACATTGACGTTTGAAGCACCTTAAATAAATTAAAATTCTGATAAGACAACTCAGAATTATTAATTCTGGCAAAAAGTAAATAGAACATTTCTCGTACTCACGCAGGAAAAGTTTTCCATTGACATATCAAATATTTTTCCAGCAGAAACGGTAGATGGCGTGCCAGCCTTTCTAATCATGAGTATGATTAATCCTCTTGTTCTTCGAGACATCATGTGCCATCGAGTATTGTAACTATACATATTAGCATCATTAAATGACAACGGCTGTGTACCATTTTTTTATATTATACGGATACGAATTTTGAATTAGAACATACTTACCATGAATCGCGAAAAACAATGCTGGCAGTCATTATCCAATGCCCGGGCAATGTGCTAGTAAAGAGATGAACCACTTGGGCGAATGTGTAGGCTATGAATCGCACAGCATCTTGTATCCCAACGCCAGGCGCTATTGCCTTCGTTAGAGAAGTATCAAGTTATATAATGAATAAGTAACAGGGAATCATACAGTAATACCTACCATAGTACCTGTAACGCTTAAGGCGATAGTACAAACGACGATTAATATAACAAGACCCCACTCGACCGTCATCTCGAATAGTCGTATGTATCTGTTTGAACAAAAATAAGCAGAATGCACTTTCTGTTCGTACATCCGTATCAGTGATGTTACATCGTCGTCGGCATTGCTGACGAAAGAAATCACTAATGGAAAAGTGGGCAATGGCCATAAAGAGATTGGCTGCCGAAAAATAACTAAGCCACAATCTCGTGCAGGTAAATTTTATGAACTACAAAAGTAGATATGCTGTCCGTCTTTCCTGGTACTAGATATAATTTGATTCGTTACATTAATTTGATCAAGTTCTACGCGATGCAATTCGTTATATTTGTCTCGTGTCTGAATATTTGACAATTTATCGTCAAACAAAAAAGAAATATCAGTTGTAAATAATAATAATCAATTTGTATAAAAACGAAATAGTTTTATTTGATGAAAGTTGATCTATGAATCAATTTACATAATTGATAAATGTTTTTCCCCCATACGTTCTTCCGAGATCAAACGCGCAGCGCGACTTATAAACATATTCGATACGTAGCGCATAACGCAAAGTGTAATCGTACTCGATACAGAGCGCGTAGCGCGATGTGTATTCCTGCGAGTGCCTTAAAAAATGTCCCGAAGGGAAATTTTTTGGGGGTTTGGGGGCGGAGCTGTTACGTCCAGACGAGCTCTTGCGAGTTCGTACAGAACATGTGTAACGTCGGCTCTCTTTTCGAGTCAAGGCGTTAGCCCTTTACTCAGGGACGGAGACCTCGCCTTAACACTGTCGCAGATTGAAGATGTGTTGGAAGGATATTTGAGACTGATAGTCTCGTTGCACAATTGTAGAGCATGCAGAAATAAAGTCGAAGATTTTGCGTAGTTTTAGTACTCACTATGTTTTATTTAAAGTCGATGTTTGGTGTTGGTAAAAATCTTCTCGAATATAATAGTTGGTAAATCTCCGAAGACTTAGCCGCGCAGGGCTATCTTAGAGCGTTGCGTGGACTTAGCCGCACAGGGCTATTGTAGAGCGTTCGTTGGACTTAGCCGCACGGGCTATCGAAGTGAACTCTGTCGGACAGAGCTTGCGCACTCTGCTCAGCAGGGTCTGTCGTAGATTGTAGAGAACTTCGTTGGTCAGAGCCTTGCACGCTCAGCGGAGTCTTGTAGATGATGAACGGAGTAAAAACGCAGAACTACTGAGTTGCTACCGAAAATGCTTGCCTTTTTATACTGGTTTAACCTTATCTGTCTAATGTTAAAGTTTTGTAAGCGGTGGGGTTAAAATAGTGAGTTTCTAAGTCCCATAAAAATGTTTGAGGTGTCTATGCGCTTTACCGACTCTTTTCGGTAGTAGATATACAAGGCTGGTTCTGACTCAACTCGATCTGCGCATGCGCGAGTCGGTGGGTGGTGGGTGGTAGGGTGGTAGGGTGGTGGGTGGGTGGGTGGGTGGGTGGGTCGGTGAATTTCAAGTGTGTGACAGGTGGGTGATGGGGGTGGGTGGGTGGGTGTTGGGAGGTGGGTGGGTGGGTGGTGGGAGGTGGGTGGGTGGGTGGTCGGTGGTAGGAATTGCAGAATCGGTATTTACCGATATCTTAGCTGAGAGTCAAACCACCTGTCGGGTGGGTGGGTGGGTGATGGGAGGTGGGTGGGTGTGTGGTGGGTGGATGGGTGGTGGGTGGGTGGTGGGTGGCAGGTATTGCAGAATCGGTATTTACCGATGTCTTAACTGAGACCCAAACCATCTGTCAGGTTGAATGAGATTTTCTTGATAATCGGTGAGCGGCATGCAGTGGGTGGTGAGGAGGTGGGAGGTGGGTGGTGGGTGGGTGGGTGATTGAACATTTTTTTTTTTTTTCGCGTGAATCGGCGAGTGGCATGCAGTGGGTGGTGAGGAGGTGGGTGGGGGGGGGGGGGGTAGAGTAGGAGGCCGCTGGTGGGTGAGTGTGAGGTTGAATTTTTTTCTTGGAATTTTTTTGCAATATATACAAACACTTCAAATATCGATGATTATGTATACAACACTTTTCAAACCCCGAGACCTCTTGTCGCATGAAAAATTTATGACTGCGATAAAAATTCATAGACAAATGATGCTTAGAACAGTCGGACCCAATGAATGCTCGATGAATCAGGACCCTGTTCTCATGGGTGGCGGTGGGTGGTTCGAATAACGAATTGCATAGCCTGAAAGTGTATCATCTGTCGTATACTCCGAAGAAATTTATCGCTTTTGGTTTAAATACTAAATACAGTTGAATACGAGTCGAGTGACTGCAAAGTCACGTTATGAATGAGCTGCGAAGAAAAAAATTTCCGAATGTATGAAATACATGGTGCGCGTCACCCGTGGCACTAACACCTTTTCAAGTGGATGCTCTAAGCGTGTGGTCTTCGACTTTCACCCTCGTATCGTCGAAGATGTCGAACAATAACACTATGGAGGTGCAGTACCACGCTGTAGCCTGTGCAATGCTTTGTCTTTTACTCTTTTCACGTGCAGGGAAACACGAGCCCCCCAAGCCCTTAACTAAATGGTACACAGATGACCACATTGAAGCTGCTTATGAGTTGCAGGACCCCAAGCGCCAGAACTCAGAGTGTTTTTCTCTTTAAGATATTTATGGCACTTTCGATACATGGTTTACGTGCACAAGAATGTTCTGGACTATCGAAGATATTGCCGAAGATCTTGTTACATCTCTCTCCGATAGTGACACGAGTAGTTTTCTTGAGGTTTGCAGAGTGGGGCAAAGTTATAATATCTTTGATTTTTAGTTCAGTCGCTCAGTCTGTATTCATCCTCTCGCATTTAATTGCATGCAATGCACAATCATTAGTTGCTCTCAGTATTTCCGTGTTCACGTAAAAAATGGATTCGGCAAAATGCAAAAAGCTCGTCGCAATTATGTAAAGCGCGTATTCCGCTCTCCGGCACAAATCTTCGCGCGCTGAGGCGCAGCGGTGGATAAAATTTGGTAACGAAAATGTGAATCTTCTTCGCACAATTTTACGCAAAAGTACATTGAAAATTGGCGAAAAAATCAGAATTCAAACGACGATAGTTGAATTATTGTCTTTGTCAGCGAAATTCAAAAAACGCGGTGCCGGTGTGAGGGTGGAAAAAGTGCAGTGGGCCGACACGGAGACAGCTTTCCAGAAAAGAATCCGAACTGGCGTAGTCATTAATCTACAACACTGGGATCTCGCAGATTTTCTGGATGATGCGAAGCGTCTCATTGTCGCACGAGTAAAGAGACTGGTCCACGGAACATCGAGGAAGAGGGGGCGCAACCTGAAAATCAACGTGATCTTGGCGTGTAAATTCGAGGTTTCGAAAAACGATGAAATCATCGAGGAAAATAAATTCTTCAACACGAGGAATGAGGCGATTCTTCGCTCAACGGACTTGGATCGATGGTTCAGAGAACACGTGAAGGAAATGGTATTGAAAAAAGTTGAAGAGTTCGAGGAAAAAGAATCTGGTTGGAGCATGAGGGAAATTACCAATCTCGTCGTCAACATGAACAAATACGTTCCGCTACGAGGGGGATCATCTACATACATCGCAGTTCCAAAGGATATTCAACGGAAACATGCCGTAGTTAATATCAAAAGCAACGATCCGTTTTGTTTTTTGAGGGCAGTGACAGCGGCTCTTTCACCACCGACGAGGAACAGTGAGCGAACAAGTTCGTATCCGCATTTTAGCGCAGTGCTAAATTACATGGATTTTACTTATCCGATGCGAGTGCGTGACATTCCGCGATTCGAGAAGGTAAATCGACTCTCGATTAATGTTTATGGTGTAGAAAAAAGTAGGAAAGGTAAATCGCAAATCGTACCAATGTATTTGAGTAGGGAAAATTCAAATCGCCGTACGATACATTTGCTCATTTTAGAGAGTAACATCGAGCCGAATGATCAAAATATTGCGATCCATCACTTCGCATGGATAAAGAATTTATCGCGACTAGTTAGCTCGCAAATATCTCGTCACAATAAAATGACTTGGCTGTGTGACAGATGTCTGTGTCACTTTCAAACGCAGCGCTCATTAGATAATCATCGAGACGATTGCTTTGCTATAAATGGCTGCAAAGTTATTCTCCCCGAGGAGGAAACGAAGTTACACTTCAAAAATTTTTAAAATAAAGAGAACGTTCCATTCGCAATTTACGCGGACCTCGAGTGTCTTCTTAAGCCAGTTGCACCGGGAATTAATTTAAGTTACCAAAAACACGTGCCTCATAGCGTAGGATTTTACGTTCACTGCACATACTCCGCAGCAATCTGTGAGTATAAGTCTTATCGCGGCGAAGATTGTATTGAATGGTTTGTCCAGGAGCTGCGAAAATTAGCGGACTTTTTCACTCGGCAATTTGTTACCGTGAAGCCGATGGAGAAACTTAGCGTTGTCCAGCGTCGTGAATTCGAGGAAGCTGCAGTATGTCACGTTTGTGAAAAACCATTCGAGCGTAATGCGAGCGGGATAAAAGTTCGAGATTACTGCCACTTTACATGAAAGTATCGAGGTGCTGCTCATAATGCATGCAATTTAAATTACAAAAATTCTCACGTTGTACCTGTCGTGTTTCATAATTTGTCGGGTTATGATTCACATTTTTTGATAAAAGCATTAGCAACAGCATTTGAGGGATCGGTTCAACTTCTCCCCGTCAATAAAGAAAAATATATTTCATTCACGAAACAAGTCAAGAATACAGTAGTACATTATCGATTTCTTGACTCATTCAGATTCGTGCCAAGTGGTCTCGAACGATTAGCCTCTTATCTAGATGCCGGAGAAAAAATTATTACGCGGAAGCATTGTAAGAGTCTCGATGAATTCGCGTTATTGAACAGAAAAGGTGTTTTCCCGTACGATTACCTGAGCGGTTGGGATAAACTCGACGAAACAGAATTGCCCTCGAAAGCAGACTTTTTTTCTCAATTAAATAACACCGAAATCAGTGATGACGAATATGCACATGCATTGAATGTTTGGCGCGAGTGTAAAATCAAAACTTTGGGTGAATTTTCGGATTTATATCTGAAGACTGACGTTCTGCTTTTAGTGGACATATTTGAAAACTTCCGACGCAACTGCAAAACGACGAACGATCTAGATCCCCTTCATTATTATACTGTACCCGGATTGGCGTTCGATGCGATGCTAAAATGTACAAACGTTGAGCTCGAGCTGCTAACCGATGTAGAGATGCTCTTATTTATCGAAAAAGGTATCCGTGGGGGCGTTGCACAGTGTTCGAATAGGTATGCTAAAGCGAACAACCGATATATGAAAAATGATTTTAATCCGGAATTGGCTGAATCGTACATTATGTACTATGATGTGAATAATTTGTACGGTGCGGCAATGAGTGAATCGCTACCCTATGGGTCTTTCGAGTGGGTCGAAGAATTTGAAAGTCTCGACATAGAAAATATCGCGGATGATGCGTCGGTCGGCTACATTTTGGAGGTTGATTTCGATTATCCTACAGAGTTACATGAAAGACACAAAGACTTACCGTTGTGCGCGGAACATTTCACGCCGCCTGTGCCTGGATGTAAGACTTCGAAACTTATGACGACTTTATTATCGAAGACAAGATATATAATTCACTATCGCAATCTCAAGCAGTGCATCGCTTTGGGTTTACAGCTAAATAAAATCCATAGAGTCTTAAAATTCAAACAATCGCCATGGCTGAAAAAGTACATCGAGTTGAATACGGAGTTGCGTCAAAAAGCTACCGATGAATTTGCAAAAAATTTTTTCAAATTAATGAACAATTCCGTCTTCGGAAAAACGATGGAAAATCCGAGAAAACATCGTGAAGTTAAACTCGTTACCAGGTGGACTGGAAGGTATGGTGCGCGGTCTCTCATAGCAAAGCCTACGTCATGTAGCTGTACCGTATTTGACAATGATATGCTGATTATAGAGTTGGATAAGCCGTCGGTAAAATTTTACAAACCGATTTATGCTGGATTTACGATTTTGGATCTATCGAAGATATACATTTATGATTTTCACTATAATTATATGAAAAATAAATTCGATAACAGCGCTAAACTATTGTACACCGATACCGACAGCCTTATTTATCATGTTACAACTCCAGATATCTTTGAAACTATAAAGAGCGATATCCATAAATTTGACACATCCGATTATCCGGAAAACAATGAGTATGGAATCCCGTTAGTTAACAAGAAAGGAGTAGGTCTCATGAAAACGAGAATAATGGGAAAATTATGACGGAATTCGTGGGTTTGAGAGCGAAATTGTACTCGTACAAGGTTCAGGACGACAAACGGGATAAATAACGCGCAAAGGGCGTCAAAGCGTCGACATTGAAAACTATAACGTTTTCCGATTATAAGGAATGCCTTTTTAATCATCGAAATTTGATAAAGAGACAGTGCCTAATTCGTAGTCGAAAACACGAAGTCGAGACAATTAGACAGAATAAGCTAGCTTTAAGTTGGAACGACGATAAAAGAATGCTTCAGCATGATTCCACCAATACGCTACCTTGGGGTTATAGATAATAGGAAATTATTTAGTGTACAAATTGTATATATATATCTCTCTATATATATAAAGTTTCCGCCGCTGTCGCCGCCGCCGCCGTGTCAGGAATCGAGACCCCTGCCGCCTCGATCCCGCTCGCTCAGGACTTAGAATATTTTCAGTCGAGGGGGTCGGGGGGGGAAATATTCTAAGTCCGTCTAAGGCGGACTTAGAATATTTTCAGTCGATGGGGTCGAGGGGGAAATATTCTAAGTCCGTCTAAGGGGGACTTAGAATATTTTCTCTTCTCCTGGCCCCGCTCGACCCTTCCCCTGCCGCCCCGCTCCCGCTCGCTCAGGACTTAGAATATTTTCGGTCGAAGCGGTCGGGGGAGGGGGATATTCTAAGTCCCCCTTAGAGGGACTTAGAATATTTTTGCGTGGAGGGGGGCATCCCCTTAGCAACGGCCATAGCAACGGTTGCCTTAGTAACGGTTGCCATAGCAACGGTCACCATAGTAACGGTCGCTATAGCAACGGTTGCCATAGCAACGGTCACCATAGCAACGGTTACCATAGCAACGGTCACCATAGCAACGGTTGCCATAGCAACGGTTGTCATAGCAACGGTCGCCATAGCAACGGTCGCCATAGCAACGGTCGCCATAGCAACGGTCGCCATAGCAACGGTCGCCATAGCAACGGTCGCCATAACAACGGTTGCCATAACAACGGTTGCCATAACAAAGGTTGCCATAGCAACTGTCACCATAGCAACTGTCACCATAGCAACCGTCGTCATAGTAAGCGTCGCCATAGCAACGGTCCCCATAGAAACCGTCCTCATAGCAACGGTCGCCATAGCAGGGTGGCGGGGAGAAAAAAATCTTCTAAGTCCCCCCTCCAGGGGCGTTTCGAAGGAGGCAGCCGCGGTGGTCGGCGGCGGAGAAAGCAAAAATATTCCCCAAATGGGTCTTAACTCAAAATATTTTACGATTGACGAGCGAGCGCGCGTAGCGCGCGAGCCCGGGGAAACTCTAGTATATATATATTGTATTCTTATAAAAAACAAAGTTCCATTGTTTTTATTGTAAAACGCTTTTCACATCACTTATCACATTATCATTATATGGGTCATGATATTCATCGACATATTCATCTTCTTCTTCTTCGTGTTGTTGTTGTTGTTCTTCTTCTTCTTCTAGAGCGAGCGAAAATTATCCTTTCTTTCGAGCTCCGGCGGCAAGCACATGGCCTATGCATCGTCTCTGGAAACACTTGGGGACTTGCTTTCCCCTGCACAGGCAAAGATTTTGTATGACACCCTGCATATTTCCATGTTTCTCTCTCTCTCTCTCTCTCTCTCTCTCTCTCTCTCTCTTTCTCTCTCTCTCTCTCCTCCGAACATGTGACCCTTGAGCGAGTGCAAATTGTACTTTGAGGAAAACCTCCATAGTTTTACTCCCCCCTCCCCTATCCCCACTCTTTTCAAATAGTTTATGGTACATGGCATTAGTTTTTCGAGATGCGACAGAGCTCAGTTCTTTTACACCCGTATTAGAGAAAACAATTCGCTCCACGATGACTGTTGGATCGTTTACGTATTCGAGTGTGTATGTGCTTTTGGTGTTTCTCCTTAAAAGAAACTCTTCGCTTAATCGACTATGGCCGCTGGAGAAATTAAGTATGATGCGGTATATGTGTCGAGATGCGGTTCTTCGGAAACTTCGGAGTGTCTTATTCGCCGCGAGCAGAAGCGATATCCTCGCTGCGTATTACGGTGGTTATTTCACAAACCGAGATCTCTGTATCTTGATGACGGGCGTAATTAAAGAGCGTGGATTGGCAGCCCAGAGAGGATTAAATAGTCCTCACAATGACGAGGATGAAAGCGAGACCGATGATGAATTCATTCAAATTGACGGCGCTATCCCGGGTCCATCATCGGCTCCCGGCACTGGCTACGCATCCGCAGAGGACTTTGGTAAGCCGCAAAGAAAACGATCGCGTATTATCGATTCAACCGAGGATCATACCACGATGGTAGTCGCGCCTAGTACCGCTACGTCCGCTCTCCACCATGAACCGAGCGCGTGGTGGTTGCGTATCGAATCAAGCGAGCATGCGGACATGATCGATTTTTTTTATACACCGGAACAATGGTCTCGGTTGAAGGAGCGAAAGCCCGAGGATCCATCCTCAGTTTCGAGCTTTCCATCCACAACATCGGATGAGCGGGACATAATCGAGGCAGCGTCGTGGCGGACCATTGAAGCAGAGGAAGAGGAAGAGGAAGAGGAAGAGGAAGAGGAAGAGGAAGAGGAAGAGGAAAAGGGAGAGGGAGAGGGAGAGGGAGAGGGAGAGGGAGAGGGAGAGGGAGAGGGAGAGGGAGAGGGAGAGGGAGAGGGAGAGGGAGAGGGAGAGGGAGAGGGAGAGGGAGAGGGAGAGGGAGAGGGAGAGGGAGAGGGAGAGGGAGAGGGAGAGGGAGAGGGAGAGGGAGAGGGAGAGGGAGAGGGAGAGGGAGAGGGAGAGGGAGAGGGAGAGGGAGAGGGAGAGGGAGAGGGAGAGGGAGAGGGAGAGGGAGAGGGAGAGGGAGAGGGAGAGGGAGAGGGAGAGGGAGAGGGAGAGGAAGAGAAAGAGGGAGAACATCGCAAAACCACCACGTGGAGGGTGACGAATGTCTATTCACCCCCATTAATTTGTCCGCCCACGAGTGGCGGCAACTGAACGAGCGGGCTCGTTTAGCGATGCTGGAGGATTCCTCGTCGTCGTTGTCGATGTCGTCGTCGCCGGAGGAGGAGGAGGAAGAAGAAGAAGAAGACGACGAAGACCAGGATGAAGAAATTGAGGAATGAGAGAAGGGTGGATCCGAAAAGATGCAAATATTACTGCAATAACTATGTGTATTTCAAAAGATTATTCATATTTGTATGGTTCAATAAATAATTATAAATTACATGATACTCTCACAAGTCTGACTTCTTAATCCAATTATTATGCGAGCTATCAAATCCAAGCCATTTTACATAAAGTTCATCACGTCGTTTTTTCAACACTTTTTCAACGAGATAAATATCGGGATGTTTGACCGCGAGCAGCTCTTGTTCATAGAAACCACCGGCGATTGGTTTATTCTCATAATCTCTCAATCTGTATATCACAGGCAAAGTATTTATTACTTGAGATATCGTAAATATTTCCGTTGTCCAGTTAGGCGTACAACCTTTCGCAAAAACATTTTTATATTTACTAATTCGAACTTTTTCGCCAACTTGAAATTTTGTCTTTCTAACATATTTAATTTGAGGCTTATCAAACACAGTATGCAGCAGATTTTTTTCATTTTCAGCGCAAACATCTCTCGGCCTCATTCTTATAGTGCGATGTACTGTATTGTTGTAGTCGCTAAGCAACTTTTGTAGAATATCCGTCCACTTATAATTTCCACGGAGACTGAACTTCTTCCACATTTTATTTTTCAAAGTGCGATTGAAACGTTCACAAATCGAAGCTTTTAAGTTACTAAATGTTGAGTACATATGGATATTATATTGTTTCATGAGAGATTGGAAATTCGAATTATAAAATTCTTTACCATTATCAACATGTAACTTCGATGGCACTCGTCCAAGCGTAAGTATAGATTTCATTGCGGTAGTCGTATCTTTGCCCATCTTGCTTTTCAACGGCACAACCCAGGCGAATTTTGCGAATATATCGATGACGGTAAGTAGATACTTGTAATTATTATTCTGATTTGCGGAAGCGAGCATATCAACGAGATCGGCTTGCCAGGTCTCATCGAGACCCCGAATATCCACATGACGACGCGGATAGTTCCGTCTAGCTGATTTATGTAGCTCCTCCACTAGTGCTTCTTTGTGCGCGCTCATTTTCAAGAACGTTTAGTCTAACGTCCAGGTTGGCAATGGCCTTTGAGTTTCGAGTAGCCAAGTCTTGTACTGTTTCGAGGTTGATGTTTATAGTTCTCATGATATCCTACATTGTTGTCTCAAGCCCTTGAACCAATAGGAGATTACTATCATTCATTTCTTTTCGTAAAATCTTCACGGTGGTATGTACTTTGCGATGTAAGATGTTTAAGGTTGCAGCATCGTCTTGTTGTTCCGTAGCGGAACATTGCGGAGTCTTTTGTTTTCCATATCGTAATGGCCATCGTCGGTTAATTTAAATCCAATGCCGGGATTACCGGGAGCGCCGGGGCGGCCGGGAAGACCGCGATTTTTTACACCCGCGCTCTTATCGAGCTGTCGTCCAAACACATCGACACTCATCTTGCAAATGTTGAAAATCTGTATAGGTGACGAGTTAATATATTACCTGGGCCTCCTGTAGTTTTTCTATAATTGACATAATTTCGTTTCTATGAGAAGAGTTGCCAGCTGTTTGTGATGCCAAGAGTAGACGAAGCCGATTCACTAGCTCGTTTGGATCATCCCAATAAACATAATCCACCTTAACATCTTTTTGCGTAACTTTATATTGAGATATACCTTTTCCGCTGTATTCTACATCATTCAGAATTTTTGTGACATAATTAGTGAATTTGAAAGATTTATTCACGCGGATCGCTTCTCTTCTTTTGTAATACTTCCTATGTGCATTCGTTCCGATAATTATATTTTTATAATTTTTCATATCATCGACGCTAATATGAGCAGCATTGGGCTGTTTTTTAAACAACAGTTCAATGAGTTCGACAGTTTTTCCATAGCTTACATCTCCTATTTGAATCGAAGTAGCGTTAAAATGTATCGGCGAGTCTCCAATCATTAACCTATTATTAGCAAGATTTCGCACTCCATAAGAAATATCTAAATCGGACGTTCTATTTGATTGTAACAATGCGAGATATTCATTTATTAATTCATCTACTTCAGCGTTAGTCTGCACGATTTTATTATCATCGTCATCGCTTATAATGTCTTCAGTATCGTTGCCTATTGCGGACTTAAAAGAAGCATCTTGCTCGTCATCATCGTCGCTGTCGCTATATTCTCGTTTCACTATTCTACTCGTTCCAGCTCTTTCGACAATATTATCCCGAGCTTCATCATCATTTATTTCTTCCTTAATTTTATCTCTAATTTCATCCTTAATTTCATTCTTAATTTTCTCTTTAATTTCTTTCTTCACAAGTGCTGTATCGCGATTTTTACTTGTATGAGACACATTTACTAATTTTTCCAATGGATTCACGAGTGGTTTGAAGACTTCTTGCATCGCCTGGTCATTGGCCTCGCGACCAGTTTTCAACATTTTATGTTTCCGTCGAATGGCATCGCTGGCTTTGACGATTTTACGCAAAACGTCTTGTTCTCTAGAAATATTTTCACTCTTCATGTTGTCGCAGCTGAGTCGCGGATACTACTGTTTCAAGATCAGCTACCCGCGTAGAAAAAATTAGTATGGGATTAACTCTGGGAGAACGATGGTCGAGAGTCTGGGATTTATTTGGGATTGAATCTGGGAAGCACTATGGGCAGTTATCTGGGTTTTGGGACCCGGCTAGATGGTTTCCCAGACCTTTTCCCATCGCTTCAGTGGACGGGGGAGTCCTCGTGCAATCAATCCCATACGTATTTCCAGATTCTCTCCCGGCCGTACCGTACGACCGGGGGGATCCTCGCGCGATCAATCCCATACATAGAATCCCATATTATGTGTAAATGAAAGAAGAAGGAAAAATAGATTTTGTCAAATGGAAGGAAAAAATGAAAAACGAAGAAATATGCTCAAATCTAATTTTTTTCAACGAATATGATTTCTCCGTGCAAAGTTAAGCGCTGTAGTACATAATCGGCGGTTAAATTTCATTTAAGGCCCCAAAAATAATGTGATGTACTGGGAAAAGCTTGGATAGATAAATTAAAAGATCTATGTTAAACTCATCCAATACTTTACAATATTTTTGGGACCTACATCGAATTTCAAACGCCGATTACGTACAGCAGCATTTAACTTTGCTCGGGGAACTCATATCCGTCGAAAAAAATTGGTTTTAGGCATATTTTTTCGTTTTTTATTTTTTTCTTCCATTTGACAAAATCTATTTTTTCATCTTCTTTCACTTACACATAACATGGGATTCTATGTATGGGATTGATCGCGCAAGGATTCCCCCGGTCGTACGCGACGGCTGGGAGAGAATCTGGAAAAGCATATGGGATTGATTGCACGAGGATCCCCGTTCGTATGCGACGGCTGGGAGAGAATCTGGAAAAGCGTATGGGATTGATTGCACGTGGATTCCCCCCGTCCACTGAAGCTATGGGAAAAGGTCTGGGAAACCATCCAGCCGGGTCCCAAAACCCAGATGACTGCCCATAGTGCTTCCCAGATTCAATCCCAAACAAACCCCAGCCTCTCGCCCATCGTCCTCCCAGAGTCAATCCCATACTAATTTTTTCTACGCGGGTAGTAATGGAATATTTATTACTTATCGATGCACGCGTCAAACCCTTTCCTATATCTACCTCGATCAAGATCACTATCCTTGTCAATCATAATAAATCCATACTTATCGGCCCAGCATGCCGAGCATAAATTTTTGAACTCGGCGTAAGGCATATCAGTGTTTACATGATCATTGTATATGTTACGTCCAGCGTAACGCATAGTTTATTTTCTGCTTTACCCTCAATAGCAGTTGAGCCTAAACCTTCTTTGTGAAAGTAAAAAGGGGAATCTGATCTAAAAATTCTTCATTTAACAATATCTATTTTACCTACTGCTTAATCAGTGTCAAGATAGCCTAGAGTCTTTCCAAAATCGGTGTCCTACCTTAGCGAGTCGATACCGATGAAACAGGGTAAAACAGATCCGGGCCTCACAGGCGGAGGTCGAGAAAGGCGGTCTCTGACCCCTCTCCTGAGCGCTCCCCTGGAGAGCCAAAAAGGAATTAAAAGAAACGCGGCCCGCTGACAGTTACCATTGGGACCTACTAGTATCGATATCGACTATCTCCCCGTAGATCAGTAAATCTATTTTACCATGGCTCGAAACCATTCAGGGAGGAATTTACAGACAGTCGATTAAAACCGTCGGGTTTAGATACATAGAAGCGGGTCGACAAGTTATCCTCGTTAAGGGAAACGCTTTAAACAGTGTTTTAGTTGAACCGAACTCCACAAGTTAAAACAAAGGAGACGGGGCTCATGACCTTGATTTTAGCAGGAAGAAGGAAATATCTTCTATTAAATCTTAATTAATTAATCCTTAAATAATTAGTAAACCACGGATTCCTCTCATTATAACACATCGGAAAGCAATAGAGGTCAGACTTCTGAAGAAAATAATAAAGTAATGATCAATAGAAAAACGAAACTGAGAATATAGTCAATTTAAAAAAAGAAATAATAATAGACAATTCACCCCCAGGAATTGCTCTCTTGAACGCCTGTGTTTATCCTTATGGTATTAATTAAGTACGTAGTAGTAATTACACGGAGAATGATACCATTATAAAAACGAAAAGGGATTTTCACCTTCTGAAAATTATACAACGTTGGCATTCGACAGTTCAGGTACAAAACCGCCGAGTAACGAAAAAGAGTTCTCTCGCAACAGGCAGAAAACTTGTCCATAAACTCTCCGACTGTAAAGAAATTACTACACGTACAATATTAATTTAGTTCGTCCTTCGAGAAATTCTTAACCATGGACAACTTGTACGCCATTTGTTTAAACAAATGACTGAAGGAGTTAACGGTAAAGCATTTGCCGAGGAAAGTCTTTTCCATGGCACGCCCCTGGACGAAATAACATGGAAAAGATTTATTGCTTTATTAGTAATATAGAATTATACTTTTGCATTATTATCCATTCAGACGAGTACAAACTAATCAAGTACTAAATAATTAGTTCACGATAATAGGTTATGGTTTATATCAATGATATTCATTATTATATTTCATTATTATATTCATTTCTGTTAGGAATAAGCGAGTCGTGGTTATAAGAGTCTTACGAGAAACTACGAATTTTATAATTCACGTAATACGTATAAAATTCCGAAGACATAGGAGAGCGTATTTTCACTGTTCAATACCGGTTCTTATTTGTCTAGACAGTTGACGAAATTCTATAGTCCGATTGGAACTCGTGCGACCTTTTTACATATAAAGTATTTAGCCATAAAAGGCTGCATACCAACAAAAATCTTTCTGGTAATGACTTCCCGGAAAACGGAAACGAGAAAAGGAGGGGATTGATGCCTACGTGATCTCGTCTGCGCCCTTTTACTTTTCGATACCCCACCCCGTCATCCACGGCGCGGGGCCCGATAAACGCATTGCGCCTAAAAGAAGGACTTAAGATCATGGACCAATCAGGGATGAGACCGGTAGCATCACCTCATCTTCTCGTTACTGTACCAGAATTTTATACCGAATAGATATACAAAAAGACACTCGCATAGCAACATCCCCTCTACTTGTCACCAAGGAAAATGGTATAAAAACCCCCGAAATTGTACGCTCAGCAGCACACTTTACCTAGTTATTATCGGGGGATATTCCTTCAGTTTTGTTAAGCACACTTTCTTCAGTTTTTTTTGAGCACACCTCTTTCAGTTTTATAAGCACACTTTACCCAGTTATTAGAGGAGGTTATTCCTTCAGTTTTGTGCAGCATATTCTTTCATTTATTTGTTCAAGATACCACAGTAGTACCGCTCAAATCAGTTATCCATTGTTTCGAAATTCAGTTTTAACCCGATTGTCTTTCAGACCTTCGAGTTGTCAGTATTAAATCCAGGACTCAGAGAAACGGAATTAATTCTTCAGTCTATAATTTGACATTGTATTTCGCGAGTTTTAGGAATTCCAACCATATAGACATTTGGTCTCCATTGTTTTTTTTTTGTTCAATATTATCACCTGTATTACTCATATTTTTTTTGTGACATTAAAAAGTATTAACTCTACCTGCATTTCCGTGAAACACATCATTTTTTTCTTTAAATTCATTTTTGAATTAAACCAACGTGAAGAAAGTTCTATATCCACGAACACCAGGAAAGCACCGTTTATTACCGTAAGTACCTGTTTATTTATTTATCAACAGTGCATTATTTCATTTTGTTCTTGCAACCCAGTGATTTGAAGTGGCCACCAAAATCTCGTTTAACCGTGTCGCGTGCTCCGACACCTGGTCAGAAAACGGCAGGTAGCTGCCGTCTCACCGAAGATTTCCTCTCTATCTCTCTCTTTGCCTGAGAGACGCCAAACCCTCTACTAATTAGTTTACACCCTACGACACGCATCTAACAAGCACTCTTAAGGGCTCCATCCCAAGCAATTTTCCGCAAGGTTAGGCTTTAAAAAGGAGCAATCGTTGTCCTCCTTATCGACACCAGGTGTGGTAAAGGTTGGTTTAACACCCACTTGACCACCGCGTGCGATTACAACGGAGACAACTGTTATATTTCAAACTAGTAAAGAAACAACGCTAGTTTGGACGTAACAGAATTTTTGGGGGCTCGTCCGGGATCATTAGAGTGTTTGTTTAAACATTTAAATAAAAAAAAAAGGGGGAGTAGAAGATAAAAAAAAAAAAGGGGGTAACACAAAAAAAAAATAACAACTGTACACGCTCCTCTCATTTCCTCCTACCTTCCTAAGCCATCATTTGTTTAAACGCTTCCATAGGCGAACAAGTTGATGAAGAACACAATTAGTTATAAGCCATCATTTGTTTAAACGCTTCCATAGGCGAACAAGTTGATGAAGAACACAATTAGTTATAAGCCATCATTTGTTTAAACGCTTCCATAGGCGAACAAGTTGATGAAGAACACAATTAGTTATAAGCCATCATTTGTTTAAACGCTTACATAGGCGAACAAGTTGATGAAGTAACACAAACACACACAAACAAACACAAACAAAACACAAACAATACACAAACATTTTCTCCAAACAAACGCTAACACCTCTATAAAAAGTAACGATACCCGAATTTCCTACCCTGTGTACAAAAAAAAAAATATAAATAAAGGGGCAATAGACAGGTTATATGCCGAAGCAAGGAGGCTGGCGACGAAAAATACCAGCATTAGTAAGAAACAAAAGCAATCAAAAACCAGTAGCTGAATCAAATCCTATCGCCCCATCACTAGAAGACAGATCGACCAGGGAATTGGTGGAAATAGACTTTCTTTATTTAACTTCCAACGAGGCGATATTTTGTGAAATTTGGAAAAAGCCTCTCTCGGTGAAATCTTTCAAGTTATTCGAGAACAAACCGCGAGTTAGTAAGTTCGAAGAAGCCCAAATAATAATCACGCCAATAAAACCAACAGAATCTTTTGTTATCCCCGAAAGCTGGTTTCAATAAAATTGTAAACTAATTATTTTATTTGCCGGAGGAAAAAAACACAAGCGGTAAGGCATAAAAAAAGGATAGAGGAGGAAAATAACCAGTTTCTATATGCTAACCAAATCCGTTTTAAAGCTTTTGAGAAAATTAATTAAGAGCTATTGCTACTTGTTCATAACCAACCGACACCGAAAGAACAAAATTATTACACAGTACAAAATATCTTTCATCAAACCACGCTCTCACAAGCATAGGGTAAGAACGGTCTTAAGGAAATAAAATACGCCGAGCAGTAAAATTGAATAAGGATAATAAATATAATAATAATAATAACGAAATAATTCCTTTCCACTTCCTTTTGGGAATCTAAATGAGTTCTACTAACCCCGAGAGAAAAAGCGAACCATCGTCCCGTTCCACCCGATCAACTCGTTCAAACACCACTATTCCTGACCACATTGTACACCAATACGTAAACGAACGAAGAAGTAGCAGAAGTAACAAGTCATTACTCGCGGAAGAGGGAACAGTTCCTAAAAAAATACCAACCATAGACGAATCCCTCAAAGAAGAAGAGGAGGAAAACCTTGAAGAAGAGACACAAGCAGCGAAAGAAGACACTCAGACACAGGTAATAGAGAAGGTAATCGAACAAGAAGAGACAGACGAAGTAACGGCGAATCAAAGGTACCTAGAAGAACAATACGAAATATTAAGCGTTAGAGCCCAGAGTTTGTCCATAGCTGAGGACAGGTTGAAAGCGGAGGAACTTAAATCAACCGAGCGAAACACTGTTGAAACGCTCGCAGATCCTTCACGAAGACCCGATACGCCGGTACCCCATCTCCTCGATACGACCACCGAGTCCGATAACGAGAGTACACATACGATCATTGATAATTTTTCTGAAAAAGACATTGGAGAAAACTCAACATACATATCGTTCGCAGACCAGACAATTTACAAGAGCCTCGCTGAGTTTGATACGAGTGAGGAAGAATTTTATACACCGGAGGGCGATTATCCTGTGCCTAAAACTTTTCTCCCGCAACTTGACGCAGTTAGGCGTAATCTATATCCAATCATAGGAGAAGGTGCAAACCGAACACCGGGAACCAAGCCAAAATCAAATTCAGAAATCTCCACAGCCTCAAAACAACCAATTGATCTCGATAAAACGCTTACGGGTAAAATTGAGACACCCGAAACAAAAAACACAAGAAGTCCTCCCATAAATACTCCACGAGACACCGCCGAACAGATAGAACAGAAGAACATCATGGCTAATTCCGGGCTAAAAGTGTCTCTCAAAGACGCTTTGGGCGTCATCCCCACGTATGACGGTGTTAACACTTCGCTGAATCTGTTTATCCAATGTTGCGAAGAGGCATTAGAGATGTTGGACGCCTCTAGCGAGGAGCAATTAGTCAAGGCAGTCAGAATAAAAATCGTCGGCGAACCCCGACGATCAATAGCTCAACAGACATTCAGGAACATGAAGGAGTTGCATAAATTTTTAAAATGTATCTATGCGCCCGCGAGAAATATATATCAATTACAGGGAGAACTCGGCTCTATATATCAACGACCCGAAGAAACCGTAGTGGCCTATGCAAATAGAATCCGTGATTTGGGTTTCCAAATACTGGAAGCTTACGAATCGGAAAATAACGAACCCGCAGATAAGGCTTTCAGAGATAACACTGCCTCTAGCCTCCCTCCATGTTTCATACAAGGATTAAAACCGGAAATCGAAGCACGAATGACAGCGGAAGGAACGATCGACGACATAGTAAAAAGAGCAGTAAAGATCGAAAAACAATTAATAGCTCGAGCTGCTTTGCGCGAAGGTAACAGGAGTTCAGAAAACACCAAGGATGCGAGAGTCGAGGGTAAACGTCCTATCCGGGCAATTAGCAGCGAGACACCCGAGTGTCAGCTTTGCAGCAAACCTGGACACATAGCTGTGAACTGCCTCGACAAACCTGTAAATAACGCGGCGGGATCCACGGACTCAGGTAGCCCAGAAAAAGTAGTACCCACCTGTCAGTACTGCGACAAGAAAGGACACGTGGCCAGCAAATGCTTCCAGTTATTCTCTCCTAAGAAAAATAATGACCCCACGCCCAACACCCCCGCAATTACCGTGTGCCAACATTGCAACAAAAGAGGTCATACTGCTGATCGATGCTATAAATTATTCCCTCCATCAAATCAAGAGAAGCCATCTGTTATCTGTCAACTATGTAAAAATCAAGGACATACGGTGCAAGATTGTCACCTGTTGCCAGGCCATGCTAAAAAATTAACGAGTAAGCAGAACACTCGCAACAATCCTGTGCCGCAAGGTTTGCAGTTCACGCAGGCAGCCAATATCGTCTGTCAAATATGTAAAAAGAACGGACACGGGGCATACCTTTGCCCTTACCGCCACAATCAAGCTCAATGCGCCGCTTCGCAGCAACAAACTTTCGCAGACACCACTAAAGGCGATCCAAAAACAACCGGCGCTTGCCATTATTGCAAACAAACCGGCCATTTTTGTTCGAGAGTGCCCGGCGAAAAAGGCCAATGAATCGCGGTATAATACGTCTCCGGGAAACTCCAACGGTCTCCCGACGACGGGTGCTGCGGGGACCACCCAGAGCGTGCACCCAATACACGTGATCTCAGTAGTATCCAATCCACACGAACAGTAAAAATTCACACAGTAATATTGCACAAGGAAAGCAGCGTCCCGACGATCGAGTTAACGAGTGAAAATTTAACAACATCTATAATATTAATGGTTGACACTGGAGCTGGACCAAATATCATCAAAAGGGAATTCGTAAACTCAACAACGGTGATCGACGACAACGAGATCTTACAATTAAACGGAATTACCACCAATTCAATATATACCCTTGGACGAGTGACGCTCGAAGTTTTCGGACGATTTGCTACATTTCATGTAGTAGAGAATAATTTCCCCATCTACGAAGGCGGAATTCTGGGATCGGAATATTTGGACGGAAATAGAGTTGTAATCGACTACGAAAGACGGCACTTAAAAATGCAAGATCTAAAAATTCCATTCTCTACCCCCGAAACAATAATAATTCCGGGACAAACGCGAAAACTTTGTTTTGTTCGAATAAAAAATTTGGAAATTCGTGAGGGATATCTGCCCACCCTGGAAGCTGGAAAGGGAGTTGAGATAGAAACCGGATTGGTTACCAATGAAAATGGAAAAGCATACATTTATGTGACAAATAATAATCCCTACACGATCAATTTACAAGTACCAGTACTAGAGCTACTCACGGAAAAGGCAACTGGCATAGAAAAGGAAATAACGAGTAATGAAAATAAGGGGAAAAATTCCGCAGATACTGCGCTCTCGGTGAAATCGGAGCCCGAGGGACCTTTGGAATCCAAGGAGAACAGGAGGGATGCAGGAAGGATGAACGAGGATACTAAAGAAACCAAGGAAATTGAGATGACAACTGAACCGCAAAGTATAACTATTGTGACCCGACAATCGCCGATAAATAATAAAGACGAGTGTATATCTAAAGAAAAATCAAGTAAATCTACAAAAACATCGCTATACGAATCCACAGGGGAATCAAGTGAGGCCCAGGAATTTCGTGATGGTTTCGTTTTAACATCAGTACAAAGTGAGGAAGTTAAAGTTGATAAGGAATATGAAAAAAATAATTCTGTTGCTGCTAAAGACTGTGACGTGAGCCCAGGTAGCTCTAGGGGTCTAGGTATGACCGAGAGAGTTTACAGTGGTCAAGTCGAAGAGTCTGAAGTCAATGAAATTTATAATCGCCCAAGTGAGGCGGAAGAACAAGGAAAGGAAAAAGAATGTACTACGAGATACCACGAAATTACGAAGCCGAATACGAAAACTCATGAGGATGAAACTGATCCCGAGGAAACGGGAAATTTACCTACAAAATACGAAGAAGATAGTATGGCCATGCGACATGTAGAATCCTTGACGAATAAGAAAACTTGTAACCAGAGAAGAATGGTAAATAATGACACTCTTTCAAAAAATAATAAAAGTTATACCGTCGTAAACCTCGAACTTGCGAAGAAGTTACGATCCAGCTGCCTACACCTCTTTTTAAAGGAAAGTTTCTGTTTTACACTCACAGTCCTCGACACGAAAGATCGCTTTGAGAAGATAAAATCTCTCCTCCGATTGGATGAATTAAATATGGAAGAAAAAACCAGCATCGAATCCTTATTACAAAGCAGCGCCCACCTCTATCACTTGCCGGGAGAAGCATTAACACACACGACAATATTACAACATCGAATTCCCACGACGGATGATTTGCCCATTAATACGAGGGGATATCGCTGGCCGGAATGTACAAAGGACGAAATAGAAAAACAAGCCGACGATATGCTAAGAAACGGAGTAATAGTACCATCGACCTCTCCTTACAATTGCCCTGTGTGGGTAGTACCAAAAAAGAACGACTCTAAAGGAAATAAAAAATGGAGGGTGGTATTTGACTATCGGGCCCTTAATGAAAAAACTATTGCCGATGCTTATCCCATCCCTAACATAACCGAGATACTGGACCAATTAGGCGGCGCAAAGTATTTTTCTGTGTTTGACTTAGCATCAGGATTTCATCAAATAGAAGTCAGTCCTTTGGACCGGCATAAGACCGCATTTACGACGCCACGAGGCCATTTCGAGTTCGTTCGAATGCCGTTCGGACTTCGGAACGCCCCGCCCACTTTCCAAAGAACTATGGATCTCGCTCTAAGCGGACTACTTGGAAAAGGAATATTTGTATATCTGGATGATATCGTTATTTATTCGCGAGGATTAGAAGAACATGAAACCATCTACAAAGAACTGATGAAAAGACTCGAAGTGGCAACACTAAAACTATAACCTGATAAATGCGAGTTTTTAAAGAAAGAAGTCGCTTATTTAGGACACATCATCGGCAATGACGGAGTTAAGCCCGATCCTAAGAAACTCGAGGCAGTACGCGAATTTCCTCGGCCCAAGAACGTTAAAAATATTCGACAATTCTTGGGACTAACGGGTTATTATCGACGTTTTATTGATGGCTATGCAAAGATATCAAAGCCACTCACGCTACTTCTTCGGAAAGAAATACCCTTTGAATGGCATAACGAGGAACAGGAGGCTTTCGAAATTTTAAAGGAAAAATTGTGCACCGCTCCTGTGTTACGGTACCCAGATTTTTCGAAACCTTTTATTTTAACGACCGACGCCTCAGGAATAGCTATCGGCGGTATCCTTTCTCAAGGGGAAATTAACCGTGACCATCCATGCGCTTATGCCTCCCGCGCGCTCAACAAAACCGAAGAGCGATACGATACCTATGAGAAAGAAGCTCTCGCAATAGTATATTGCATCCTTCATTATCGCCCCTATTTATACGGACGCAAATTCACGGTAGTAACCGACCATAAACCACTGCTATGGTTCCGCCGAGCCACGGACGGAAACTCGAAGATTTTGAGATGGCGGCTGAAACTCGCCGAATATGAATATGACGTAGTATATAAAGCAGGAAAGACCAACGTAAATGCTGATGCTCTCTCTCGAAATCCCGTCTGTGAACCCATTAGTCCCGACGGCATCTTTATAATTCGCACCAACCCCACGACTAAAACGCGCCATAAACCGGCACGCGGATTAACCGACGAGGAAATTGCCGAGTATTTAGCTTTAGATAGCGATGAAGACGTCGATGAAACCATAGATCCAGATGAGGAATTATTAAAAGCCGACGAGGATCCGTGGGAGCCTCCAGACCCTGACAACATATGCGAAGCCTCGACGAGCGGCGCCCTTGGACCAGCCGGCGGGACACAAGAAGGAGATGTGCCTGAAGAAAGCGGGGACGACTTTGGCAACGTGGATTACGAGAAAATCCACTCAGCTGGACCATCAAAAAGTCATAAAAAATCAACCCGAGGGAGGAATCCCACGCCGGAACGAAAAGATCAGGAAACCTTCGGAGAAAGCTGCAGCCGAAGAATTAACGAGACTACCGATACTAGGATAAGCTACGGTAACATGCACGAAGACGGTGCACCTCTTCAGGCGACCAGAGATCTCGAGGATATTGACAACGAGCTAACGAAGGAAGACACCGAACTTTCGGACGAGGGTAGTGATATTGAGGACAATCCTATAAGAAAAAAAGATGGTCGGCAACCGCTGGTTTACAGCGATTCGGAGAATTCAGACGACGAAAGCACCCCACGCTGCACACCCGGCAACGAGTGCGAGAGACTCAAAGTTAATTTACCTGACGTCCGAGCACAGCGGGAAAAGTCTAAGACTATCCAGCAATCTCGAGATCTTTTCTACAGTCGTAAAGATAGCATGATGTTTTTCGTGGATACAAGGGGGCTGCCGATGGATAAGGGGGCGCAATCATTGGTAGACCGAGAAGAAATGCCCAATTTAAGAAAATTGAAATTACGAGAAGCGAAAGCCTTGTCTAAGCGAAATAATAAATATTTTATTGCTTTGCCTATTCGAGACGAAATACGAGACGGACCAACATTAATCCTTGAAAATATCGTCGAAAGTTTAAAAAGCTGCCGAAACCTCGCAGAGGAATTAAACTTGAAATCAATCAGCGTTGCAAAGTCTTATGCGATTTGCAATATACAATGGAACGATATCGTAATTCAAATCCACCAATTATTTCAAGAAACAGACATAAAAATAATAGTCTGTCTGGGAATTATCAGGGAACCAAAGGAAGAAGAGCGAGAGGCAATAATAACGGAAAAACACTGTTCGGCCGTTGGCGGACACAGAGGTGTGAGCAAAACATATAATCGAATTCGACACGATTACTATTGGAAAAATCTCAAACAGGACGTTCAGGACTATATAAAAAGATGTTTGAATTGTCAATTAAAAAAATTGGTGAAAGTCAAGACAAAACAACCGATGGTCATCACCGATACACCCCCTACGGCTTTCGAAAAAATTGCTATGGATATCGTGGGACCATTGCCGAAAACTCACAAGCAAAACGAATATATACTTACTATACAAGATCAACTAACAAAATTTTCAATCGCGGTAGCTCTACCGAACGCCAAAGCTGTAACCATAGCTGAGTCATTCGTTAAGAGATTTATCTGCAACTTCGGTTCTCCCCGAGCCGTATTGACCGACCAAGGCACGAATTTTCTGAGCAACTTTATGAAACAAATTTCAAAGTTATTTAAAATCAAGAAGATTAAAACTACAGCTTTTCACCCACAGTCGAACGGTTCATTAGAAAGATCACATCACGCTCTCGGCGAATATCTCAAACAATATACAACCCAAGAAAATAATTGGGATGATTGGGTGGAATTAGCTATCTTTAATTACAATACGAACGTTCACGAGAGCACAAGGCACACCCCTTACGAAATGGTATTCGGTCGAATCGCAAGAACCCCCTCGAATTTTCCTCTTGACGACCTCGACAAGCTAGCAACGTACGACGATTACTTGACAAGATTAGTTACACAGATACACGAGATTCAAAAAATAGGAAGAATAAATCTCATAGCTTCTAAAGAGAGAGCCAAGATATATAGAGATCGCCACATCAATCCAGTTACGTTCAAGGTTGGCGAACCCGTCTTTCTGCTTAAAGGGCCAAAGCCAGGGAAATTAGGAGATCAATATACAGGACCTTTCGAGATATTGGACATTTTGGAAAAGGGTAATCTGCGGATTCAACTCAAAGGCAAAACGTGCGTCGTTCACCCAGAGCGAGTGAAGAAGTCGCACATACCTGTACGAAAATGATGGGAACAGGCGACACTGGAGAGTCTGCAGGTGTTTCGAACAACACGACTCAAACACCGAAAAGCCGGAAGCAGCCGCAATACCACCGATATCGGCGTGAGACAGAGAGAGTGAAAAGTTTTGTCGGATGGCCGCGACCGTACCTGAAACCCGAGGCACTCGCTGCCGCCGGATTTTATTACGAGGGCCTAGGTGACGATGTTATCTGCTTTGAATGCGGTATAATAATGCATGATTGGAAAATCGGCGAGGATCCTTTAACTGAGCATAAATTGGAATCGATAGGATGCCGTTTCGCGCACGGACTTCCATGCGGTAATATACCGATGGACGAAAAGAAAAGAGAGAGGCTTCCCCCATGGATGCAAAAGAGAACGGCCACTTATCAAGAAGACCCTCCGATCGAACACTATGTGCGTTTAACAGCATCAGGAGCAATAATCCTTCCGACTCCGCCGGACCACCCAAAAACGCCAGAACTACCACCGGCCCCACCAAGCCCTATCGGACCCCCCAATTCCCCGGTATCACCAATGGATCATGGAGGAAGGGACGAAATTATCTCCGAGAATCAACACGAAAATATAGAGAAGGGAAATAATAATCTCTGTCTCTCTTGCCCTGAGCCGGGAGAAGGGAGTTCACGGTCTGCCAACAAGGAGGCAGCGAGCGAGAAAAGGATAGCGGTAGTCGGAAGCAGAGTAGATATACCACCAAAAGGTAAAAGAAAGACAAGGAGCAATTCTGGAGCGTCTGGTTCAGTTCAAAGCGGTGACGATCCCTTGCCACCAACACATCAACCGTGTAAAATGAGAGCTCCAGAACCCCCGCGGTCAACGCAAACTCCTGCACCTGCAATAAGCGCAATAGTACCCCCCAGAGCATACGGCGAAACAAGATCCATACCAGATCCGCCGAGGTTCATCCCAGGATTTTTGCCAAGGCCTTCGTATAGTCAGGTAATTAATATCGGACCGGCACCGCATGCAGAATATTCTACATATGAGCAACGGCTCAAGACATATGAGGACTGGCCGATTGCATTGGAACAAACTCCCGAAAGAATGGCCGATGCGGGATTCTACTACCTGCAAAAGGGTGATCGAGTAAAATGCTTCTCATGCGGAGGCGAGTTGCACAGATGGGTTCCCGGCGACGACCCCTGGAAAGAACACGCTTGCTGGCATAAGGACTGTCTATACCTGCGGGAGAGAAAGGGACACGAGTATATCAAGGAAGTTAGGAGACAAGGAGACTCCGGTCCCACCATAGCCGAGGTTATGGATCACTATAGAACGTTTTGCCAAAAGAGAATTAAACCGAGCACCTCAGGAAAACCGCCGTTGCGTGAATTCGAAAAGAATGTTCTCGTAGATTATATACCTAGTGGATTCATTGCACCAGGCATCAGACTGGACGATATTGTTTTCGACAACCTCTGCCGTTATTGCGGAGAAAATCGAGTATCAGGGATTTATATTCCCTGTGCGCATGCAGTAGCTTGCTATGATTGCGGTATGGCCTCGAATCAATGCGACCTCTGCCATGAAGACATAGTCAGCGTACGGCGCATGGTAATCTTGCCTGAACGCGTTTACAGCGAGTATGACAAACAAATAAGCCCAGCAATGGTGCAAGAAGCTCACGATCTGGCTAAAAGTACTATACGCACTCTCCAGGCCCTCTGCAGAAAATAAAAAGAAAAAAAACACCCCTCACGAATGAAAAAATATGTACATATATATATATATATATAATGAAATAATTAACGACACGACCAGCATAGTATTATCAACTACATAAAGTAGGGTAAATAATTTTAAGGAAAATAAAGGCAATAGCCGGGTAAAAGGCTTTAATAGGAGAAGAGAAAGGGAGACAAAAAAAATGGCATTCAACTTTTGGAAAACGGGATACCCACCAAAAGAAAGGAAAGAAATAGACAACCGTACCTGAATAGAATAGACCCACGTGGGGCAGAACGTTGAGAAGAAGGAGAGCTAACGAGAAAGAGAGAAACGAGAACCGACAGGCTAGAACCTCTTCGATAAAATCTTCCGTAAATCCAGCCGATTCAGGAAACGTAAGAGGCCCCTGAAGAAAAAAAAAAGGCGTAACAACTGACCGACAAGATGCCCCGCGGAGGAAAAACGCATGAAAAAAAAAAAAAAAAAAAAAATGTGTAATATAATATAAAACAAAGTGGCAGAAGAAATAAGAAGGCGTTAAATAAACAAATAAATAATAATGAAAATAACAATATCTTCTCTTTAAGCAGATTAAGAGTTAGTCAGCTGAAAAGAAAGGGGAGAATGACTTATTAAACCCCTGCCAGAGCATTCACTGGGAAAACCAATACGCTATGTAAATAAAAAAAAGAGAGAGAGGAAAAAATATATTTATATGTATCAATAATAATAATATTACATTTTCTAAAGAAAAATAATAACCGAAAAAAAAAAAACAAAAGAAAAAAATGAACAAACACAAGACAGAGAAAATCAGTTTAAACCGCCCCGGTGGAGCATTTATTGACACAAAGAAAACTCCACCTTCAACACAGAGGATATACAATTACAAACACAAAAAAAAACATACAAATTCAAAAAAAAAATACAAATATAGAATGATTAATAATAATAATGATAATAATATTAATAATAATAATGATAATAATAATATTAATAATAATAATGATAATAATAATAAAAACAATAATAATAACGAGGGAAGAAAAAAATATATAAAACTAATAAAACAAACACGAAACAAGAAGTTGGGTTAACTCGCTCCGCTGGAGCATTTATTGAAAAAAAAAGATATTCCCCACGTAAACATAGAAAAACATACAAAAATTATATATAATAATGATAAAAGAAAAATAAATAAATAAAACAGACAACAAATACTAAGACAAATACAACGCAGAAGGAAAAAATAAAACAGACAACAAATACTAAGACAAATACAACGCAGAAGGAAAAAATAAAACAGACAACAAATACTAAGACAAATACAACGCAGAAGAAAAAATAAAACAGACAACGAATGCAACGCAGAAGAAAAGACATATATATATACACCTAATGAAACCAACAAAACGAAGCAACGACAACAACAACATCAATGAAAACGAAGCAACAACGACATCAACAAACCAACGAAGATGAAACGAAACGCAAACCCACGAAGACAAAACAACAACGACAAACCAACGAAGATGAAACGAAACGCAAACCCACGAAGACAAAACAACAACGATAAACCAACGAAGACGAAACGAAAACGTAAACCCACGAAGAACAGAACAACAACGATGAACCAACGAAGACGAAACGAAAAACGCAAACCAACGAAGACAAAACGAAAAACGCAAACCAACGAAGACGAAACGAAATAACGACGCAGGTGAACGAAGAACGAAACAGAGAAGGGAAAAGGGAACAGTCGGACTAAGCCGAATCAAAAGAGATATGGAGTACATTTAAAGTGCCCCTTTCGGGACGTATATTTAGAAAAAAAACCCACCCACAAAAAAAAAATACAAAAAAAATATACAAACACGAAATACAAAAAAATCTTAAACTAAAATAATAAAATAAAAATCTTACAAAGAACTTAAACTATGAATACTAAATTATAAAAAAAAAAAAAACAACTTAAACTATAAACACAAAATTTAAAAAAAAAAAAAAAAAAAAAAAAAAAAACCCTCAAAATTAAAATATAAAAAGTATAAAAAAAAAAAAAACTTAATATTATTAAAGGGGGAGGGGTACGACGAGTTGGCTGCGGAGAAACACTACCCCTGCAACAAAAAAAAAAGAAAAAGACAAAGTTAGAAACAAAAACAAACACAAATATAAGTTCAAAAAAAAAAAAATGAATGAGGAAAAAAATTCACCAATCGTCGTCGTAGATGACCCCTTGATGGCGGGGATCGATCCCGCCTCCGCAGCAGGCCCCGGCCCAGGTTTGGGAAGAGCCGCGACAGCTCTTCTAGTAGCGATGGCCGCCGCGGCCTCGGGACCACGAGGCCCCCCGGAACTCCCCGATCGGCCGGAGGAGGACTCGCCGGACTGGGTGGAGGAGCGACCTGGAGAAGCCGCTCGAAAACGATAGAGACCTCAGGGGTCTCCGGCTCCCAGGCGATGGGTGGCAGGGGCTCCGGCACCCACACTATCCGACTACGCATTTCCGCGTAGTAGTGGGCGTACCGCGCCCCCTCATCCTCGTAGAGGGAAATTTCCCTCGCCACCAGAATTGGGGACTCGAAGTCCCAATCTTCAAAATCGACCTGATAAGAGTCGATTCCGAAGAGGATCCGGAGGGCGAACCTATCCTCCGTCTCGAAACGCCAACTGGAAAAGAAAAAAGAAGAAAAACTTATTAATAAAATATATAAATTACAAAAAAATATATAATAAAATTAAGAAAAGAAGATACACTTACGGGTTGCGTGCCCGACGTTCAGCCCGGGTCCGAGCCACCAGCTCCTCGAAAGCCTTTCCTCTCAGGCAGCGAGTCCCCGCTGCCGGATAGACGGTCCGGAGGACCTCGTCGACTTCAAAGAAGTCGAGCTCCTCGTTGGCGAAAAATTCTCCGTAGAACGGCATGACGGTAGTTTTTCTTTGGATTAGTATATTCTAACCAAAAGAAAAGAGGATACTGATGAGGAAACTGTGGAAACCTGGCCTTTTTATATCTAAATCGAGGGAGGTTACCCCGTGGAAAAATTTAGAGAAGCGGGGATGAACAGCCAATGGTCAACGAGGAAAAACCGGACGCCTCGAAAAAAAGGGCCCAATTAAAAGGAGTAGGGGAGCGAGACACCTGCTAAGCAAGCGAAAAGGACGACCTATCCAACCCTTGAAAAAAAAAATTAATATCTCTTCTCAAACATCAATGAAAATAATTATGAACATACCTTTGCCGAAATATATACATTTCCATTTAAAGAAAACAGCGAATAAGAAATATTGAAAAAAAAAAACTAGAACAAGATAAAAAAAAACGAAATAAAAAAAAACACGAGATAAATGATATGACATTTTATTACAAAAAAATATACAATGGAAATAAATTCTCCCGGAAAGTGACAATTAGCAATTAGCTAAGCACACAACGCGCAACGCTGAAAAAAAAAAGAGAGAACAAGAAATAAATAAAATCCTAATAAAAAAAAAGAGAGAAAGGAAAATAACCCATCGCTTCATAAAAGAGAAAGAGAAAGGAAAACGTACCAACAAAGATGCCGATAGAGACGCCGTTGCACGACCTGACGCCCTGCAACGAACCCCTCGAGCCGCCCTGGAGGCGCCGTTATTTCCATCGAGAAAAGTCGGCGAAGATCGAAGATATCTTCGTATGACAAATCCCAGCTGAAAAAAAAAGGGGGCCGAAAAAAATAGAGAAAGGAATTCAGCAGGAAAAAAAAAACTTACACGTAAAGCCACTTACCTTGCTTCGTTCAACATCCTCCGAAGGAAACGTATACGACGAACTCCTTGTCGCACTTTTATCGAAATAGTACCCGGTACATGAGGATTGCTATCAAGCAACCTCTGCAATGAAGGAGTCATAGGCTCGTTCACACGCGGCATAATCGAATCGCGTCCGTAATAGAGCGGCGGAAAATGACGAAGTCCCTTTCAATGTAGAAAGGGTTAAACGAATAAAAGAAATCTCGGAATGCACTGGGTTTTTAAACACCTCGATACACTCCGAGAGATCTTGTTCCCCCATCCTATCTGAATATTAATCGCTTACGACTCAAAGACCAACGGAGTTGCTCCGCACCTCACCAATCGGTGCCACGCACCCGTTTTATTTCCCTTTTCTTGTCGATCCTAGGAGCATTGCCGCGCCCAAAATCTACATATAAAATCACTGACATTACAGATGGAAAAGGCGTTACTCGCCCGAGGAATAGCGTTCTTACTCCTGCTATATTCCCTACCCCCGGTGGAGGGAATAATCGGATACGATTGCACCGGCGCCACTTTGAATATTACAACTGTATCACTCCTCGAGATCGGCGAATGCGACATTCCTACACAGGAAGTGAATGAAACCGCGGTCCACATCCAACTATTACAATTAAATCAATATTCTTCTATACAAGTACGACAATGTAAAGTCGAAATATATCGCGTAATTCGCCGATGCGGCATGTGGTCGCATGGGATGGACGTGCCCAACGGAGAATATGCGTATATCGATACCCTTTCGCGAGACGCTTGTTCCGAAATTCACAAGACAGGGAAAATAAAAGTTGGACAAACAGAAATATATGGAGCAATGCTTAACGGCACAATAATGCGTCCCATCTCGATAGCCGGAACTGTAAATCAAGATGCATCGTGTGAAGGGGTATATTACTCTGACCCCTACGGAAATTGGGAAAAAGTATACGTAAAAGGCACGGTTAAGATCTCTCTCCGTGATTACTCTGCGGACGTCGATGTAGATACCAACAGAATTCATTTAAGATCAGGTATGCGTTGTGAGCTTAGTGAGGGTCATTGCGTCGATATTGACGGAGGCGATACCTTTTGGGAGCCTTACCCTGAGGACAGCTGTCATTCCAAACGGTACGGTGTGCTTTACGAAGGCCCCGCCAAACGGACCACCGACACCGACACCACATACAAACAAACAATGTATTCATTAACAGAAGGAGATGTGATTTTTGCACTAACAGCCAAGGGACAGACAAATCTGTGTGGATACACATTAATTCGAACAGAACATCCTAAACTACTAATTGTAGAAATCCGCAAAGGAGATCCATTCATAAAAAAGGAACCATTGTCTGTAAACAATCTCGATCTCTTCGCATACGTAAATTCAAAATTCGTATACGTAGAAAAATACATACGAACACAAATGAAACAAATGTATGTGGATATATTAACACAGAGATGTAATCTCGAGAGACGGGTTTTGGAAAACACCATAGGACTAGCAAAACAATCACCGGACGAATTCGCTTATAACATCATGAAAGGACCAGGATATATGGCCGCATTATCCGGGGAAGTAGCCCATATCGTGAAATGCATACCAATAGAGGTAAAAATGAGAGAGACACGGGAGTGTTACACTCAGCTACCTGTCGAGGTAGGAAACCACTCCTACCATCTCACACCTCGCACACATATACTCAAGAAGACCGGAACTCAGGTCACCTGTAATACCCTTGTGCCGTCTATGTATCGTGTTGGAGGAGAGTGGTATTCGCTCGAACCGCGACCCATCCATGCAACACCACCAACCGTACTTAAACCTCTTTCCGAACACACCTGGACATACCGTAATCCACAAGCACTTGCTACCAGTGGCATATATACGCAAAAGGACCTGGATGAATTACGAGAACATATTATGTTTGCCGCTGAACGCCCCGCTATTTTAAACTCCGTCGCGAGAGGAATAGCAGGACAACCCACCATTACTCAAGGAGGAACTATTGCCAATTTAATTGACGAACAGGCAATAAATAAAATAATCGAAAGCTCTTGGGAAAAATCATGGGGATACTTCTCGACCTTCGGTACGTTTAGCGCAGGTCTAATTGGCATCGTAATCTTGTGCAGAGGAGTAAAGTTAATTATCGATACGATAATCCATGGATACGCTTTACACACGGTATACGGATGGTCATTATATCTTATCGGAGCCATATGGGATTCGGTAACGAGTCTATTACTGCATCTGGGAAGGAAACCCCCTAAAGACAACGAGGAAGATGGATATGTCGACGAAGAACCCACCAATAAATCTCCGTTGCAACCTAAGCCGCCGAGCTACTACGCTGAAAACGAAGGAAACAGGACTACTTTCAACTTAGAACCGTTCCATTTCGGTTTTGATCCAAGAATTCGTGACCTCCAACAAACCCTGCAGCCCGAGGCATTGAATCACCATTATCATGTACTTGTAATTACACATCAAGGGACCACACTACCTTCCTATTTTAGTCCCGAAACTTCAACCCTTCCGCGCAAAAATGAGGCGGGAAGTAGTAAATCAGCGAGGGAGGGCGATCATTATAAAACTCCTCGACCTTTCCACGAACCACTCAAAATGAGTCTATTGGAACACGGAATGGAAACAAAGGAATTAACATCACTTCCGCCGGCATCGATACCGCCTTTCGCGACAATGCCCAGAGTTAAACCGCGAGAACGCATTCCACTAGAACTAATTCCTCAAGAGTCCACGCGACAGGAAAGGAAGAAACAAGGGTCAGCTACACAGGACCAGGTAGAATCCTCCCCGTTATTAAAAGCCACCGTTAACAAGGAGGTAGCGGCAGGCGACGAACCAGAGACAAAAATATATCCTACCCTCGAGAAAATAAAGAGAGTCCCTGTTCATACACCATGCCCCGAGAGAAGGCAGATGTTCCTCTCTCTCGAAAGACGTTCAAACAAGTAAAAGAAAGGGAAAGAGATGAAGAGGCGAGAATAAGGAAAATCTACAATACCATCCCTCGCGCAAATCATAATACAGAGATGACTCCTGGTAACACAATAATGAGCCTCCCTCCGAAAGAAAATATAAAAAAAAAATGAATAATAATATATTTCATACATATATACACGCACCACAATGATAATCCTGAATTTCCCTACATACCGTTACGAACTCAACAGCTTCAAATCGGTATTTTTGCTTAAAGGAGGCTCAAAATCCAGAGGACGCGAACGACATAAAATCGAAAAAAATCAACGGAATCCCTCAATCTGAGAAGAAATAAAAGGAAACAAACTGAAGAAAAGGAGCAGGAAAATACAAGCGACTCCAAGGAAAATGACGACGAACCAACAAACCATCGGTCCGGACTATCGTTTAGAAGAAACGCGGCTACTCAGTTTTACACTCTGGCCGAAACCAAAAGTATCAATTGAAGAATTGGCAGCCGCAGGATTTTATTACACCGGGCAGGCAGACGAAACTACATGTTTTGAATGTAAACTGACGATAAGCGAATGGGAAGCTGACGACAAGCCCCTGTTGGAACATCGGAGATGGCAAGATAAATGCCGATTCGTGCGAAGGATTCCCTGCGGTAATGTACCCCTTGGAGTGCCTCCTTTCGTTATACCTGCTGCACGCGCACCGAAAGGACCCTATGATACCAAAAGCCCCGGATCGCAAAAGGCCGATCGGATTACCCATTCTCCTGAGGATGGACCCACCTATCCGGAATACGCTGCTTACGTCAAACGCTTGAAAAGTTTTGCGAATTGGCCAACATCATCACCGCAATCAAAGGAAAGCCTTGCAGCAGCTGGTTTCTTTGCCACGGGAAAGTCTGACGAAACAATATGTTATTATTGTGGGGGCGGATTGACCGATTGGCAGGCTACCGACACAGCAATGGGCCAACACGTCAAATGGTTCTCGAAATGCAGATTCTTGCGTGCCCAACGGAGATCCGGAATCCAACCGGCTAATAATCATGATTTCGAACTATCAAAGTTATTGGAAGAATCAATCGAACTAAAGAAAGCGGATGATACGGTTAAATGGGCCGCGTGTCTAGCAAACCTCCGAAAATATACAACGGACATAAATAAATTTATCAGAGAAGCAGGAGGCAAGGGACAGAACCAAGCAGGTAGACAGGTACCGACATTGAACGAGGCAGCCAACGAGGAAAAGAAACAGGAGGCTACGATCCTTGAAGAGGTCAAAGACAATAACATTGACCCGTCAGCAAAGGCTTCGGGCTCACAAATACCATCCGAACGTAAACATCTGTCCATCCAGCAAAATACGGGAGAACCGAAACTTATCAGCATTGGCACTTTGAACAAAGTAGTCAATAATAATCTATGCCATCGTTGCTTTAAGAAAAGCATTGGAATAATGATTTTGCCCTGTCATCATGCCACTGTTTGCACCGACTGTGTGAAACAAATAAAAAAATGTTTCACGTGCAAACTTAACATTGATTACGGAGTGGAGTTCTCCATTGATCACGACTATAGCAAAGGAAATGGCTTGACACTTATCGCACCCCGTACTATCCCTGAATTATAATCTAGAAAAAATACAGGGAGAACAAAAAGAGGAAAAACGAATTCTACCTCGCATAACTTTACAATCTTTAAATAAAAATAGAATTTAGTAAAAATAATAATAATAATGATAATAATATTAATAAGGAGAAAAGGGAAAATAAAAAAAAAGAGAGCGGAGATATAAAATATGTAGGAAATAGATCAGCCAATTAAGATACCGTAGGAAAACCAGAAAACGAAAAAAAAAAGGAAAAAAAAAATAAATATATATATACACAACAAAAAAAAAGGAAGGAGAGAGGAAAAAAAAGGAAAACCTATAAATAACGGGACTAGGAAACTAACATATCAAGTAAGCAACAAAAGAAAGAACGGAAGAAGTACGTATATAACAACTTCGTTTCGTAATAAACTCTCTAATGCACTATAATGCAAGCCATATGCTGAGAACTTTATCGCATTCTCGGGACTATTTTCATGAGCTATGTGCATGGAAACCCCGAATAAGGCTTAAACTAATAAAATAATGCTTTTGCCCTATAAGTAAGAAAAAAAAAGAGGAAAAGTAGACTAATCTTAAACAAATAATATGAAAAAAATATATTAAAAAAAAAAAAATAAATAATAATAATAAAAAAAAAATATATATATATATATAATATGTTCAAATATACGTAAGAATTAATGCATCAATTGTCTGTATGTGTTAGTATCACCAACATGTCTCGATGCACATGTAGAAATGGAAGGCAATTCGATAATGTGGGAGTAAGTGCGAGGCCCGCCAATCCCGATGAAATACTTCCCATCGAAATAGGACGGAAGAAACCAGTATGCTTAGCACCCGGAGCAACGAGGCTCTATTGCTATTGGAAGTTGGCGTTGCGAATCGACATTGCAAGAAAGGACATCGTGCTGTACGTCCCACCGGAGTGGAGGGCCTTAACTCCCGACCGATTGGAAAATTGGGTCAATCAGTTACGCGATCGACCATTCGAGGACATCGTGTTAGGAAGGGTTCAATATTTTTGGACCATTGATGTACTTCTACCGGCACGGCAAGACTACCGAACGGTCCCTATCCACGGGAGAAACGGATGGCCAAATTTCTTCGAAACTACACCCATATGGAATAAACCAAGGCTGACCTACGAAACCGACCGTTTATCCATCACGCTGAATCGCAACCCAATCCCGCCCTGCCTGGGTATGGAAAATGTGGTGTGTTATTGGCGCATGCGATTGCCACGGACTGTACAACCACGACGATACGTTTGGGTACCTCCTGAGTGGAGACGACTCACCGATAAAACTCGATCGTTGTGGGCGCGTAGATTAGGCGCTGATCCCGAACAACCAATTGAACTCGGAGGAACTCATTATTATTGGGATCGTGATACCATAATTCCGTATGGACAGAACCCGCATTCCATAGAATACGTAGGATACGGGAGATATAAGCATCTTGACAATCAGGATGAAATCGACACACCACCTTGTCGGCCAGTCATCAGGTTCCCCTCACCACCCCCTCGTGCAGTACAAGTCGATAGAAAGAGCAACCGATTGAAGGATAAGATCGCCCAACGGGATCCCCCAGTCCCAAAAGAGAGAACAGGACCCTTCCCGAAATTAGTGCGAGAATACGTGGAACCCTTCGACCAACGAAGTGAGAACGCATACACGACCCCGTACCCTCGACTCGAGACCGCCGTTTAAAGGGAAAGGCGAGATAGAGAGAGAATGAAAAGAAAAGGGAGAAAACTATTCGGAAAAAAAAACTTTTACTACCTCGTAAATTTTAAGGGATAAGGAAAAGGAAGAAAGAAAAAGAGAAAAAAATATATATATAACACAAAAAAAAGGGGCACGAGGAAAATAACCACATACTTCTATACATCTATAATAAGGACAACTAATCGTCAACAACGAATTACGCGAATACTCCCATCGATAATCCGCAGGAGATGGTCCAATACCAGTTAATCATGACCGTCGACAACTCCTACACAAACCACAGCAGATCATACTACTGGTGTCTCATCCCGGGAGTCTACGTACCCCCTGAATGGAAGGACGTGCCCGTTAGCATCCTGGAAGAATGGATCGCACTAATACCTGAGGAATCGGAATCAGCAATCATCGGAGGCACAACCTACATCTTACAATATGACTTATTACTACCATTAGGTCAAAGTTCGCAATACATCATGACCGAGGAGGACGCAAAGATTCAACAAGCAAACGAACAACGGTTATACGTCCGAGAAATGATACCAACGGTGGACGCATTACTAAGGGAGGTTCAAGGCCGCAGACGGTTACGACTTGAACCGCTCAATTTATAACACCACTCAACTACAAGAACCATCATTAAAGATAAGAATTAGAATAATAAAAATATAAAATTAATAGGAAATAAGAGGAACAAATGCATATACATACATACACGTACACGCACACATACACATGCACATACAAACATCCACGCATTCATATATAACAACAAACGTAGTAACTTTTATAACTTCATAATATGAGAAAAGGAAAGGGAATACATTACTCTATGAATTATATTCGGGTAAATCCTTAAGGAAGGAAATAATGGTAGCATTAAAATATATATATCAAGAAATATATCTTTAAGAATAAACATAGAGCCAAGAGAAAACAAGTCGCAATCCAAAAAAATTCTCAGTTTCACCCCGCGCCGCGGAGGCGATTATTAGGCTTCCCCTAATAATCGGCTTAAGGGGGGGAGGTGTTACGTCCAGCGTAACGCATAGTTTATTTTCTGCTTTACCCTCAATAGCAGTTGAGCCTAAACCTTCTTTGTGAAAGTAAAAAGGGGAATCTGATCTAAAAATTCTTCATTTAACAATATCTATTTTACCTACTGCTTAATCAGTGTCAAGATAGCCTAGAGTCTTTCCAAAATCGGTGTCCTACCTTAGCGAGTCGATACCGATGAAACAGGGTAAAACAGATCCGGGCCTCACAGGCGGAGGTCGAGAAAGGCGGTCTCTGACCCCTCTCCTGAGCGCTCCCCTGGAGAGCCAAAAAGGAATTAAAAGAAACGCGGCCCGCTGACAGTTACCATTGGGACCTACTAGTATCGATATCGACTACCTCCCCGTAGATCAGTAAATCTATTTTACCATGGCTCGAAACCATTCAGGGAGGAATTTACAGACAGTCGATTAAAACCGTCGGGTTTAGATACATAGAAGCGGGTCGACAAGTTATCCTCGTTAAGGGAAACGCTTTAAACAGTGTTTTAGTTGAACCGAACTCCACAAGTTAAAACAAAGGAGACGGGGCTCATGACCTTGATTTTAGCAGGAAGAAGGAAATATCTTCTATTAAATCTTAATTAATTAATCCTTAAATAATTAGTAAACCACGGATTCCTCTCATTATAACACATCGGAAAGCAATAGAGGTCAGACTTCTGAAGAAAATAATAAAGTAATGATCAATAGAAAAACGAAACTGAGAATATAGTCAATTTAAAAAAAGAAATAATAATAGACAATTCACCCCCAGGAATTGCTCTCTTGAACGCCTGTGTTTATCCTTATGGTATTAATTAAGTACGTAGTAGTAATTACACGGAGAATGATACCATTATAAAAACGAAATGGGATTTTCACCTTCTGAAAATTATACAACGTTGGCATTCGACAGTTCAGGTACAAAACCGCCGAGTAACGAAAAAGAGTTCTCTCGCAACAGGCAGAAAACTTGTCCATAAACTCTCCGACTGTAAAGAAATTACTACACGTACAATATTAATTTAGTTCGTCCTTCGAGAAATTCTTAACCATGGACAACTTGTACGCCATTTGTTTAAACAAATGACTGAAGGAGTTAACGGTAAAGCATTAGCCGAGGAAAGTCTTTTCCATGGCACGCCCCTGGACGAAATAACATGGAAAAGATTTATTGCTTTATTAGTAATATAGAATTATACTTTTGCATTATTATCCAGACAGACGAGTACAAACTAATCAAGTACTAAATAATTAGTTCACGATAATAGGTTATGGTTTATATCAATGATATTCATTATTATATTTCATTATTATATTCATTTCTGTTAGGAATAAGCGAGTCGTGGTTATAAGAGTCTTACGAGAAACTACGAATTTTATAATTCACGTAATACGTATAAAATTCCGAAGACATAGGAGAGCGTATTTTCACTGTTCAATACCGGTTTTTATTTGTCTAGACAGTTGACGAAATTCTATAGTCCGATTGGAACTCGTGCGACCTTTTTACATATAAAGTATTTAGCCATAAAAGGCTGCATACCAACAAAAATCTTTCTGGTAATGACTTCCCGGAAAACGGAAACGAGAAAAGGAGGGGATTGATGCCTACGTGATCTCGTCTGCGCCCTTTTACTTTTCGATACCCCACCCCGTCATCCACGGCGCGGGGCCCGATAAACGCATTGCGCCTAAAAGAAGGACTTAAGATCATGGACCAATCAGGGATGAGACCGGTAGCATCACCTCATCTTCTCGTTACTGTACCAGAATTTTATACCGAATAGATATACAAAAAGACACTCGCATAGCAACATCCCCTCTACTTGTCACCAAGGAAAATGGTATAAAAACCCCCGAAATTGTACGCTCAGCAGCACACTTTACCTAGTTATTATCGGGGGATATTCCTTCAGTTTTGTTAAGCACACTTTCTTCAGTTTTTTTTGAGCACACCTCTTTCAGTTTTATAAGCACACTTTACCCAGTTATTAGAGGAGGTTATTCCTTCAGTTTTGTGCAGCATATTCTTTCATTTATTTGTTCAAGATACCACAGTAGTACCGCTCAAATCAGTTATCCATTGTTTCGAAATTCAGTTTTAACCCGATTGTCTTTCAGACCTTCGAGTTGTCAGTATTAAATCCAGGACTCAGAGAAACGGAATTAATTCTTCAGTCTATAATTTGACATTGTATTTCGCGAGTTTTAGGAATTCCAACCATATAGACATTTGGTCTCCATTGTTTTTTTTTTGTTCAATATTATCACCTGTATTACTCATATTTTTTTTGTGACATTAAAAAGTATTAACTCTACCTGCATTTCCGTGAAACACATCATTTTTTTCTTTAAATTCATTTTTGAATTAAACCAACGTGAAGAAAGTTCTATATCCACGAACACCAGGAAAGCACCGTTTATTACCGTAAGTACCTGTTTATTTATTTATCAACAGTGCATTATTTCATTTTGTTCTTGCAACCCAGTGATTTGAAGTGGCCACCAAAATCTCGTTTAACCGTGTCGCGTGCTCCGACACCTGGTCAGAAAACGGCAGGTAGCTGCCGTCTCACCGAAGATTTCCTCTCTATCTCTCTCTTTGCCTGAGAGACGCCAAACCCTCTACTAATTAGTTTACACCCTACGACACGCATCTAACAAGCACTCTTAAGGGCTCCATCCCAAGCAATTTTCCGCAAGGTTAGGCTTTAAAAAGGAGCAATCGTTGTCCTCCTTATCGACACCAGGTGTGGTAAAGGTTGGTTTAACACCCACTTGACCACCGCGTGCGATTACAACGGAGACAACTGTTATATTTCAAACTAGTAAAGAAACAACGCTAGTTTGGACGTAACATATATATGCTTGAGATTCATTTCATCTTGCTTAAATAGTACTAGGAGGTTGGCATTATCACGGACGAGATGCTTTGGAATGCGTGCATATGTCTGACAGAGATAGAATGAATCAACGTGCTCGTGTCTACCCATTGAAAAATATGCTCGAATATTATCCTGTTTCTCACATGCTACATCATCGAAAATAAATATTGTGTTCGGTCGAGCCTCGCTTGGTGGCACCACTTGTTCATTTTCGTTGAAGGGAAAATATTCAACACCGTCCACAGACTCAAGCAGTTTTTCTAATAACTTATACTTTGGCTGCTTAAGAGATTTCGAGTATATATAAATATTTTCGAATCGCAATCCATTGGGGTGAGTGATGAGCGTGAGCAACGCATTAGTTTTGCCGCAATTCGATGGTCCGCAGAACACTGCACGAACGGTATTTGGTAATAAATTACCATGACGTTTCGCGATCTTTTCCTTCTGCGCAAACTGATCAAAATTGATCACAGGTAAATTCGTGGATTGTGTCTTGAACTTCATCCCGATGCAGACTAACAGGAAACCTTATAAATAATCGTTTACATATATAAATTTCCTCAGTAGCTCATGAGTCTTTCGATGGAGAACATCGCGAGGAAACGCGGTAAAAAGTGTGGTAAAGGCTTGGTTAACAGACTTATCAATAATCTCCCTGTTGAATTACATCTGCCCGGTTATCAGTATTGCGGGCCTGGAATAAAGCTAGCGAAACGTCTTGCACGGGGCGATCCGGGAATTAACCCGCTCGACGCGGCCTGTAAGGATCACGATATCGCTTATTCGAAAAATCGAGAAAATCTCGCTGCTCGAAGCGCTGCGGACAAGGTTTTGGCCGAGCGTGCTTGGAAACGCGTCAGCGCCGCTGACGCTAGTGTAGGTGAGAAAGCTGCCGCGTGGGCCGTGACAAACATAATGAAAGCGAAACGAAAATTTGGTATGGGCTCGAGGAAAATTAACAATGTTGGACTCGGAAAGATAATTGGAGCTGCTAAGAAAGCGATGATTCATAGTAATGATTCACGCGTAATCATTAAATCAGCTCTTAAGGGTGCTCGCGAAGCTTTGAAAAATGCAGGAGGCAAACGTAAAGTACTCACACCCCGAGTACTACGTGTACCGAGAAAAATAGGTGGTTTTCTGCCATTTCTCGTGCCCATTTTCGCGGGACTTAGTGCCGCTGGGGCATTGTCCGGTGGTGCGGCCAGTATAGCTAAAGCTGTTACCGCTGCTTAGGCGGCAAAACGACAATTGGAGGAGAATAAGCGACATAATCAAACGATGGAGGCTATTGCGTTGGGCAAAGGCTTGCATCTAAAGCCCTACAAAAAAGGTTTCGGTCTTCATATTGCGACAAAAAACGGAAAGTGATGCTACCAAACCGAGCACTGACTGACACCGACCTATTAAAGTATGCAAAAATTATGGAAATTCCACACTTTCGCGGAGTTTTTATGCGAAATGGTTTACCGAAGAGTGGTCCATTCAAACAGGAGTCCGCAATTGTCAATCTGGATGATAACAATGGAGCTGGTACACACTGGGTCGCATACAAAATGATTCATAACAATGTTATATACTTTGATAGTTTCGGCGATCTTCAACCACCGATAGAATTCGTCAGTTATGTGGGTGTTGGTAGCGTGAAATATAACTATAAACAATATCAGACATATGATACAGTAGAATGCGGGCATTTATGCCTTAAATTTATTTGCAATCAACTGAATCGCAAAGAAAAATATTGTCTATATAAACACTAACCACAATGCTTCGCACTCAGTTCTATATCAGCCCGCATCATGAATGATACTCTTACATTAACCATATCTGGAACTTCTTCCATTCTGGAAGCTCAATATTTTCCTCCTATTGAACTTTCCGCGGATAAAAACTATGCTCTAGGACTGGTTGAATTGCTAACCTTCAACTCAATTCCCAATATAGACATTGATAATAATAAACTTCACATTGGCGGAGAAGTAATAAGTATTCCGACTGGTAGCTATGAAATTGAGGATATTGAGAATTACTTGAAGCCCATCCTAATTGGGAAGAATATTAACATTGATATTAAACCAAATAATAATACTCTACGCGGTGAAATTAGGTGTGATCACGATATAGATTTCACACCTGAAGATTCTATTGGTCGGTTACTAGGATGTCCCGAAAGGACATTTTTTAAGGCACTCACGGGGGTGCACGTCGCGCTACGCGCTCCGTATCGAGTGTATTTACACATCGCCCTATGCGCTACGGATGAAGTATGTTTATACGTCGCGCTCTGCGTTTCTTTTCGAAAGTACGTATGAGGGAAAAACATTTATCAGTTAGGGAAAATCGCTCTCCACTCACACACTCATACTGACTATTACTACTTACGATTACGATTAATTTTAGAATTCGATGCTTAAATCTACACGACAGTTAATATTGTTCGTGGCGTAATGCAAGACACTATAACTAGCGGGAGAAGGCTGACCACTGCGACGTAAAACACTAACTTGGCTCCCTTCGGCCTTATGGACTTTAGTACGATTTCTGTAGACCGCGGATTTCCGAAGAAAGATTTTAAGTTTACTAAGCTGGAGCTACTCGAAGAGTTTTTCCGAGACTAACTTTTCGCTCTCGTTGTCTAACGGGACTGATCTCTCCGGCGTGCACATCCGCCGATCTCGCGACCAGCGGGTGGCAGGCCGGGGAGAATTCTTGCTGCCGTCGCGTTTTGTAGTCAGCGGAAAAGGTAACGAAGCCGTTCTCGCGGTATTCGTTACTATCCGCGGGACGTGCGCAGCAGTCAGCTCATCTCGTTGCTTATCTATCTAACTTAGCTTATATTTCTATTTGGTTTATATTTCGCGCACTTGTGCGATCGCGGCTACGGCAGCGAAATTCGTTACCGCATCCACGACTGACACGAGTGCGAGAACTTAGTCAGCGCGATGAGGGGCTCTCGTATCGCGCCGGGGAATTTTCCGTTAAGCACGGATCCTTTCCCGGCGCGATCGTAACATCCCTCCCCCCTTAAGAGTCGACGCCCTCGTCGATTCGATCATCGCTATGATCGGCCGGACGAGCGCGCGATCCCTGTCGGTTCGTCGCGTAAATAATGGCGATTAGTATCTTTATTGTTAATGATTAATAAAGGTAATAAGGAAAATGTGTAAAAAGAAAATAAAGATAATAAAAGAAGATGTACAGAAGAAAATAAAGGTAATGAGAGGTAATGATAAATATATCTACGATACGGCGGTTTGGCGGTTGGTGAGGTGGGTTTGGACGGCCGTGTTTCCCTCGCCGTCAAGGTGCGTTTCGATGAACGCGAAGAACTCGGCCGGAGTCCCGAATTCGTGGGCGAATACCTGTGGCTGCAGATGTAGTTGCAGCCACAGTAGTCGGTCCAGTTCTTCGACGTCTGTTGCAGTTTCGATTCCGGCTGCGCCGTCCGTGGCGGCGGTTAGCACAGCCGAATCGTCGTTGTCGCCGTTCTCATTTCCGAAGTCGTCTTCATCGCTGGTGGAGGCGGGTGTCGCGGCCATCTCGCGATCGCCGTCCTCCTGATCCGCGGCTTCGTCGATGTCTTCGCCGAACAATTGCTGTTGTTCTACCCATTGCCGGAGGCGTTCTGCCACTACAGTGGGCGATGGCGGAGAAGGAGGAACCGCGGTCTTCGGGCGCGTGTCGTCGATGGTTGTTGGTGTTGGTGCCGGCTCGGTATCGGCCTCCTTCATCTGAAGCGGTGTCTCCGCTTCCTCGCGGGAGAAGCTCCTCCGGAGTTCGGCTCGGCCTGCTGCGTCCATATAGTCGGCGGCCTTTTCCTCAAACAGGAGCCCTCTCTCCAACCAGATGTCGAACCGATCTTGGTTCCGCGGTCCATAGATCCTGGTGGTTGTCGGCGCCTCGTCTTGTTTCTCGGAGCCTGTGCCGTCTTCGGACATCGGTGTTGCCGGCTCGGGCTCGGCCTCCTCCGTCCTCGTTTCAGGCGGTTACTCTGCTTCCTCGTCGCGGGGCGCCGCAGGTTTTTGGCCGTCGGCCTCCTGTGCCTTGGTTTGTGGCTCCGCCACGCTTTCGTCGTCTCCCGCGTCGAGCAGCGAGTAAACCTCGCGCCAGAGGCTGTCGAAGGCTCTCTAGCCATTGCCTGTCCGAGGTTAAAAGCGGACGTCCGAGGCGCACTGGCCCGACCCATTGGACGTGAGGATAAGATGCTCCCGGCATCTGGCTCATTGGCACAGTCCCGGTGCCCTTGTCCTTCGTTGCCGGTTCCGCCTGTACTTTCTTGTCCTTTACGGTTATTGTGGCCGGCCGCTTGACCGGGGCTCCCGGTCTCGCGGTCGGCCAGATCGTTCGCGATGGTCGCGGTCCCGGACTGGTAGCTGGCTGGATGGGCCCAGCGGGGGGGCCCGTCGCCACGGTCTTCGTCCTGTTGGCGGATGCACCGGCACTGTTGGCGTTTAGGTGCTGTATACATCGCGCATATTGGGCGACACACACGCCGGCGTGTCGTGCTATGTCCCTGTAGGCCAGGGTGGTGCAGCAAAGGACGCAGGTGCGTCTTTCGCCGCCTCTCCCCGGCCGCATGGTGGCACGTTCATAGCAGTTGGCCCAGTCTGGGCATGTCAACACCGTTCTGTCACAGCTTGCGCAGAGACCTTTTAGGGTCGTGTTCCTTGCGCGTTGTTCCATTTCTCACTCGCGAAAGTCTCAATCACACGTGCGACACTTGCAAACGTTTTGTTCACGCGAACCTTTCAGTCACGATTGACGCGAACTTCACTCGCGAAAGTCTCAATCACACGGGCTTTATGCACGAAAGTCACGATTGACGCGAACTTCACTCGCGAAAGTCTCAATCACACGGGCTTTATGCACGAAAGTCACGATTGACGCGAACTTCACTCGCGAAAGTCTCAATCACACGGGCTTTACGCACGAAAGTCACGATTGGCGCGAACTTCACTCAATGGTGATGGTTACCGGGTTGGCCACTGCCGGTTCTACCCCTCTCGAGCGGTGCGTCGTCTCGATGATAGCGGGCCCGGTCGATGTCTCCTGGGTGGTTCGTCGGCCGGCTCCGCTGGTGCCTCGGCCGTTGGTTTGCGAGCGACGGCTCGTCGTCTCCTCGGCGGTCCGTCGGCCGTTGGTTCACGAGCGTCGGCCCGTCGCCTCCTCGATGGTCCGGCGGTCGGCTCCGCTGCTGCAGGTGCCGCGCTTCCTTCGGTTACTGTGGGTGGCCGCGCGGCGGGTGGCCAATCCGGTATGATGTATGGAATGGCCACACTCCAGGGCAGTACCGTTGCCACCGGTTTCTCGCTACTCGCGGTTGTCGGCGGTTCAGTAGAGGCAGATGGTGGAGCCGGTTGAGATGTTCCGACGAACGACTGCTGGGGTGCAGCCGTAGACGCACCGGCTTCGCGAACTCGCTCTTCTTCGTTCCTCGCAGCCGCCGCTGCGATCGCCTTCTCGCGTTGTTGACGGTGCTTTGCTCCGGCATGCCGACCCATTCAGGCACCGCGGACTATCCCGGTCACCCTCCTCGCAGGGAATAAAGATTAGGGGTGTTCGTGCGGACGTACGCTCAGAGAAAATCCGGCAGACGATGCTAAGCGGTGTTATCGCTCAGTAAAGTCCGCCAGGAAAATCTCAAGCGGATTTCGCGCAGAACGGGGAAATTGAGCGGAAGATCGCTCAAGAAGAGGAAGGACAGAGCTCAGTCTCGCACTCAAGGGGAGTCAGCGGTTACGCTAATGCAGCGGGTTGACGCTAAATCTCGGATTTCGCTAATTCGTCTCGCGAGGTGACCTCCACAGTAGGTGCGGATTGACTGGGCACTGCCCGATTAGACGGGTTTTCAGAGGATGAACCGAACTTAGCCGCAGTAACCCGGACAGGCGACGTGGCGTAACTCGGCTCCAACAACTAACACGATTATTCTCTAAGTCCGCGTCTAATATTCACGCGTAATGTTCGGATTGTTCACGTTTCTATTCGCGTAACGTCACTAAGTTCGCACAACGCACGACGTATGCTGGGCTCTACAACACCCCGACACTTTGTTCGCGGCGGTATTCCTCGGTAGTATCGTCGGAGGTATATGTCGCTCGGGTGACGGCAGTTTAATAAGTGACGATGAGGCGTCCAGCGGTCGTCAAGCGTTCTTCTGGCGTCTTGCTGCCCCATCCCTTATTGGGACCGACGTCTTGGTGGGGGGCACAAAGGTTCGAGTCAGCTAAACCGTTCTAATCTACCTCGGCGTCTTGCCTGGGCAGAGAGCATGGCGGTGTTTTGTTACGGCGCTCGGCTTCACTTGAGATTACGATGTTTTCGCTCTCAACGTCGAACGTCGCCGATGCCGCAGCTTCACGTGTGGTACTCGGAAAGTGATAGCCTTTCTTCGAACGAAGTTTCGTTCGCGAGATTCGTTTCTCTATGTCGTCCCCTCGTCCTGCCTCGAGCCCACTATTTTGTCGTCGTCGCTTTGAACGGCATAGGCACGGTAATGCGCTCAATATTCTTGAACGGCAATACCAAAACATCAATGCCGTTATCAATAGCCCTTGGCACGAAAATCCGGCGAGGAATAAATATTGCCGCCGTTGCTTTTCGCGTCGATGAGTTCCTATTTCAATGATTCGTTGTTCTAACTCGAACAACGACTCGCCGTCCTCCTGCAGGTTCCATGACTCTGAGATTTTTCCCGGAATTATTTCGTCGGGTAATTCGGGGGCCAATGCGAAGCTCGCGGCATTCGGGAGCTCGAGAAGTCCTGGTACCATGATCGTCACATTTAACAATACGTCCGGCGTATAAAAATATTGCTCTCGGCTGTCGTAAGTTAGGATGCCGGTGAGCGCCGTTGTTCGCGTACGTCCGACGCAGTTGGGGCTAAGATGGAACACTCCGGCCCCCTCAGCATCGTCGTTATCTCCCCGAGTCCGGCGCAAAGACTATGTATTTTCTCTCGTTCGTTGAGAGAAAACAACCACCCTCCTTGAGATGGCAAATGTATCCATGAGGCCCCGTGTTGAGTCCGGATTCTCACGTTACAGCTGCGATAAGCTTCTACCGACGGTCTCGTAAGCATCGTGATTTCACATTGTTCCGACGTCGATACCTCGTGCAAAGGCATTTCCATCGTGCAAATGTATTTTTGTTCGAGTCGACTGCATCCGGCGATGTAGATATCGTCGGCTAGGAAATAATTCCGGCGATCGTTTGACACCGCGATATACGTGGTAGCCGGCGTAATATGGGCCGATCCTGTTGTGTTGATTGTTGTCTGCGGTACCGGCCACGGATGCATTCGATACAGGTTGTAGCTTGTTCGGTCCAGCAGTGGAATATGCGCGATAATCAGTAGCCTTACCGAATGATACATTAGATCGGCGCGCGATACTCGTGCCAATAACTCCCCTCGCAGGTAATCGCCGGCGAGCGGAAATTCAAACTCGGGTTCGCGCTCGCTTATTTCACGAGAGATGGCCGTTAGCTGTGCCGTAGTAAGAACGGCCGGATGATAACGTCCGTCACGGGCCGCTGTGATGACTTGCAGGTACTGTTCACACGCGTTGATATAGCGGTCGATTTTTATCTCGACGCGCCGCGCGTAATTTACGAGCTCGACGCGGAAGATCATCTCGGCGGTATCCTTCGTGATTCCTCCTATGGTTTTCCATAATTCGTTTATTCGTCGGTCCATGTCGTTTACTCGCTTGGTTTCTGCGAGATGCTCCTCATGCAATTCCTGTAGGATGGAACGAGTGAGATGCATTTGCTTCCCGATAAGCCTCGTGATGTTAGCCTGATCAGAAAACAATCTGTCGATCTGACTGTTTATATATTCCGCGTCTTCTTCGTTCATCGTCCCGAAAAGCGATTTGCTCAACGAGCCGATAAATCCTAGAGGCACGGATCGTTTTTTCATTGTGCGCAGATGGAGGTCACTGGGAGGCCTAATAGGCGTGGAATCGTGAGCTATTCTGGACAACTCGTTCGCCAGCGCTCTAGCGTGCGCGACGCGACTGTTCAAATGATCCGAATTTAGTAATTCGCTGCATTTGCCTCGCGGAAAGTTGGTGCCGTGGAACAGCGTGAAAGTTACTTCACGGCACTTCTCTAACACTTCTGACAATCGCGATTGTTCCTCCGGGAAGCTTGATAGGAATTTTTGCAAGTCGATAAAAACAGCCACCCTCCAATCGACATGTTGCAATCGAAGGGTCACCACTCGCTCGTAGTACAGTCCTGGGCGATCCGCCACCGGGGTCACGTGATACACGTCGTGTTGATTCAACTGGCCGAGGACGTAAGTCAGGCACATGCATATCATCAACAGCTTCATCTTCCCGGTAGATTTGTTGCCCGGGAGAATTCGGCGGAGATTATCGCGCACTGGCAGCTACGTCTGCAAAACACAACACATGGCTAATCTCGCCTCGCTCACACCACATTACACTCGTTCTCTTTCATAAGACATTCAGTTACATTTGTTTATTGCCTGGAAGGGTTCGACCGCGCGTGGCGTCGACAGAGTGAAAGAGCGCGCGCTATACCCCGTCTTACCTGCTCACCCGGCTTACGTATCCCGTTGCGCCGTGCGTCGTTCGAATCCTCCCGGCTTACACAGGATAGTCAACTAATTTATTCATACGCCAACTTGACTTTGTCAACGTGTTTACGAATTCTATGAGCGTTTACTGTTTCGAGGATTACATTACTTCGATCAGATATTTCCACGATTTTGTACGGCCCGTGATATTGGCAATCAAACTTCCCTTTCTTTGGTTCCTTAAGGACGTAGACGTTATCGCCTATCTTACCTTCGAAAGGGCGGAACTTCCGATCGTAATAGCTTTTAGATTTTTCTTTCGCTGCATTTAGATTATCTCCTGCCATCGCTCTAATTTCCGATAATCGTTTGATTAATTCGATGGTGTAAGAATTGTACGTTTCTAATTTATTGTCAACGGGGACTTCGCTCGGCAGCCGAGCCAGTTTCCCGTAAACAATTTCATAGGGTGTGAAGTTTGTTGCCTCATGAACACACGTGTTATACGAGAGTTCGGCATAAGGCAATAACCTATCCCAATCGTCGTATTGAGTGGCGTATTGTTTTATATATTCCACCAATACTATGTGATTCCTCTCGAGTGCACCGTTAGTTTGCGGTCGGTACCGGGAGGTCGTTAATTGTTTTATTTTGAATATTTCGGATATTTCTTGTAGCAAACTGCTGGTGAAAGCAGCCCCTCGATCGGTTAGAATAACCCGGGGGGCGCCGAACTGTGTAAACAATCGGCGCGCTACGGCTTCGCCGATAGTGGTGGCCTTTAAATCCGGAATAGGCTCCACCAGACAATACTTCGACAAATGATCCTGCATGGTAAGTATGTGTTTATTGCCATGAGGCGTCGTGGGTAAAGGGCCCACGGTGTCGAGTGAAACTTTGTCGAAAGTATCGGCGGGTGTATCCGTCAACAGCATTGGCTCACGGGTCTTAGCCCGTACAAGCTTTCGCTCTTGGCAGCCTTCCACAGCGTCTAATAAAATTTTGGACATCGTTGCGAAGCGAGGGACAATAAAAACGCTCTCGGATTTTCCGATAAGTTTTTGTTATTCCTTTGTGTCCTCCGAAAAGGCTACAATGAAACTCGTTTATTATCTTAGCTCTCGACTCTGCTGGCGGCAATAACAGCTTGCCGTAGCAGACCGTCACCGCTATGCCAGACTTATCGAAGAGCTCGTGTAGTTTTTCAACGAGTCGTCCACTCGACAGGGTGTCGGAGTAATCCCCGGCACGTGAGATTCGAAACGACTCGACGCCTGTATTTACGAGAATTTTTTCCAGATTTTCTAAACCCTGTAATACGTTATTGTCCGGCGTCTGGTCAAAATAACGGGTTTTTACAACCACGCTGTCGACATTTCGCTCGCCGTGCGGCGTTATTGCTATTTGGCCGACCCGTAACCCTTGATTTTTTATGGCTTGTGCGTTGATTTTTCCCAGGTCGGCTAACAATCGCCCTATCGTGGTGGATAATTCGCCGTCCGCCGAAATACAGTGCACATAATTGTCTATGCGGTAAGTCAGGCACTCGCGAGTACCGACTACCGGCTTATCGTGCCTTTCCGCGACTTTATCGCTCAAGGACTTCGATTCGCGCCCAGCGTTGACGAAGTCGCTATCCGATGGCTCTACCTCGAACGAGGCATTGGGGCAATTAATTCCGATTTTTGACGTTTCTTCCGGAAGGTCGATTGTATTACCATTCGATCCATTCCTGGGGATCGAATCTATGCTTGATTCGTCCTCGGGGATTGGATTGGTAATAGTATTGTTACGTCTCGTGGATTTTGATCGTTAGAAACGCGACAATTATTTCGAAAAAAAAGTTGCTCCTTTTTGGATTCGTAAATTACGAATCGGGGATAGAAGCGCGAGTCTCTTTTATTTGTGCCACGGTTGACACGTCTTTCGTGAATCGACGCGAAAATGTGACGATGCCAAGAATTCGTTTCGTGGATATTTTCTTGGCATGGGGCGATAATAAATAAATTTGATTTTGTTACGTACGTTACCGTCGCTCTATTCCAACGTGATGATCTCCACCGTGGATGCATCCGAATCGGAATCCTCTGGATTCGGGGTCGGCCCGATGGGTTGAGGATGATACGGCGGCGGATGCACCGTTTCGGCTCGCACCGCTACGGGTACGTACGGTTCCGGTTCGTTGAACGTAAATGTTGGACGTGCAACCGGAATCGGTAACACGCGTGCTATTGGCACGTATTTCGTTTCTTTTCGCGCACCGAGTTCGAAAGTATCTCGCCGCACGGTCTCTACGGTGTTCACGTTGCTCCCGGTAGCGACGACACAACCACCAGCGAAATTACCGTTGGGTGGATTGTTGCTGTTGGCGAGAAAATCAGTGGAACCACCAGCGAGGTTACCGCTGATTGGAACGCAGCTGTTGACGGGAACGACGGCGGAAACGCCGGCGGAATTCCCAGCGACGTTACCGCTGGGCGCTCCGAGGGCGATCGCGATCGCTCGCCGCAGCTGGTATTTTACACCGCTTCGACGTTTCTTTCCCATTAACGCGTATTGGAAATGGGATGAAATCGGAAGGATGGGATGTGGGAAATTGTCTTGCCCGGCGTGCGGTAAGATACTGCACCACCGATTAAGATATAAGATGTTTTATACCGCGCGCAATGCAATCTAGCACAGCGGTATTTGAAAGGGTAGAGTCGTGCACCAGGCTGGCCGGCGCTACGACGGTTAGGGTGCTCGTTTCGTGTGCAGAGCGATTTAGCACCACGGAACGAACACAAAGATTTCGCGAATTGCTTGCAAATCGATCTAGCACAACAATTCGCTAGTAGAAAATAGCGTTTAGAAAATAGTGTGATCAAGTGTCGGTGGGCTCAGGGGAGGTAGGGTGTATGTTCACTCAGTTAATTATCGCCACTGAACCGCAATCACAATGTTGTTCTTTAAATTGTTTATTAGAACAATGATTAGACGTAAAAAAAAAATGTAACAATCACTTATAGTTTACGCAAAACTTGTGAATCTCGATGAAATCGAGATTTACACTAAAAAGAAATTATGGATTTAATGATAATCGTGATTTACACGGTTGAATTATAAATTCGAAAATTATCGCGATTTACAATTAAATTGTGAATTCGATGATCGCGTAAAATTATGAACCTCGATCAGATCGATACGCTGATCAAGACGAGCACTGTGTTCGAGCTATCGCGACTTCTCTACACTTTGCGTTTGAATGTAATGTTCGCGGATACCCTGGCTTCACTTCGAGTACTTCGCTCAAGGGTCGGAATGTTTTTACTCGCGGTTCGGAGTTCTCGTCGATACTGACTTCTCTCCGTTCTGAGATTGACCATTACGACTCTGGTCCCCACTTTTAATTGCAAGAAGTGCTGACGATTATACTGAGGTGTTTAGTCGTTGAACGGTGCTCGACTTGATTTCGCGAAGAGATGTGCCGACGCGCGAGGGAACGGTTTCGGACCCTCCGTCGCGCGGTACTCGGATACCTTAAACGCTAGGTGATACGGCATCGCTCACGATATTCGCGGCTCTCGCCTCGATTCTTCGAAGGGAGATTCCGACGTGCGAGGGAATGGTTTCGGACCCTCCATCGCACGGTACTCGGATACCTTATACTCTAGGCGATAAGCTTATTGCTTGCGAAACTCGTTGCTCTCGAATAATACTTCGCGCGATACTTATTCATTGCGCGAACGATTTTTATATTCGATTAAATATGAAAAGAAATTATTATATACTAAAAAAAACAAAAAAAAAATATATCTATGAATATTTGGGCGCAGGTGCGACTCCGGACGTAACAGTATCATCCTCCGGTGCCGCGCGCGCCACTCGCTTCGGGTGCGGCTTGGAACGCGCCATGCGATCATGGCCCGCGGGAGGCAGTGACCATCTCACCGATCGTCGCGGCACCTCCGGCGCGGCGGATTCGAGTTCGTTTGCCTCGTGGACCATGACCTCCGACGGGCTCGGGTCGATTTCCTTCGACTCCTCGCTCTCGTCATCGGCATCGGTATCATCCTCTTTACCTGGCAGCGTGACTCCCTTAAGGCTTACGCGCCGAAGCAATTCGGCTTCGTTTACCCCTTTCTCTCGCTCGGCGATTTTCTCTAGCCGACGCGATAGCTCGAGATCAAGCCCGGCTTCATTAATCGGGTCAAGGGCGTTGAGAATTTCCTGTGTCTCTGGTGGGACCTCATTTCCTTCGGAAAGGAAGTTCGGCCAGTCAAAATTTTCCTCGCCATACGAGTCTTCTTTAGGATCTTGTGCACTGGTTTTGTTTTCAAATCGTTCCTCCAACAGTCGCAGCGATTCATCGAACCATTGGAGAGACTCTTGCATTGTTTTCGACGCGCAATCTCCCCCGGGTTGCGCACGTGGTTGTATTTCTTCAGGCTGGAACACATCGTCATCGTCCGATTCATCCATTGGTGGTCTAACTACTACCGCGATGCCGGGAGGATTCATCGGGGCATCCGCGGCTGCCGCCGTATGCGAATCCGTTGTCGCTTCCTCCGTGACAGGTGCGACAAGCGGGGTAGGTTTCGGTCGTTTCGGGGGGCAAAGCACTGCGGGCAGCATGCTTCGATGCAGCCGTTGTATCGGCGGTTCGGACGCCTCCGAGCTCGTGCTGACCTCCTTGTAAACCGGTGCGGTGCTCGGTGTCGTGCGTAATCTCGCACGCGTGCGACCGGCTATCGTCTCTGTACTCGGCGGTAAAACCACCCTCGGAGGATTTTTCTTTCGTGCCCCCGATGGAGCTTTGAAGATCGGTTTGGGCTTTGATGCGTTCCCCTTCTCAGTGGAAGCAGCGCCAGATGATATTGGCAATACCTGCAAACCCTTATCATTCGTATCTCCCGGCGCCTCTACCTCCGAATCGCTTGAACTCGACAGCTCTCGGGCGTCCGGATTGCGAGAAAGGGCGTCGGCATTTGTGTTTAGCTTTCCCGGCTTGTACACGAAGTCGAAGTCATATTTTCGCAGTCGCATTTTCCACCGGTTGAGCCTTTTTCCTGGATCCAGAGTGGTCTGCATCCATTTCAGCGGCTCGTGATCGCTAACAAGCGTGAATTTCTTCCCGTAAAGATATGTCGAGAAATGTTCAATAGATTCTATTATCGCAAGACATTCCTTTTCGGTTGTTGAGTAGTTGACTTGAGGGGGGGACAAGACGCGCGAAAAATACGCAACCGGCAACTCACATCCCTCGTGATTTTGTGATAATACTGCGCCGAGAGCTATATCCGACGCGTCGGTCGTCAAGGTAAACGGCTTTGCGAGGTCGGGATATCGCAAAATCGGTTCGCTGCAGAGTGCTTTTCGTAGCTTGCGGAAGCTTTTTTTCTGTGTTGGTCCCCAGACGAAGGGTTGTCCCTTTTTTAAGAGATCCGACAATGGTTTGGAGATTTCCGCGAAATCGAGAATAAAACGACGGTAATAACCGCAAAGGCCGAGAAATTGCCGTACATTTTTCTGTGTCTTTGGTACCGGGAAGTATCGGACGGACTCGAGCTTCTTCGGATCCATGCGGAGTCCGTCGCAGCTAACGATATGTCCGAGGTACGCGACCTCCCTTCGCAGGAAGGAGCACTTATCAGGCTGCAGGCTCAAGTTCGCATCCTTTAGACGCATCATGAGTCTGCGAACTTTCTTCTCGTGTTCTTCGAGGGATGCGGCGAACACCACAATGTCGTCCAGATAGACGAACATTTCGGTTCCCTGTAGTCCTAATAACACGCGGTCCATGAGACGCTGGAATGTCGCGGGCACGTTTTTCAGCCCTTCCGGCATTCTGGCATACTCGTAATGACCATTCAGCGTGGAGAACGCGGTCTTCGGACCATCCCTCGGATCCATGGATATTTGCTGAAATCCGCTCGGCAGATCGAATGTCGAAAAGTATCTGGCTTCGCCGAGTTGCTCTAAGATTTCGATCATATTTGGCAATGGATATCCGTCGGAGATAGTTTTTTCATTGAGTTTACGGAAGTCTATAACCATACGCATGCGGGGACCTCCCTGCGAATCAGGCTTTTTCGGCACAATCCATACGGGAGAATTATACGGAGAGCAGGAATGAATTATGACTCCGTCGTTGAGTTTCTTTAGCATCTGGCGGTCCATCTTTTCCTTATAGACCACGGGGAAACGATACTGCTTCGGATTTACATGTAAATCGTCAATCGTCGGGATCCGGTGGTATACCAGATCCGTCCGATGTAATTTATCCCCCGGCAGTTTATATCGATAAGGAAACTCCTCTATGAGTCGTCGAACGTGTCGACGCTCTTCGTCGTTGAGGTCGTTTAGTCGTAACGCTTCCATTATTGCCGATATTCGATCGGCTGGCGGAGACGCCTCTTCGTCCGTGGTGCTATCATCTTCAAACCCTGAGTCTAGGTCTCCCGGGTTTTTTATTTCGAAGGACTCGATTTCCTGTGGGCCTATTTCTATCTCCACGTCTTCGAAACGCGTATTAATCGCCAATACCTGACAGACTCCCGCGTTTCGCGTTACGATCGCGTCCCCGACGTATACGCCCTTTAAAGTTTCTACCCGCGACAAATACCCCTCATTAAAGTCCGTTTCCGCGATTGGTAACGCAATTTGTTCGCGCATCCGCGCGCGTAACGTGTACTTTCTTTTCGCGGGTTTCGCTTTCGTGAAAAGTATCTCCGCGGTCGATTCGGGTTTTGCGGGAGGAATCTCGACAAACGGTTTCGGGCGAATCGGGTCGCTCCGCGTTACTAAGGCCTTATGGTGGAAGGAGATTTCCGCTCCTTCGTCGTAAAAGAACGGTCTTCCAATTAACGCGTCACTGGATAACGGCAATCGGCGAACTACGTAAAATTTACTCGGTTTTTCGTTAAAATAAAGATTGACGGAACCTAGCGTAGGAATTTTCGTTAGCTCCAGGCCGGTTATCCAGATAATATCATGAGTGTCAACGCGCAGGTCTTCATCTAGCGCATCTAATTTAATTAAGCTGGCCGCGGAGCCGGTGTCGAGGAAGAACCGTCCCTTCTTACGGCGCAGCTCTGGTGCAGTTAATTCGACTGCTGGGTCCTCGACGGGGGTTGGGTTCCAGAGGACAAGGCATTGTTTCCCAGGAACCTCACTGACTGTAGCCCGTCGGGCGACCGGCTCGATCGCATCGGTGAATTGGATCGCGTCCGGCTCGCCACCGGTTCCGCGGGACGAGCCGGTTGCGAGTTTAAAGAACCGTCGGCCCGCGACGCCCGGGCCTCTGCCGCGCGTATACGGTTCCACGGGCAACAAGGACGGCCTCTGCCCTGAAACCAACAGAACTCGTGCCCGCAGCCCTCTGTGTCCATTCGTCTCGCACCCTCTAGTTGCTGAGGTGCGTTGCCGCGCCCTTCTCTCGCTTGCCAATTGGGACTCGGCGAGCGATTTCCGGGCCGTTGATTAGACCAACTTGAACGGGAATTTGGCGATCGACTACACATGTCACCGAAGTTCCCGTAGAGTATCTGCGCAATGTTACCGTCGCGGCGAGACCGGCGTTCTTCGTTTTCGATGAACTCCGCCGCGATCTCAAAGGCGTCGTCTAAAGTCTTTGGCGCTCGAGGCCACACAGCCTGGCCAATATTTGTCGGCAATCCATCCATGAATGCCGCAAGCGCAAGATCGTAGATAGGATCCGCATCCTTATCAGGGGGATCCCTGCCGTGTTGCGTTCGGTACGCAGTACGGCTGCCACTAACTAATATACGAATTCTGTCGTAAAAATCGCCTACGCTTTCGTCCTTTTTAGGCACTCAATATAACAATAGGCAAAGAGTGCCTATTAAAATGACCATCCGTTGCTCTTCGGAGTCTGTCGAAGGGGTAACTCCGCAGCGCATACTCCAAAAATTTTTATTTTTCACCATTTGCTTCGGTGTATCTCCAACATCATGCGTAGTTACTTTGAAGTGACTGCGATGAATAGAAATTTTTTTTTTTAGCCTGCGGTGCAATGAAAACAACTTTCTGGCTGAATTTTTCTTCTCGGACGTCCGTATCACACTGTAACTTTAGATGGTGCGAACCAATTTTGTTCTCCTTCGCAGGGATTTTTTATTACATTATTTCCAGTATGCACATTACTTTTAAAACCAATCTAAGACCTTTAAGTATTTTTTCTAAAAAATTATTGGCCACAAATTGCATTTGCCTTCGGTCAAGTGTCCGTACGGTGCCATCATAATGAACTCTACGAACCAATTTTTTTCTCCTTCGCAGCATCATTTTGTTTTATCAAAAGCACTACGCACAGCAAATTTAGAGACAATCCTACATCTCTAACTATTTATTCATCACAATTTTCCATAAAAAAATGATTTTCTCACATCTGATGTCCGTACAGTGCTCCAATTAAGAATCCTGGAAACCAATTCTTTTCTCTTTCGCAACAATATTTCATTGCATCGAAAGCACTATGCACAACAAATTTTGAGTCATTCTGACAAACATAATTTTAATTATAAAATAATTCAAAAACAGTGGTTATAACAAGATTTGCTTTAAAGGTTATGTTATTTAGATTTGCCAAAAATCCATTTTTCATCATGTTAAAAAAAAAACTTCGGTTTCGAAAAATAAAACACGAAATATCATACATAGATTCACAAATGTTTGCGTTTTTTATTTCGAAAATAATATATCATCACCGAAAATCATTCACATTCGTAATAAAAATGATAAAGTTCACGTATTCACTGAAAAAATTGGTAGTAAACTCACAAAAAGATTCATCGAATATCCAAAATAATTACAATTACCCAAATAGAACTAAAAAAATCGCTAGTATATATTTTTTCGTTTTATTCTATCTGTCAAACTTTGGAAGCAGAGGACAATTTCGTAGCAGACGATACACAGATGCTCATACGTCGCGGCGCGCGTACTCTGTGGCCGGATGATTTTCGAATAAAAAAAAATCGACACCTCGTTTCAATCTTTGTTCCTATTTTACGTAAATATAAATGGATTCTACGCGGTATAGCGCAAATAAAAAGTGTGCAATCATAAAAAAAAGAATTTTCTATCCTTCGACCGTCGAAGATTCATCGCAGCCGAAATCTTTGTCAATTATGTTCACCCGATTTATTCGTTTACAGTTAATAATAAAAACTGCAAATTCTTTTTCTGGCAACGTATTTTCTCCTCTTCAAAACAAGCCAAAATAAGAGTCGAACTCTTTTTTCGCTGCCGAGATATGATTTTTTTTAAGCAAAGACTAATTTTACGAATTTTCGTCAAAAAACGAATCGTTTTTTCAAATTTCTCGAAATTGCCGTCTGTAATCCTTTCCTCTCAAAGAAATCGTATTTACAAACTGACTCTCCGCGTTATTGCGCAGATAAAAAGTGTGCTATGTTTAAAAATTTTATTTTTTACAATTCGACCGTCGGAGATTCATCACATTCAAAAGCTTTGTCAATTTTGTTCGCTGGATTTATTCGTTTACACTTGATAAGAAAACTGCTAATGATTATTCTATCGACGTATTTCCAACGTTTTTTTTTTTTTTTTCAAATTTTTTCAAATTTTCGTCGAAATACGAATTTCTTTCATATGCTCACGTCTTGAAACGTTTTTTTTCGCAAAAAAAAAAACAATTGTACTCTTAAAGAACAATTATAAACAATTATTTATCAAGAAAGTGAAAAACACTGAATTTGTCGATTTTACGAGTTATTCCGTACCGCAAAACTTATCCTCGTTTGTGATTAAATAAAATTAAAAAAATACGATATGATATGATGCTAAATTTGATATTTTTAAGCGACGATAAATATCAATAAAATTTCATTGAAAAACGAAAAAAATTATCGAATTTCTCAAACTTCTCGTCTCCAATACTTGTCTGTTCTACAGAGACAATAACGAGCTGATTCCATGTATTACGAAGAAGAAAAAAATATATCTCTAAATATATATCTAAAAAGAGGACTGTCAAAGAGCCTTCAAAGTCGAATTTTTCAAGAATTTCATCAATTTGTAAAAAAATATTTCGGAGCTATCCAAGATGACAAACGTACTAATTCCTCTTCAATACAAGACAGGAACCAAAAAGATATATTTTTTCGTTCTCGAGATAGCATTTTTTTGCAGCATCCATAAATATCGATAAAATTTCATTGAAAATCACAAAGAATAGCAAATTTCTTGAACTTTTCTTCTACAATGATTTGGTTTCCTACAGATAAAATAATGAACTGATTCCATCAATTATGGGGAAGAAAAAAAACACTGAAGGGCAAGGATTTAAAGGGGATATTTGGCCTTAATGCTAAATGGTAATCGTATTGGTGTCGGTACATGTTTTGTGTGTTTGTTTTATATTCATTGAATCCGGTCATATGTTTTAAGCCAATAAAACGACTTTACTAGACATGATTTGATTCGTTAAATTAATTTGATCATGTTCTACGTGATGCAATTCGTTATACTTGTCTCGTGTCTCAATATTTAACAATTTATCGTCAACCAAAAAGGAAATATCGGTCGAGAATATTAATAATCAATTAGTACAAAAAAGAAATGTTTTTATTCGATGAAGGTTAAACATTATGAATTAATTTACGTAACTGATAAATGTTTTTCCCTCATACGTACTTTCGAAAAGAAACGCAAACCGCGACGTATAAACTGTGACGCGGCCCCACAACCGGAATTTCGGTGCAACTGATCTCAAGACCTCCGTATAATCGTTAATGACGCCGACGTGTTTTTCCGCGTCCTTTACATGAATGCTTTATCTACCACTGCTTGATGAGCGCCAGCCAATTTTTCCCCCAATTGGCAAGGGTTCTCTATCTGCTTTTCTTCGCTTCTCAATCTCCTACGATGCTCGGCTAGCGGGATAGGGAGTGCAGTTCGGGGGTAAATGTACAACAAATTACGTTCTTTTCTTTCAATAACAAAATCACGCATGAACGTCTAATTTATTATAAACACAATATAAACAATAATAAGAACGGTGGGCCACGCGGGGACAACCGCTGACCACAAGCTGGATTTTGCGTTAACAATTTTCACGAATACTCGAACCCGGTGAAGCCGGTCGACTCGGCGAGGTGATAGACTAATACGCGAACGGACAGAAGACGATTCTACAGCCTCGTGCACGGCCACACCCGGGAAGCAGGATCGGCGTATTAGAAAATATCCACCTCGTGTGCCTACCTTTTCTTTCGTCGATATTTCCGCCGTTGCACGGCGTTTTGCAATCGTTTCCTAGCCTCGACTCGATCGTCGATTACCTATTCTTCATTCCGAACGATCGTCCTTCTCAGCTTCTTGTGTGGCACACGGGCTCTCTCGATATAATTCGTACGGATACAATCTCTCACAGCTTCTCACGCACTCTAATTACTTTCTTTGACTCAATCTTATAAAACCGCGACTTAATTTCGGAATTCTCTAATTCTATTATAATCGGCGAGATCTTTCTCCTAAGCCGGTCGCAGTGAGTCTCGTTGCTCTCGCTTCACACAAATTCATTGGCCCGGGGTGGGGGTCACAGCCCATCGATCCGTCGTCGATCGTCGCTCAATGCTGTGGCGCAGCCATTCCTCCCCGCGCTCCTCTCCGCGTCTTGACTGTCAACATACTATCTTTCCTGAATTATAGTTCAGACGCACGGCAGTCAAACGTTCTCAAATTTGTATATTTTTCCCTTCGGGTACGAGTCGAGCCATTCCGGCCTGCCTACGTTATTTCTGCTCTAGCGCGATATGCGAGCGTTACAACGCCGCGCCACAAAACATACTTCATCCGTAGCGCATAGCGCGATGTGTAAATACACTCGATACGGAGCGCGTAGTGCGACGTGCACCCCCGTGACTGCCTTAAAAAATGTCCCGAATCTTAATTCGATAATTACGTCGCGGGGTAACGTTATTGATTCGCTTATGTCTTCTACCGTTGTATTAGCACGCAAGTCCGCTTTTATTGGTAGATTAATTTCTTACTTCCGACCCGCTCGATCCCTGCTCGCGATAAATTCAGGGTTCCATATACTGGAAGGAGAAGTGCGGACGATAAGTCGTAGGCTCCTTCGTCTACGGCTTGTTTTGCGTCGTTACAAAGAAAGCCAAATTGTCTTTACGGATCGAAAGGTATCTCTAGTCTCCATTAACTCGAACCTATCCAACTGTTCGCGACTGCCTGATCTATCCGATTGATCGGTCATATCTGATTTATTCGAATTAGTGGAGGAAACAGCAGAGCTAACCGATTTCGAATCGCCCGAATGATCATCTTCCGTTTCATCGGATTCTATCATTGAAAGATCGTCGTCGTCGACGTCTGCCCCTGACGGTCCGGCTGCAGTAGGCTCACCCGGTTTTTTATGAGCTGTTGCTTCTACTGGTTCGATTTTTCGTTTCTTTTTAGGCTTGAAGAATTCAAGCGTGTCGTCGTCCTCTGTCATTTTCGCTTGCGCTCGTGTGCGAATCGGTTTTACTATTACTACAGATTTGTTATTCTCAGGAGGGTTTCTCGCCAGAACATCGGCGTTATTGTTTGCCCGTCGTGGTTTATAAACAATATTATATTGGTAGTTTTCGAGTTTGAAATGCCACGAGACTAGACGATTGGCTAGGTGTTTTACGGAATGCAGCCACATTAATGGTTTGTGGTCTTTTACTAACGTGAATTCTCGACCGTAATCATACGGTCATTTCAATTTCTTGTGATAACGCATAATTTTTTTCAACATCGGCCTTTTTTTCATCAGCCATTTTTACCTAGATCCCCCTCACCCTCTTTTATCTCACCTGCCAAAACCTATTTTTCGCATACAATTCAGTGACGGTTTCTTTTTCTTCACTTTTCCTAACGAGCCATGTATGAGAGCTAACGCTGGGACGCCAAGGTTTTTCACTAGAATTTAAGCATACCTTTCTCGATTTTTAGGCACTCAGTATAAGAAATAGGCAGAGAGTGCCAATTAAAATCACATTCGAAGCCTCTTCGGAGGACTATCAATGGGGAAACTGCGCAGCGCATGAACCTAATCAAATTGTTTTTCAGAATATCCTTCGGTGTACTTCCAACATGAACCGCATTAAATTTCACGCAGTTGCGATACCTCCATATATTTATTTTACTGCGATTGCATAAAAATAGCTTTTTGGTTGAAATTTTCTTATCGGACGTCCGTACGGTGTTGTAACTTTGGAATGTATGAACTAATTTTGTTCTTCGCAGGGGCCTTTAGCAAAATTATCGCAAGTATGCACAACACTTTTCAAAGTAAACTGAGCCCTTCAAGTATGTTAAAAACAAAATTATTTCTTAAAATGAGTATTTTTCTTACGCTAAATGCCCGTACGGAGCCATAATAATGAACTGTACGAACCAAATTTTTTCTCCTTCGCCCTATTGATTCAGTATTGAAAAAATATTATGCACACAAAATTTGAAGTCATTCGGAGACCTCTAACTATTTTTGATAAGACATGCATTATTTTCTCTATTAATTTAGTAATTCCCGAAAACAAAACGTATTGAAGTAGTTCGTCGCGGGTCCGCCCTTACGTCTAGTCGCCAACCGGAGGCGAGCAGCAGCTGGAATGCTCTCGAAGCGTGTCTGCTTCCCGCCTCCCCACTCTTGGCAGCGCTCGAGCCGTAGAGCGCGTGGCTAACCGTTAGTCCGCCGGTGTGCGTGCATGGCACCGTTTGATTAGCGTTTTTGGTTATTCTTGTCTTTTGAATTAAAGAAGTGATCTCATATTTTTCCGTTGTATCAAGTAAAAGTATCGATTTACATTTTGTTACGCGATCGTTCGACGAAGTTATTTCCTCGGGGAAAACAACATTTTTCTTCCTCTCCTCACTCCACAGATCTCGTCGACGCTCTACGCAACCAGGAAGTATTTTACTTCAACAGGTTATGGGCCCAGTCACGTTGACTGGAAAATTGCGTAGAGCCGAGGAAGTCGTCTGAGAAAGATTCTGTGGGTGACGAGGCGAGAAGCGGTCGTCGAGCGGGAAACGAGGCGACGCGCGTGGCGGTGAAAAACGGGAAGTGCGAAAAATTGTAATCCGCGATGGTCGAGGCGATCTCGACCAAGAGTGTCGAGAAATTTGACGGAAACGATTATCAGGGATGCAAGTTTCAAATGCGACAATTATTTGTCGCTCATCGTATCTGGGGTATCGTCAACGGGTCGAAACCGAGACCGGCAGCCGGCGCAGCGGATCTCGAAGCGAGGGAAGTGGACAATGCGCGCGCGATGTTTCTGTTGTCGTCGACGCTCGATCCAGTTCAGAGGAGGCCATTGCTCATATATGAGACCGCGTGTGAAATGTGGAGCAAGTTGGCGGTTCTCCATCAACAAAAATCGGCGTCGAACAAGTTGCTGTTGCAAACGAGGCTGCATCAGCACCAGATGTCGGCGAACGACTTTATCACGCAGCATATTGCAACGATAAACAATATGGCGGATCAGATTCTCGACGTGGGAGTCACTGTACCGGAATCGATGATCGTCGCGAAAATTCTCGGAAGTCTTACACCGAAATACGCGCACTTCCAGACAGTGTGGGATAATGTACCGGAAGAGATGCAGACGCGGGAGGTTCTGGAAGAGAGATTGCTTCGAGAAGAAGCGCGTATGTCAGCGAACGATCATGTCGAGAGTGCGTTCGTGGCGGCGAGTAAATCGAGAGAAAAGAGTGAAAATAAGAAAGTGAGTTCGCGAGAAGGGAAAAACAAAAAGAAAACCGAAAAAGATAAATCGAAATTTCGGTGTTACAAGTCCCAAGGACTCGAACATTTCGCGCGCGAGTGCAAAAATAAAAGGCGCGAAAGTGATCGCGGCGAGGATGCGCGTGATTGTGCGTATGTGGTCGAGAGTGCGCGTCGAGAAATGTCGAGTGGCGCGAGCGGTGCTGGCGGCCGATAAACGCGACAGCTGGCTGACCGACAGTGGAGCCTCGCGGCATATTACCTTCCGACGAGAGTGGCTCGCAGACTTTTACGAGTTACCCGATGGTAACACGGTATCTCTCGGGGATGGAAAGGAGTGTCGCGTGGTGGGGATCGGTGCGGTCGAGATCGAGCAGTACGCGCGAGGCGAGTGGAGACCGGCGCGAATCGAAAACGTTTTATATGTCCCGGACATGACAAAAAATTTATTCTCGGTTCGCGAGTGCGCGAAAAAACGGTTCGATATACTGTTTCTCGGCGATTTAGTTCGAATCGAAAAGGAAGATCTCGTAATGGGATACGGTGTGGCACAGGGCAGCGAAATTTATCGAATGGTTTTTAAAACGAAGTGCGCGAAGAGTGTCGATGAGGCCAATGTCGGCAAAGCAGACTCTCGAGTGTGGCACGAAAGATTGGGTCACGTGAATAGTCGTGCGTTGCGAAAACTCGTGAAGGACAGATTGATACGAGGAGTCGAGTGTCCCGAAAGTGCCGAGGAGTTCTGTGATTCGTGTCAAGAGGGAAAATGCCATCGAAAAGTTTTTCGAAAGAGTCGAGTGCGTGCGGATACGGTACTAGGCGAGGTGATTCACACGGATCTGTGTGGGCCGATGACCGTAGAGTCTCCCGGGGGTGCTCGTTTTTTGTTAATTTTCAAGGACGATGCGACGAGTTTCCGACACGTGTACTTCTTGAAGCACAAGAGTGACGTGCTGGAAAAATTCAAGAAGCTCGACAAGCTGGTCGAGAACAAGTTCGGCAGAGCGATGCGGGTTCTTCGGTCGGACAACGGACTCGAGTTCAAAAATCGTGCGATGGAAGAATATACGGACTCACGGGGAATTCAACGAGAGTTCACAGCTCCGTATACGCCTCAACAAAATGGCACGGTCGAGAGGGACAATCGCACGTTGGTCGAGAGTACGAGGACGATGCTGTTGGCGAAAAATCTCCCGAAATTTCTCTGGGCGGAAGCGTGTAGCAACGGCAGTGTACCTGATGAACCGGGCCAGCGCATCGAGCGTGAAAAATCAGGCAACGCCGTACGAGATGTGGTTCGGTGTGAAGCCGGATCTGAAGCATCTCAGGATCTTCGGCTCGGAACGTATGTGAACGTGCGTATGTGAAGCAGCTTCTGACAAAACTCGATGCACGTGCGAAGAAGATGATTCTTGTGGGATACGAGAACAGCTCGTCGAACTATCGTGTCTTCGATCCAGTATCGAAGAAAATTACAGTGTCACGAGATGTGACATTTCGAGAGACAATCGGACCGGCAGTACCGATCACGGGCGACGAGTCGGGAGATTTTCTCCTATCGAAAATCGAGGAAGCGGTTCCAGTTCCGGCGGAAGAAGAGACGGAAGAAGAGTCGAATGAAGAAGACGACGGCAACGAAGTCTTCGAACAGGCCGAGGAAATTCCAGCTCGGCCTCGAGAAGAGAATCCACCAGGAACGCGTCGCAATGCGAGTCGAAATCTTCGAGATCGAGCGCAGATAAGAAGACCGTCGAGATACGAGTCGAACATCGTCGAGTATAACGTCCCAGAAACGTATGAGGAGGCACTCAACAGTCGACAGGCAAGTAAGTGGCGAGAAGCTATCAGTTCGGAACTACGCTCGCATGAAGAAAACGAAACCTGGTCTCTCGTGAAGAGAGAAGCGCACATAAGGACCGTGGACTCGAAGTGGGTCTTCAGGATCAAGAACGAGGATGGCGAGGCTCGTCGTTTCAGGGCTCGGCTGTGCGCAAGAGGCTTCATGCAGAAGAAGGGAGTAGACTTCTTCGAAACTTTCTCGCCAGTCGTGAGATACGACTCGTTGCGTGTTCTACTGGCGATCGTCGCAAAGAAGGATCTCAAACTGGCGCAGTTCGCCGTACAAACGGCCTTCCTATACGGTAAGCTCGAGGAAGAGATTTTCATGGAGCCACCTGAGGGACTGGTCATCGAGAGAGGATCGTCGAGAGACACGGTATGCCGGCTGAATAAATCTCTGTACGGTTTGAAGCAGGCTCCGCGCTGTTAGAATCGAGAGTTTAGTTCGTTTCTAAAGCAATTCAGATTTCGGGAAACCAGCGCGGACAAGTGCATATTCACCGGACGGATCAGAGATAGCATCGTATACCTGGTTCTGTTTGTCGACGATGGGCTGGTTGCAGCCGAAAACAGCGAGGCGATCAACGAGGTTCTCGAGCATCTGAAGGAAGCCTTCAAGATTACCCTCGGAGATGCGAGTTCGTTTGTGGGGATGCAGATAAAACGAGACCGAGCGAGGAAAGCTGTCTTCATTCACCAGAGCTCGTATGCGAAGAAAATACTCGAGAGATTCGGGATGGTCAACGCTAAGTCGATGAGTGTGCCGAGTGATCCGAGCTCGACACTGCAACCGCTACCGGAGGAAGAAGAAGCCGAGGACGTGCCCTACAGAGAAGCAGTCGGGTCACTAATGTTCCTGTCGATAATGTTGAGGCCTGACGTATCATACGCTGTCAATCTTGTGAGCAAGTTTCTGAATCGACACGGCAGGGAACACTGGCGCGCTATGAAGCGCATTATCTCCTATGTTGCAGGAACGATCGAGCACGGGATCGAATATCAAAGCGGCGGAAGCAATCTAACCCTAGAGGGCTACTCGGACACCGACTTCGCAGGAGACGTCGAGACGAGAAGGTCGACGACCGGATATGTGTTCGAATTGGCCGGAGGTCCCGTGACGTGGGCAAGTCAACGGCAAAAATTGGTGACACTCAGCACAACGGAAGCAGAGTACGTGGCGGCGTCCATCACAGCACGAGAAGCAGTGTGGCTACGAAAACTCCTCTCCGAGATCGAGTGCCCATGCGAGAAGCCCACGACGATTCACGTGGACAACCAAAGTGCCATTCGACTGGTGAAAAACCCGGAGTTTCACAAGAGGACGAAGCATATCGATGTCCGGTATCATTTTGTCCGGGAAAAAAGTTCCCTCAGGTGAACTGAGCATCGAGTATCTTCAAACAGAAGAACAGAATGCCGATATCTTCACAAAGGCCTTGCCGAGAGACCGATTCGGGAAGCTGAGGGAAGACATCGGGATCAAGGAGCGTGGACCGCGCTAGAACGACGGAAGTATTGAAGTAGTTCGTCGCGGGTCCGCCTTTACGTCTAGTCGCCAATCGGAGGCGAGCAGCAGCTGGAATGCTCTCGAAGCTTGTCTGCTTCCCGCCTCCCCACCCTTGGCAGCGCTCGAGCCGTAGAGCGCGTGGCTAACCGTTAGTCCACCGCTGTGCGTGCATGGCACCGTTTGATTAGCGTTTTTGGTTATTCTTGTCTTTTGAATTAAAGAAGTGATCTCACATTTTTCCGTTGTATTAAATAAAAGTATCGATTTACATTTTGTTACGCGATCGTTCGACGAAGTTATTTCCTCGGGGAAAACAACATTTTTCTTCCTCTCGTCACTCCACAGATCTTGTCGACGCTCTAAGCAACCAGGAAGTATTTTACTTCAACAACATGCATTATTTTCTCTATTAATTTAGTAATTGACGAAAACAAAACGTTGCACCGTGAGAGTACCCAATATTAGCGTATAACTACTGTAATGGTTACTGTTTGGAGGCTTACAGCTCTTTGCTCCGCCAAGTTCGATAATGTGAGTTGTTTGTTCACTTGTGTGTGAGGGCAGGTGCTGCGGAATAAAATCTGTACAGTTGATTCGAATTGTCAACAATTAGAGACATTTATTGAACCGAAGATGGTGGTACAAATGAAAAATTGATCGCTGTTAGTCGTTGTTTTTGATTGTTTATCGACTCTTTCGTGATTTACTTTGCGAAACAGATTTAAGTGTTACTTTATTGCGAATACGGGAAATTCTGATTCTACGTTATCTGCCGCTTATTAGGTAATGGTCCACGAAGGCAGTCGTTGAGGTCAACCAAGACAGTCACCAGTATGGGCACAAAGTAATAAGCTTGCGCCAAATTATGCTTCTATGTTTAACGATCCTCAATCAATTGTAGTCTACGAAAGCGATCGCCGAGGTCCCACAAGTCAGTTGCCAGCGCTTCTTACCGATTGTCGAGTCGTTGCAAAACAAATGATTCGATTACTCTAATCGGAAAGAAAGAAAACTTCACGAAAGCGGTCGTCGAGGTCCCGTAACGTGGTTGCCGGCATCTGTGTGCGGATAGGAAATATCAGAATCAAAAGAAATTTGTTCGCTGGAAGAAAATCTTATTAATTCGTTGTGAAAGATGAATGGTTAATGGCCGACGTTGATTCTTTCTTCCGGGATCAGATTGTCGATGGTGGAATTCCCGTGTTTCTTCTTAGCAACGAGACTCTGTCGAATAAAGCAGCGCTCAATTCGAAATGAAAAGACGTTGTATTTTGGCTACCGAGAATTACCGATAGGCAAAATCGAGAAACTCTAGATCCAATGAGCCATAGGCGCGCATGAGTTCTTCTCCGTTCAAAGTTTCGGAATACAGTCCCTTCTGTGCTCGCGATCAGGTCTTTTATACCCGAGCGCGAGGCCCTTTTCTTATGCCCATTGGCGCACGAGGCGCGTCAAAGTTCGCTGTCATTTACTATCGCTGCCCGTGGTGTGCCGAAATGGCTTACGCAAAATGATCCAACACTCCCAGCCAGCTCGCACTATCGATTGTAATTATCGAACGACTACGCGCGACTACGCGGCTACGCGGTCGAACTAAAGACGACTGGTCCTGGATCAAGATCCTTAAGTCCGAATATTTTTTTTATGAAATGGCGAAAGTAGGTATACTAGGCTGGTTCTCAGCTAACTCGTGTGTTTGCACACGTACACGGTTCAAGCGGACAGACGCACGGTGCGCACGGTGAGCACAGAGCGGATAGACACGGTGGTCAGACCCTGTGTGAGTGCACATGTACGCAAGTCATACGGAGGCACACATTCGCGTGAGGTACATCCTTGCCCACTGTACTTCGATGACGCGTTTCGCTTTATCGTTTTCGGCGCATCGACTGGTGCATGGTTGTGGCATAGCAATATATCAAGAGACGCAGTAGCGGCTCGACGCCAAGTACCAGTAAAAAGTAATACCAGTTCCAGTAAAAAGTAATGAGACCCCGCAACATACGTATACCGGTCAAGTGCTACCAAGTAGTGAGACGGTATGAAACTCGTTAAGAAAAGTGATTGTACCAGTTAGGAATTAGGCCTCCAGTAGGAAGCGCTGAACGTAGACTAAGATGATATTTATTAAAGAAGAAAAACAACAGAACAGTTTGACAATCAAATACAATTCGTGTGAACAGTATCGCTTACTGAACAATTCACTCGACCGCGTAGTCGGTCGATACTCCTCTTATCTACAAAATAAACGAATAATTCGAATAGGAAATCCACGTCAAAGTTCGTACAGTAAAATGACAAATCGATCATCGGTCATTTACCATATTTTACTACAATTTTCGCAAAGCGCTGAACGTAGACTAAGATGATGTTTATTAATGAAGAAAAACAACAGAACAGTTTGACAATCAAATATAACTCGTGTGAACAGTATCGCTTACTGAACAATTCACTCGACCACTTAGTCGGTCGATACTCCTCTTATCTACAAAATAAACGAATAATTCGAATAGGAAATCCACGTCAAAGTTCGTACAGTAAAATGACAAATCCATCATCGGTCATTTACCATATTTTACCACAACTTTCGCAAAGTATGGTAAATGACCCATGACGATTTGTTATTTTACCATACGAACTTTGACGTGGATTTCCTATTCGAATTATTCGTTTATTTTGTAGATAAGAGGAATATGAGTTAGGACTCCAGTAGGAAGCGCTGAACGTAGACTAAGATGATATTTATTAATGAAGAAAAACAACAGAACAGTTTGACAATCAAATACAATTCGTGTGAACAGTATCGCTTACTGAACAATTCACTCGACCGCGTAGTCGGTCGATACTCTTCTTATCTACAAAATAAACGAATTGTTACGTCGCGAATCGTGAATTTACGTGAGGAGCCGGCCTCATCTCGGTCAATGAACTTAATCAATTTACTCGTTATCGGAGCGGCTACGATTCGCGGATGCCTCGTTTTGAGCCTAACCTCGCGGAAAATTACTCGGGAAGAGGCTAGAGTTCATTCGCGAAATGTGAACAAAAGGGTATCTAAACGTTTTCATTGATAGGGTGGACATCGCGACAATATGGGCAAAAGTATTCGAGGGGAGCACTGGGTGCTGTAACGACTTCTTGCGGGGTAATGGAACAGTAAGCGCGGAGATACATAATTATCGCAACTATTACGAAAACTACGAGAAAACAACTAAGAAAAATCACGACAATCGAAGGGGAGTTCATCGCGATATTGAAAATTTAACTAAACTAACGGATTAATTTGAGTGACTCGATGCGCGGTAGACACTGGATAAATTCGAACACCCGAGTGTACTACAGGGGTTTCACGTGTGACTCTCGAATCACGAATATTGACGGTGATTTTAACGGAGATTCCGCACATCAGAATAAAGGTTAATACAATCACGATAATTACCAGAAGGGCGATAATGATTTGAGATGCGTACGTCTCTTAATTTTTTCACTGATAAGACGATAAAGAGGAAGGGTTGTGAAAAAAAATCGCAAACTTAGGAATAATATGACTTACCAAAAAACAAAAAAAATATCCGGAGGACAAGAAGCACGAAGAGGTTGCTGCTGGTGTTGGTCGACGGTCGATCGCTGGTCGATACTCTCGGTTTCAAGTTAATGCCGAGGGGTCGAAGGATTTTTACGAAAAACGAAACACACAGTTGAAGCACAAAGATTTTTATTTTATTAACTTCATCGAAGTTAATAAATGAAAACGGAAAGTTAGTTACAATTTTCACAAACACAAGAAAATTCACGCAAATCACACGCAATTTCTCAACGGAAAACTAGACTTGAAATAATTTCTAAGTCTTTTAACAAAAAAGAACAAAACTGTCACGAGCAAAGTGACGTCGTGGTCTTCGGAGGAGTAATGAGAATGAGAAGCAACAGAAGCATGCATAAAGCATGGCCCTCCGTAAAGGGCACAGTTTAAATAGGCTTGACATAGACCGCGGTGGAAGGGGCAACTTTTGGTCGATGCGTGATTTTCCGCGCCTCCCTTGTTCTCTCTCTATCGATTGTCAATTATCGATAATTATTCTAATTAAGTATTTCCAGATTGATTTTGGATTTGTTAATTAACAATTTATTATTTTATTTATTTTGAAAGTGTCTCAAATTTGAACATATCGAAAATGAACTCTATTGATATTTCGCTTTCATTCTTCACTCTATTACATGCATTCTCAGTCGGTTTTTACTATAATATGTGAAATATCGATCGATCTAACTAACAGACAGATCGATAGATCTAATTAAATTAAATTTAAATTCGATATAAATTTCATAACTACCAGGGTGTTCTGGTATTCATTCTTAATGGTTTTTCGTCGGCTTTCAAGATAAAATGGTGAATTAATTAACTTAATTAATTAATTTGTTTAACCTTTTCATTTGTCAAATTAACAAATTTCGGGGTAAACTTTTACGATAAATGTAACATTTGGCTATTGAAAAACATGAAAAAATGGTTATTATTAATTATTATTATTAATTATTATTCGATTATTCTCTCTTTCTTCATCCCTACTCCTGGCTAAGAATTGCGTTTGTCTCTTGATTTTTATTGCTCTCTTCCTATTGGTTGAGAAAAGTTCGGCTATCGATGAGTGGTGGGCCTTCTCGCTCTATGCATTGCGCGGGTGGCTCACCCTTCCCCTACTTTCTCGGTACGATAACATGTACCGTAGCTGGCCCGCGAGCTAGCCAACAGCGCTACCTCCCCTTCGGGGTGGCTCTTGACTTCCCTTGTTCGTACCAGCTACGCTCACGTGGTCGTTTCTCCTTCTATCCTACCTAAAGCGTATGCTGGTACAGAGGCTTTCTCCGTCGTGGCAACATAGCAGCAACGTGCAATCCTCTGTTCGCTCCCAGCACGGAGTCTACTTTTTTTTCTTTCTAAGAACCATGACAAATCAGCGAGCTGAATAAAATCGCTTCTTCGAACGAGCACCACTTATCTTTATTTATTTCAGCCAAATGTTTAGAAGAAACTTCTCAGAGGTAGTTGTTTGAAAAAAAACATTTCATATGTAACTCGATATTCTTCTTTCGTCGCTTGTAAGGATCGTAAATTGAACTATTTATCTTTGAAGCAATATCGGTTTGCAAGATATTTTTCGTTTAAATGTTTAGTCTCTGAGTAATGCGATATATTGCAGAAGGCGTAAATAATATAATTCGGCGTTTTTTCCGAATTGCTTTTTATGATGGGAAAAGACGATAAGGGTTTATGATGGTTACCTGAGTAACGCGCAAATACCTGACCTACCCCTAGCAATTAAGTATAGCCGGGGAAATACGTGAAAAATATATAAAAAATAATATGATTACAAAGTTTGAATATCGATGACGAACTGATCCAATATTCATACGCATACGTGATTCTATCGAAAATCGTCTAATTGTCAAATTCGCGTCAATCGGGAATCTCTTATTGTTCGCGGGGGTGGCTGTGAACGATGCCCGAGAGGTGCTGCACTCGTCGGAGAAGATCGGAAGTTTTTTCAACTCACTGGGCCCTATGTATAGTGGTTGGGGGTGAAGCTGTCGGTATCGCAGCTCCGAGGTGTTGGTCGTCTTCAGAGTCGTCGAGCGCTCGTGTCCATGAGCCTCAATGGTTCATGGCGTTGGTGAGTTTTGGAGGACAGCGCTTTGCTGCCTTAGCAACAGTCTAATCCCTTCGATGTCGACTGGCCCATGTACATGAGCCGGCATTTCTTGCTGGTATTAGTGAATTTTCTTCACAGCATGGTGTCGAGGCCACGTGCTCAGCTTTTGGTGATCGAACCGTGGTCCTATATCTTCAGACAAAACATTGGAGTGCTCGAGTAACTCGAAGCCATTGAGGACGTTGATTTTTTTCATGTCTTTGAAGACAGAATTATTTTATGACTTCGTCTCGACGATGTTGCTTTCGAAAGTTTGTTAAATTTTCCCGTCAATGGTCCTCTATCTGCGATTCCCACACACGGCGATGTTGGCTTTTTCCTTTATTTCCCTCAGTCCTTCCGTCTTCTCGCGAGTGTACACGTGCAGCTTCTCTCGGTGCGGTCGAAGAGCAGCGCAAGTTTCGCGAACAGAGTTCCCGAAAAGTGCGTGACGTAACAGAATAATTCGAATAGGAAATCCACGTCAAAGTTCGTATAGTAAAATGACCGATGATCGATTTGTCATTTTACTGTACGAACTTTGACGTGGATTTCCTATTGGAAGTATTCGTTTATTTTGTAGATAAGAAGCGTATCGACCGACTACGCGGTCGAGTGAATTGTTCAGTAAGCGATACTGTTCACACGAATTGTATTTGATTGTCAAACTGTTCTGTTGTTTTTCTTCATTAATAAATATCATCTTAGTCTACGTTCAGCGCTACCTACTGGAGTCCTAACTCCTAACTGGTATAATCCCTTTTATTTACGGGTTAAAATCCCAACCTGTGGGCACGGACGATCAACCAGGTTTCGAGGGTATAACAGAATTATACTATATTTTATTCAAACAATAATAACAATGATAAACTGCTTTTACTTCTCAGAGAAATTTTTTCCATAGAGGTTTGGTCGGCATTTTTCTTTCGGCCTTTTATCCCCATTTTTTTGATTTTCAGATTTCGACCTGTGAGTTAAATAATTATATTATCTCTTACCGTATAGTGTAATTGTGGAACTTGATGCAGTCAACAATCCGTTGATAACATATATCGTCTAGCATATTGGAACGGAACACATTATCTTGGAGTTCAGCATCCTCTTGTATAACATTTTTCAGGCGATATCTGCATAGATAAAATTTTATAATTCAATAACCAAATCATTCTCACAAGGAACGTTTCACAGTGTTTGCTCATCAACTTTTTTGTTCGCTTTTAGAACATTTGCGACCGATTATATTTCTCATCAATTGTGACGACACTTGACCATTTTGTAATGGAAAACACGCTGAAATTACTAAAAAATTTCGATATTTCTCGGTCATACACATGTTTTTCAACGCGTACAATCAATGCCTCGATTAAGGAGTTTCAATGTTTACTCTAAGTGACATACGATTTATTTCGAAGAATACAGAAGCCGATCGACAATATTATTTGAGCTGCGCAATTCTTGAAGTACCGGATACTTAAGAGGAACTTAAAGTAGGGGGTACGGGGTAGGTGTCATCTTCTTTTAACAATATACTTCAATTTTCAAATACTGTCTTCGTACCGAATACAAAGGACTTTTGAGTAAGATTGCAAAACTCAACATTTTTCGTAAAACTCATCGCATAGCGCAAACTCATATATTAGCTACATGCTTCATTGCAAATTCGGAAATTGGGTTAAACATTCAACACGTCAGGTCATAATTTCTCGAAGATTCAAAATTTTACGGAAAAATTTAAATTGTACTTCAAATTCCTACACGTCCACAATAAGGGTATAGAATTCATTGCAAACTCAAAAAGTGACTTTAAAATTCATCACACATTTTTTATTTAAGTTGAAATGTCAAATATATTATTTTTAAGATATTGTATTTTGATTTAGAAATAGATTTTTGAGTTTCAATTTGTACCGTCAATGTTAAATTAAGAAGTCAGGCCACAAAGACCGCTCAAAAATAAGAATCTTCTGAAAAAATGTGTAAACTCGGAAGTATAAGATTGAATTGATTAATTTCCGACACATGATAGTGCATGAATTAATGGATATTTCTTATGAAATAGAATGAGTATGAATGAGTATGAGGTAGAATGAGTATGAGTTCTTATTAATAGAATGAGTATGAGTATAGCGTAGCGTCGAGATTGTTTCCCTATTATTTAGAAAACGGTTGTAAACCGAGAAAATAAACGTATTTTTCAGCAAATGGAAAAAAAAAATTATTAAAAAAATTCTTAATCAAGAGGTACGGTAGTGTCTCGATGACAAATATATAGTTTGATGAAAAAAGTCCGTACGCATTGAGCGCGAACCAGTCCTTATATGTCAATACCGCGCCTCCATAAATTTGGAAGTTTTCATCTTGGATGCGGGACATTGGATCGAAATTTCAATGACACTTTTTACATACAAACCAAACACAAGGTTTAAAATGAGCCCAGAATAAGCCTGAACGCTGCACGTAATAATGAGATATTATTAGGCCGCCCGACAAATCCACATTTTCACGATAGAATAATTTCCAGTCTGTCCGATGTCCCGTGATGTCTGTGCGTTGCGTCCATGAGCTCATGCGTGAGCTGTTCATACAAAACTTTATAAACGACGAACAATCAGCTGTGATTCGGCGTACGACCGTCGTCAGTAACACGTATACGCATTCCGCTACAGTGTTTTGTGACATATTTTTCTTCGAAACGATAACGCGAACTCTAAAAGCCAAAAAAAACCAAAATTACGAAACGAAACGAAATCCAAGGTCAAACCACACGGGAGCATAAAACGCGAAATCGAAAATTATGTCACCTTCGACCGTTTGCCTTCGCGAGTGCAACGAGATCCCGGGGGCGCCAGTTAATTTTTATTTCGCCGGTATCAACAACCGGACTCGATCTGGAGGAGGTGGAGCGTCCCACCGGCGAAGGGTAATTTTTGTTTCGCCGGAATTATCAAACCGGACCGAACTGGAGGTCGACGGAACGATCGACCTCTGCAAGGACAAAACGAAACGTAAATCTAATCCTAACTCTCACCGCCTTCGCGAATGCAAACGGTTACGGAAATGCGCGGTTGCTCAGGATGCGGGTTATGGCAGAGGGTCGCGATCCTTAGCCAATAAAATAACGAACGGTAACAAAACAACAAAAAAATCGAACTCTCGAGCTCTTGCGAGCGAGAGTAATTTCCTTATTGGTTATAAGCTACGGGAACGCACGCGAGTGCACCGAAAACGCTCAGCTGATCGAACGATCGAAGCGAGCTAACGAGAACGTAACAAAAGCGGATCGATACGCGATCGACAAATTTTTATAATTCAAAAACTCACCGAAACTTCTTATTAATCCTGTAATGAGCGGGAACCTGTATCTCACGATAAACCGAGAACCGAATCACTATCACCGCTGCACAAAGAGCATGATTTCTAATGCTTCACGCACGCACGGGATCGCGAAGAAATTATTACAAAATTCTTTCGCTACACTCAACTCACGAAACTAGAGCGATAGCCGAACGCGAACGAGAAAATGACAGCTAGGCCACACTGTGTGCGCGAGAGAGATAGCCTCACTCGAGCGCGCGAACAATAGGCCGAACGTCAACAATACGGGAGCGCGAGAGAAGTCCGAGGTACCTCGAGGGCGTCTCTCGGTAGACTAATTTGCCTGTTACACTATCTCGACGAAATCTTATTATTTCGGAGATCGCGATCGATAACTACTGCCCTCTCAACTATTTCACTACGTTATCGATACGAGATTCGAAATCCTTAGCGGTAATCGGGGATCTAAAAGGGATCTTCGCAATCGTTACCCCTAGTCAATGCGGGAGAACAAGGCGCTCACCTCGACTGACAAAACCGCGGCAAGGTGCTCCAACCTTGCCCGGGACTCAAACCAAACCTCCGCCTGTTCTTCCACGCCTTGCACTATGTCGCGGGGTGCCGGGTTTGCACCGGACTTTGCCGTTTTGCAACTACATCTTGTCGGGACTTTCCTTTACTCGGGCTTTTAATTCTTCGCGATTCACCACCGAGTAAAGTCAAGTACGCCGACCAAACTAAACTTGACTGAACAAAACTGAAGCTAATAAATCAAAACTAAATTCATAGAATAACTGCAAAAAAATCCTGAATCGAGAACATACGAGAACAAAACCGTAATGCGAAAGTTAGTGAGAGGCAAGAAAACCGGAACTATAACGACAAGAATCGATATCCGTAGAAAATTGTACTTCTTGTGTTATTTGTGACGATGATTGAAAAAATCACGTCACAGTTTATAGTATGAGACACTATTTAGGTGTATGAGGCGAATTATGCTTGCTCCCTGAGGCGTGATTTATGTCTTATCTACCTTTTATCCCTAAGAGGTGAACAACAAACTTAAATGAATAGTTGTTACGTGCCGCGATTATTGGAACATTTTTTTCGTAAACTTCAGCTGCTTTTCAACCGAACAAAGAGATGAGTACAGCTGCACGTATACACTCGCGAGGTGATGGGGAAACCAAGGAGGAGAAGACATTATTTGTGTGAGAATCGTCGACGGAGAATCGGTAGACAAAGATTGTTTAATAAACTTTCGAGCATAATTTCTTCGGACAGGACCTATCATGTAATTCTGTCATCGGTGATTCGAAGAAGGTCACCAGTCGTTAATGAGCTTGAGTTACTCGAGTATTCCAAAAGGCTTTTTTCAATGGCGTGAGACCACGGTTCGGTCATGCACGACGAGCGTGTGTCGCTACGCTACGAAGAGAAGTCACTACGACTATCAGAGAATGCTGGCTCATGTATTTGGGCCGAGCCGACTTCCACGGGATACGATAGTCACCAAAACTCGTCGATGCTCCATTTAGTGAGGCGCACTACGAAGCGTCAAGCTCACGTATAACAAGCGCCTCAGCGCCCTGTGGACTCAGAGGCTCTTGTTGGTGGGCTCCGCCCCCCAAACCCCCCGAAAGATGTCCCTTTGTGACATTCTTTAAGGCACTCACAGGGATACACGTCACGCTACGCGCTCCGTATCGAATACGATTATACTTTGCATTATGCGCTGTGTTCGGGATTCCGTGTCGCAAAGCAGCGGCACGAGCGACTCTCCCCGCAGCGCGAACGATCCGCTGCGCGGCAGCACCTCACGGGCGCAGCCGGCTGGCAACGCGAGGCATCGTGGAAGGATCTAGAATCGACCACGATGTTCTCGCAACGGCTCGCCGGCCGGCGGCAGCCATCTTAGCTCATTAGTATTCATCGATACGTGCCACGCGCTACATCGCTGCTGATCGTTTTCAATATACTTCGTCTTTCACGCGCTCGATTACAATGTAATCGCACTCACTAAATTCAGGAGAACTCATTCTCAACGGTTGTCGCACTGGGCGCAATCGCGAATCTATAGTGCATCCTCATTTGAACGATCTCATTCTCACCACGTGGACTCGCCAAACTCGTGGATGCAATCGTGCACTCATCGGCGCGATCTCAACGTTGTCCGCGGCAAATTAATATAATTTCGTCGCGGCATCGTTTTAGTGTAAATCTCATCTTAATAGTGTAATTTAATTTTGTAGACGTTCTCAACAATATTTTAGTGATTGACTCTCATTGTTTAATCATTGACATTGATCTCATTTCACTCGTTGACTGTGCACCGCAATATTCAGTGACATTCCTTAATTTTACATCAAATAAAGACGTGTGTTTTTTGTTCACATTTTTTCACGAAAAGTGTCGGAACTTTTATTTAACACCCTTTGTCATGATCATCCTACATCCCGGCAAAAACTTTCGGCATTTCTCAAACACGCTGCGTATCAGATATGTTTATACGTCGCGCTGCGCGTTTCATCTCGAAGGAAGGTATGGCGGAAATCATTTATCACTTATGTAAATTGATTCATAGTTTAACCTTCATCGAATATAAACATTTCGATTTTATACTAAATGATTATTATTATTCACAACTGATATTTCATTTTTGTTTTACGATCAATATAACGAATTGCGTCGCGTAGAACTTGATGAAATTAATGTAACGAATTAAATGATATCTAGTAAAGATCGTTTTAATGGCTTAACACTTCTGACCAGATTAAATGAGTATAAAACAAACACAAAAAATATTTACCAACACGAACACCATTACCATTTACCATTCGGGTCTAATGTCCCACTTTAAATGCATCTCTTTAAATGTTTTTTTCTTCCCTAAAATACATGGAATCACTTTATTGCCTCTGGAGAGGATCCGAAGTATTGCAGCCGAATATTAAAAAAATTTGCTTTTTGTTACGATTTTCAATGAAATTTACTTGATATTGATTGTTGTAGCAAAAAAATTATAACTCGAGAACGAACATAGATATCTTCTTGGTTCTTATCGTGTATTGAAGAAGAAGTAGTACCCTGCTCAAATAAAAAGTTGTAGTGTCTTGTATGCGTCCAAAATAAAAAAAAATTCAATTTCTCGATGACTTCGACGGCGAGGACTCTTGAACTGTCTATGTTTAAGAGAATTCGGTTATAACACTTTAAGCTTTTTTTCTCTTCCCTATAATAGATAGAATCAATTCACTGGTTATTGTCACTATCCGAGAGTAAAAAATTGCAGACGAGAAATTCGAGAAATTTTATTTTTCTATCGTTTTATTTTGTTTTGTGATAGGTATATTAAAACAATTGAAAAAAATAGAAGGGTGGTTGGAAAAATATGAGGTAAAATTTGAATTTTTTTTTGTTTCGAAAAATTGTTAGAGATTTGAAAAAATTATATTGCAGTTTCCCAACATTTAAAGTTATATACATTAAACAATGAAAAAACAGATTTTTATTTTCGATTCAAATCATCCTGCGACAGAATACCAACGTCGCGGCGTATGCAAACTTTATAACGTCTGCTATCGAATTATAGTCGGCTTCCACGGTTTGACAGATAGAATGAATGGAAAAAAATGAATGGTCGCGATTGTTTTCAATTTTATTTGACAAATTACAATAATTTTGGATATTCGATGATTCATCTTCTTTGTGGAATGATAACCAAGTTTTCAGTGCACGCGCGAAATTTTTGATTTTTATTATGAATGTGAATAACGTATTGTAAAATGTTGTGAATCATATTCGTTCAAAAGATATTATTTTTGAAATAAAAAGGATTAATATTTGGCAATTAATGTGTGATATTTCTTATTTCATTTTTCGCAGCCAAATTTTTTTTTTTTGCGATGATAAACATTTTGTTTTTCGGAAAATTAAAGTAATATAACCTTTAAAATAATTCCTTACTAACAATAATTGGAGAATCAAAATATTAAGAAATGTCAGAATGTCTTCAAATTTGCTGTGCATAGTGTTTTCGATGCAATGAAATATTGTGGAAAATTAGAAAAAACATCCTTCGTAGATTTCAGAATTGCAGCGCCGTACAGACATTTGATGGGAGAAAATCGATTTTTAAATGGAAAATGCCTGGAAAAAATTTTCAGAGACGTCGGAATGTCTTCAAATTTGCTGAGCATAGTGCTGATCATAAAATAAAATAATGCTGCAAAAAAGAAAAAATTAGGTTCGTAGACTTCATAATTGGAGCACCGTATGGACATTTAGTGCAACAAAATTGAATTTTTATTCTGGAACACCTTATTAAAGGCTTCGGAGTAGTTTCAAAATGATTGTGCACAATGGTGATGATATGATACATCACCTCTGTGAAGAAGAGAAAAATTGCTTCGCAACAGTCGAAAGTTACAGCACCATACGGATACTTGTCAAAGCAACAATGGATTTTTTTTGTTAAGCAAATATTCAAATACTTCGCAGGGGTTTCAAAATGTATGTGCACAATGGTGATGATATGATACATCATTCCTGCGAAGAAGAGAAAAATTGGTTCGTACAGTCTAAAGTTACAGCACCGTACGGACACTTGTCAAAGCACAAATGGGTTTTTTTTGTTAAGCAAATATTCAAATGCTTCGCAGGGGCTTCAAAATGTATTTGCACAATGGTGATGATATGATACATCATTCCTGCGAAGAAGAGAAAAATTGCTTCCCACAGTCCGAAGTTACACTGTGATACGGACGTCTAAGAAGATAATTTCAGTAATAAAGGTATTTTTATTCAAGCGCAGGCGAAAAAAATATTTCCAGTCATTGGAGTCACTTTAAAGTAACTACGTATGATGTTGGAGGTACACCGAAGTAAATGCTGAAAAACTACATTTTTTGGAGCATACATTGTGCAGAATCCCCATCGAAAGCTGTGTGAAGAGGCTTCGCTGGTCGTTTTAATAGGTACTCTTTGCCTATTGTGATAGTGAGTGCCTAAAAATGCGTGGTGGACATCAAGGCAAGAAATCTAACACCGCGAGTGAGGCTATCGACAGCTTCGCCAAAACCGAGACACAAAAAATCAAAAATCTCATTTTAAATAAAGATATCCTCAGAAGGGGGCAGAACCTCACGGCTTAAGGGGGCTGAGTCACTTAAAAATTATTTTTTTATTTATTTTTTTTTAATTTTTTTTCTGAATGTACATGCGGTGTACTACATACACACCAAATTTTAGATCGAAATTTAAAAAATTACCGAAGTTAGAAGCATTTTAGTAGTGTTAGAAATAAATAATGCGTGAAAAAAAAAATGCCGAAATGCAACACGAACAATGCCGGAATACCGCATCTCCGCATGTTTTTTTTTCTTCTAATAAGAAGAATAAGAAACATCGAGAAAGGAGCATAAAAAAAACAATCGATGTCGAAAGTGAGTTCGGTAGGTAACGGGTCGTTACGTCTAATCGATGCGACTCAGATTATCGCCGCTACCGCGCTTTGTTTTGAGTCTGCGATACACCGGCGTAATGTAGCAGCTTGATTTTTACTCGATTGTGTCAATCGGATAAAAAACTGAGCTTGTAAACTCAGTGTATTAGTTATGTGTCAGTGTTTATAGTTTTTCCGAATGAACGGAATATATTCTGTATTTTTACCCGCAATAGTGTAAAAATGTTTTTCACAGTGACAGTGTCGCAAAGCGAAAAGTCTCGCAAACTTAACCTCTTTTTTAAACGTCACATTTGACGTAAGAGTATATTTTTTTATGTTTTAAACATTTTTTTTGCATTTACGAGATTTGTGAAGTGAAAAAAAACCAAAAAAGAAAATCTGATTTTTATGTGATAGAAAAAAAAAGTGTACATTTTTATGCGACAAAAAAATGTTTAAATAATTTTTTTTATTGCGGATCACCCAAGTTGGTTATTTTCATTAATCTGTGAAATTCATTTTTTTCCATTTTATTTTTCTTCGCTTGCCGCAGGTTTCAGAGAGAATGGCCCCACCAATTTTGGATTGCGATGGCTCATTTTCTTCGTAACAGTCAGTGTTACGGAACGAGTGCGGGGATTTTTCATGCGATCAAAAATAGATTTATCGCAAGCCATTATGTAAGTGGTTACGAGACAAAAAGTGGAAAAAGTGAATTTTTTGGTAGTTTTTAACTCATAGCTTCGCCAGCGAAGCTTCAAAAAAAAATCCCCGCACTCCTTCCGCAATAAACTCTCTAACGAAGAAAATAAGACATCGCAAGCAAAGATTGATGCTTTCGTTCAGTCCGAAAGCTGCGGCAAAGGAAAAATGTTTGATCATTGCGCATTACACCGGAATACACTGTAGGTCTCCAAAAAAATTCACAGCGGTAGTCTAACACATATATATTATGTAGGTAAAATGGAATTTTTCATTAAACTTATATATACTGCAAAAAAAATTTTTTACTTTTCGATTATTTAGGTGACTCAGTCCCCTTAACCCCTCGAATAAAAATTCGCGATGGTCCACAAAATAAATAACTAGATCGGAGTCACGCATAATTATGAACTTTGGGTAAGGTCATCCACAGTATTAGTTATAACTTTAGATTTTATTCTTCCTATCATCATTTATTAAGGCCATATTTACCAATTAAGCTGGTTATGGTTATCAACCCTTCTCAATTTTGTCATAAATAAATGGCTTGGCTTTAGTTTATATCGCGGGTGAAAATAGTTGAAAAAAAAATGAAATAAATGCAAGGACGTGTTTTCAATAAAAAAGTAATCGATATATTTTGTGACGAGTTTTCCGTGTCTCGAGCGCAATACTAAACTTTACTCAAAGAAATTCAAAACTCAAATAGGAGCGAAATGGAAACTCAAAAAAACACGAACTCGAAAACTTACGTCACCTTCGGCCGTCCACCCTCGCGGATGCATCGACGTCCCGGTGGACGTCAGTTAATTTTGTGTCTCCGGTATTAGACAACCGGACAAAGCTGGAGGCCGGTGGAACGGCGGCCACCGCGGGGTGAATTTTTGTTTCGCCGGAATTGCCAAAACCGGACTAATCCGTACAACAATAATGCATCAATCGAAATATCAACTTAGAAATAATTCTTTTTCGAAATTCTACCAACGATGGCACACACGAAACACACGAGTCGACGATACTCGAACGAGACGAGACGCACGAACACGAGATCGAGAGCGATATCGGGGTCCATGGTAACGAAAGCGAGACAGAGCGATCACACGACACTTCGATAGCTCGAACGCGAGAGGAACGGACCGAAGCCTATCACAGCGGGAGCGCGAGAAAGACCCGAGTTACCCGTAGGGCTGCGCTCGGTAGACTGTTTTGGCCTACGAGAATTCGTAATGAATTATCGTTATTATTTTCGGGATCTTGACCGATAACTACTGCGCTCTCAACCATCTCATGACTTTATCGAATCGAAAGCCGATACTATAACGCGGTAACGTGAACGAATCTTCGCAATCGCTTCCTTTAGTCAATGCGTGAAATACAAGGCTCAACTCAACTATAACGCAACACAAGGTTTTCCACCACCCTCGCCTGGACCAAACGATACCTCCGCCTGATCTCAACGCATTGCACTATCCGTTGGGATGACGGGATTGCACCGGACTTTAGCGTATTCGCAAGAAATTTCTTCGAGTCTCTCCTTCACTTGCGCTTTTTATTTTAAAAACGTCATCCCACCAAGTGAGTTCGAGAATCTCGACCAAGACTGAACTAAACTGAGTCTCGAACTAAATCTTGAAACCTGAATGAATAAACAATGCTAAAATGAATCGTAATAATTGGAAAAATGGCAAAAAGGTAAGCGGGAATAAAGTCTCGATCGATATCTTAACGAGAGCTTGACGGTATGTTAAGTCGCTGGGAAACGCAGTAACTCAAAACTTCAGCACTAAAATCGGTATTTTTATGCGAATTACGGTTGTTTCAGTTTTTGTGACGATCATTCCGAGAAATCACGTCACAATTTACACGTTAGTTTTAGATTTTTATATTTTTTTTCCGTGAAGTGTTAATCATTGGGATTTGAGTATTGAGTTCCAAGAATAACTGCTGCAAAAACAAAACAGGCCATAATAATTCTCCCGCAACATTAAATTCTGAGATCTGGCTACGATACCCGAAATATATTAACGATCAGTTTGCAAGTTTTATCAACATGCGGACTAACGAGGCTCGTTGCGAGTTAAAAAGAACAAGGAATATACGTCCACGCTATTCCGCTATTCACTCATAATATAGGATTCTATGTATGGGACTGATCGCGCGAGGATTCCTCCGGCCGTACGAGACGGCTGGGAGTGGGTCTGGAAAAACGTATGGGGCGAGTATAGCTCAGTCCCAAACCGGAAACCTCTCCCAAACTCTTTTCCATACTACTCACTATACTATTTCTCATCGTATTCTCATACTCTGGCAAAGACACTTTCCCATACTACTTTCGTCTACGCGGACAGTAATTTTACGCGGGGGGGGGGGGGGGGGGGGGGGGAGTGTTCCTAGAGATGTGCCTTGAACCAGCTTCGATGCACATGATCGTTCCAGGCAAGTAAGGGAAGGGTGAGCCACCAGTGCAATGGATAGAATGCTTCGGAAGGCCCACCATGTATCGATAACCGAATTTTTTGGCCAATAGAAGAAGGGCAATGAAAATCAGGGAGCATTCGACCGCGTCCTCGCCAGAGTAGGGATGACGAAATAACGAATGAGCAATTAATAGTGATTATAAACCATCCACAACAACTATCTTATTATGTACTGTGACCGAAATTTCCTCAGAGGCACCCTCTCACTCCGAAAATGAATCCAAAAAAAATGAATTAATAAAATTATCGGTACCTCCTCGGCCACAAAAAAAAATCGCCTCGATCGCTTATTTAGTTTTATGGGCGCCAACCGAGCACTACGCTCGACGCGATCGGATTTTTCCCAAATTTTCTCGTCAACGAAATAGATGACAGCCGGCCAGCCACAGCGCGCAAGGGTAGAGGGGCGGTCCGAATTTCTTGGCGCAAAATAAATTACGAGGTACACTGTCAATTCAAAACACAAAGACAAGATAAGATTTATTCGTCGTAGCATCAATGGTTATTTTTCACAATTTCATGTTACAGCGTGGAGTCGGTACCCCTTTCACTCGACACAAAAAAAAACAGTCCCTGCTAAAATTCTCTCCGGCTACTCAGTTCACCGGTTCGAATTTTCTCAACGAAAAATTAATAACAATTACAAGAATAATGGTCCTACTAAATTCGCTGCTCGGCGTACATCTCGCTTTCGACGGCACCGAAAAACGTGTCGGAAAAAGACTAACAAGCGTCTCAGCGCCCTGCGGGCGCAGATGCCCTTGTTGGTGGGCTCCGCCCCCCAAACCCCCCGAAAAATGTCCCTTCGGGACATTTTTTAAGGCACTCACGGGGGTGCACGTCGCGCTACGCGCTCCGTATCGAGTGTATTTACACATCGCGCTATGCGCTACGAATGAAGTATGTTTATTCGTCGCGCTCTGCTTTTCTTTTCGACAGTACGTATGAGGGAAAAACATTTATCAGTTACGTAAATTAATTCATAGTGTTTAATCTTCGTCGAATAAAAATATTTCTTTTTTGTACCAATTGATTATTAATATTCACGACGGATATTTCCTTTTTGTTTGACGATAAATTGTCAAATATTGAGACACGAGACAAATATAACGAATTGCACCACGTAGAAGTTGATCAAATTAATTTAACGAATCAAATCATGTCTAGTAAAGTCGTTTTATTGGCTTAAAACTTATGACCAGATTTAATGAATATAAAACAAACACACAAAACATGTACCGACACCAATACGATTACCATTTAGCATTCAGGCCAAATATCCCCTTTAAATCCTTCCCCTTCAGTGTTTTTTTTCTTCCCCATAATTGATGGAATCAGTTCGTTATTTTATCTGTAGGAAACCAAACCATTGTAGAAGAAAAGTTCAAGAAATTTGCTATTCTTTGTGATTTTCAATGAAATTTTATCGATATTTATGGATGCTGCAAAAAAATGCAATCTCGAGAACGAAAAAATATATCTTTTTGTTTCCTGTCTTGTATTGAAGAGGAAGTAGTACGTTACTCGAATCAAAAATTTGTCATCTTGGATAGCTCCGAAATATTTTTTTACAAATTGATGAAATTCTTGAAAAATTCGACTTTGAAGGCTCTTTGACAGTCCTCTTATAACAAATTTCATTTCTACCATTTGAGATATATTTTTTTTCTTCTTCGTAATACATGGAATCAGCTCGTTATTGTCTCTGTAGAACAGACAAGTATTGGAGACGAGAAGTTTGAGAAATTCGATATTTTTTTTCGTTTTTCAATGAAATTTTATTGATATTTATCGTCGCTTAAAAATATCAAATTTAGCATCATATCATATCGTATTTTAAAAAATTTTATTTAATCACAAACGAGGATAAGTTTTTCGGTACGGAATAACTCGTAAAATCGACAAATTCAGTGTTTTTCACTTTCTTGATAAATAATTGTTTATAATTGTTCTTTAAGAGTACAATTGTTTTTTTTTTTTGCGAAAAAAAACTTTTCAAGACGTGAGCATATGAAAGAAATTCGTATTTCGACGAAAATTTGAAAAAATAAAACAAAAAAAACGTTGGAAATACGTCGATAGAATAATCATTAGCAGTTTTCTTATCAAGTGTAAACGAATAAATCCAGCGAACAAAATTGACAAAGATTTCGAATGTGATGAATCTCCGACGGTCGAAGTGTAAAAAATTAAATTTTTAAACATAGCACACTTTTTATCTGCGCAATAACGCAGAGAGTCAGTTTGTAAATACGATTTCTTTGAGAGGAAAGGATTAGAGACGGCAATTTCGAGAAATTTGAAAAAACGATTCATTTTTTGATGAAAATTCGTAAAATTAGTCTTTGCTTAAAAAAAATCATATCTCGGCAGCGAAAAAAGATTTCGACTCTTATTTTGGCTTATTTTGAAGAGGAGAAAATACGTTGCCAGAAAAAGAATTTGCAGTTTTTATTATTAACAGTAAATGAATAAATCGGGTGAACATAATTGACAAAGATTTCGGCTGCGATGAATCTTCGACGGTCGAAGGATAGAAAATTCTTTTTTTTTATGATTGCATACTTTTTATTTGCGCTATACCGCGTAGAATCCATTTATATTTACGTAAAATAGGAACAAAGATTGAAACGAGATGTCAATTTTTTTTTGTTTGAAAATCATCCGGCCACAGAGTACGCGCGCCGCGACGTATGAGCATCTGTGTATCGTCTGCTACGAAATTGTCATCTGCTTCCAAAGTTTGACAGATAGAATAAAACGAAAAAATATATACTCGCGATTTTTTTAGTTCTATTTGGGAAATTGTCATTATTTTGGATATTCGATGAATCTTTTTTGTGAGTTTACTACCAATTTTTTCAGTGAATACGTGAAATTTATCATTTTTATTACGAATGTGAATAAAATATGCTAAAATATTGCGAATGATTTTCGGTGATAATATATTATTTTCGAAATAAAAAACGCAAACATTTGTGAATCTGTGTATGATATTTCGTGTTTTATTTTTCACAACCGAAGTTTTTTTTTTAACATGATGAAAAATGGATTTTTGGCAAATCTAAATAACATAACCTTTAAAGCAAATCTTGTTATAACCACTGTTTTTGAATTATTTTATAATTAAAATTATATTTGTCAGAATGACTCAAAATTTGTTGTGCATAGTGCTTTCGATACAATGAAATATTGTTGCGAAAGAGAACAGAATTGGTTTCCAGGATTCTTAATTGGGGCACCGTACGGACATCAGATGTGAGAAAATAAGTTTTTTATGGAAAATTGTGATGAATAAATAGTTAGAGATGTAGGATTGTCTCTAAATTTGCTGTGCGCAGTGCTTTTGATAAAACAAAATGATGCTGCGAAGAAGAAAAAAAAGTGGTTCGTAGAGTTCATTATGATGGCACCGTACGGACACTTGACCGAAGGCAAATGCAAATTGTGGCCAATAATTTTTTAGAAAAAATACTTAAAGGTCTTAGATTGGTTTTAAAAGTAATGTGCATACTGGAAATACTGTAATAAAAAAACCCTGCGAAGGAGAACAAAATTGGTTCGCACCATCTAAAGTTACAGTGTGATACGGACGTCCGAGAAGAAAAATTCAGCCAAAAAGTTGTTTTCATTGCACCGCAGGCTAAAAAAAATATTTCTATTCATCGCAGTCACTTCAAAGTAACTACGCATGATGTTGGAGATACACCGAAGCAAATGGTGAAAAATAAAAAATTTTGGAGTATGCGCTGCGGAGTAACCCCTTCGACAGACTCCGAAGAGCAACGGATGGTCATTTTAATAGGCACTCTTTGCCTATTATTATAGTGAGTGCCTAAAAACCCACTATGCCGCGGCATGATCACTCGGCGTGAAGCGGGCAGAGGGCTCGTTTAATTGTGTGAGTTCGCACTGCGAGTTCGAACAGCCAAAGCCGACGAAGCATCCCTACGATTAACTCCCGCACGTCCTAGTCCCTGAAACCGCTCGCCACACTTAACTGAATTTCTACTAATTCTACTAAGCGATCTCAAGTTCCAAAAACAAATACAAAATAAACTAAAAGAAATCAAGAAAAATACGGGCCGGGCCGTCCTATAATGAAAATAAGTATTCGTCGCGAAAAACGAAAAGGAAAAAAAAATTGCTAGTATATATCAATATATATACTAGCAATTTTTTGCAAAAAAAAATTGCTAGTATATATCAATATATATACTAGCAATTTTTTTTCCTTTTCGTTTTTCGCGACGAATACTTATTTTGAAAGAAATCAAGAAAAATACGGGCCGGGCCGTCCTATAATGAAAATAAGTATTCGTCGCGAAAAACGAAAAGGAAAAAAAATTGCTAGTATATATCAATATATATACTAGCAATTTTTTTTCCTTTTCGTTTTTGCTAGTAATTGCTAGTATATATCAATATATATACTAGCAATTTTTTTTCCTTTTCGTTTTTCGCGACGAATACTTATTTTCATTATAGGACGGCCCGGCCCGTATTTCGTTAGTAGAAATTCATTCATTCATTCATTCATTCATTTCGTTAGTAGAATTTCGTTAGTAGAAATTCAGTTAAGTGTGGCGAGCGGTTTCAGGGACTAGGACGTGCGGGAGTTAATCGTAGGGATGCTTCGTCGGCTTTGGCTGTTCGAACTCGCAAACGAAAAACGAAAAACGAAAAGGAAAAAAAATTGCTAGTATATATATTGATATATACTAGCAATTTTTTTTCCTTTTCGTTTTTCGCGACGAATACTTATTTTCATTATAGGACGGCCCGGCCCGTATTTTTCTTGATTTCTTTTAGTTTATTTTGTATTTGTTTTTGGAACTTGAGATCGCTTAGTAGAATTAGTAGAAATTCAGTTAAGTGTGGCGAGCGGTTTCAGGGACTAGGACGTGCGGGAGTTAATCGTAGGGATGCTTCGTCGGCTTTGGCTGTTCGAACTCGCAGTGCGAACTCACACAATACTTCGAACAATACTCACGAATACTTCGTTCACGAGAAAATAAGACACCGTCTATTGAGACGGTGTCCTCGGAAACTGAGACACCGTCTCAATAGACGGTGTCTTATTTTCTCGTGAACGAAGTATTCGTCGGTAATTCGCAAGGCGGCCGCTAGATTCCGCACTTTCTCGCGAACGGATAAGCGCCAGCGCGCGCGTATAAGGGTAAACGCGAACCGAATCTGCATCAGTTCTTTCGGCAACGGGGAACTGATCAAACTTTCCTCTAACACCTCCGGGTCCGAGGAGCCTTCGGTGACGTTGGCTCCACGTGTACTCCATCTCCCCAACCAGGGTGCACACATCTTTGGTGACGAAGTAGTGGGCATTCCTGTTAACAGTCACCGCTAGTAGGGAACCGCTATAGAGGCGGGAGGGGGGGGGGGGGGGGGGGGGGGGGGGGTAACTCGGACAAGAGTGAGCCGGAATCGAGTCGCGGATCGACCAAGTGTCGACACGGTTGGTTCACGATCTCGTGGAAGCCGAACTCTTCGACGAGGGCCCTGCACCACCTCGTGCGCACGGCAGAGTAGCTTCGTTATTAAAATCATGTTTAAAAATAATTTCTTTTGCGATTAATAACCTCAAAATTCAACCAATGCGTTTCATTATAAAGTCATGTCGATAAGTGAAGCTCTGTCGGTAATTCAGTATAAAATTCTATAAAATGATAAAATTGGATTCTTTTCCATCGATCGATCGGAAATCTTTGTTTATAAATGGTCTTTCGGTGATATTCGAAAGATAAGAGGAAAAACTTTCTAACTCACAAATGACCGACAAACGGTCGGTAAAATTTGGTTCTTTTGCTCTTTCAGTATAGGATGCAAACTTTAATTTCATTTCAACGGAAATTTATGGTCACAATAAAAACCGCGATAATTTAAGTTAAGCGTCGATAATATAAGAATTCAAACATTGTATTGCATTTTTCATGTTATTTTAATAAAAACTATTATTTTCACCAAAATGACCACATCTAACGATTATTCGCTCGCCCTGAATTCATAATACGATCCCTTCGAACTGTGTGCGTGGCACCGGCGAAAAAGGTGAACGTTACAATATATATAAGTGTAACGGAATCCCACAAAAACACCAATAATGGTGTACAAAAAGTTGAGACAAGTACATTTACAGCAGTTGTTTTGACAACACACTAAAATATAAAAAATAGTTCTTTAAAAATTAAAAAACATATGTTCGATCTTTGCAAAAAGTTATTAAATAAATTAAAAGCTTCTTAGGGTTCGTGGCCAAGTACATGTACATTTTGACTCACTTAGTAAAAGGTCAGTCATAGCAGCATACGAGTTATGAATTACAGTCGGATCATTTTGTAAGTCAAAGTATATTTTAAAAGTAACTTGTCTGGCCGTAATCGTCACATAATAATTGATTACAAAGTTATTAGAAGTTTTTTTAGCTAATTACGCATTCACATATTGATTTGTTCAGTATAATGGCCAGACAAGTTACTTTTAAAATATACTTTGACTTACAAAATGATCCGACTGTAATTCATAACTCGTATGCTGCTATGACTGACCTTTTACTAAGTGAGTCAAAATGTACATGTACTTGGCCACGAACCCTAAGAAGCTTTTAATTTATTTAATAACTTTTTGCAAAGATCGAACATATGTTTTTTAATTTTTAAAGAACTATTTTTTATATTTTAGTGTGTTGTCAAAACAACTGCTGTAAATGTACTTGTCTCAACTTTTTGTACACCATTATTGGTGTTTTTGTGGGATTTCATATCTTTTTGCAAAGATTTGATTGAAATATTTTAATGTCCCGTTTTAAATGTTGATTTATCATAATTTTTCTTTAAAATATTTGCGTTTTTTTTATTTTTGTAATATTTTTTTAATACTTCCAGTCATATGTTTATTTTTTTTTTTATGATTTTCTTAAATTTTCTGTAAAATATTTGCGTTTTTTTATTTTTGTAATATTTTTTTAATACTTCCAGTCATATGTTTATAATATATACATACGAACTTAGCAGCAGCAAACAAAAGTAAATGCAGCGTCCGCTGCAATTTGCAGCGATATATATATATATATATAGTGCACAGTGTGCGCCGACGACGCCGCTGATATCTACCTATATACCTATATATATAAAGCAATATGGCGGCGAACACTACGGTGATGGGTGCCGCCATGTTGTGTGCGGTGGAGACGACCACTGAATTCGTATTTCGGGTCGCTCAAAAAAAATCAAACCGATATTTCTTATACGCCGGTATCCTACAGGCTTGAAATAAATCGGATTTGATAGATAAAAATAAATAAAAAAATTAATGTTCAAACGTTTATTACGTAAAACGTTCGTGTATTAATAAAAAAATAAAAATGTTTTTCGAGAGGCCGAAAACAGCGATGTTTCGCGTATAGGAGTCTTGTCGCGTCTATCGAGCGTCGTCGGTAAAGTAGAACGTAAATGTACTTGTCTCGAGACGCGACCGCGTCTCTTGATATCAAGAGGCGCGGTAGCGCCTCGACGCCAAGTACTGAAAAAACAGTACAACGTGTGCCGCTACTGAGTAACCTACGCCAATATACCGGAAGTGTATATAGTGCGTTCAACTTTCGATCGATATATCTTCGCAATAAGACAACGAATCGAATTTTCATGGACACTTTTATAATGTAATTTTGGGTCAATGTTTCGAAAGAGCCTAGTTACCATTCAACTGGTTTAGCCTATTTTGAGATATCGAGGTCGGAAATTTCACAACCCTATATATATGTCTGCGTCTACATCAGTTTATCGAAAAATGGCGCGCTCGTCGCCACAGCCGGCGTAGCTGTCAGCTGTTGTCGGTAGCAATGTTATACGCCGTCTACTTTTACATCAGTTCATAGAAAAATTCGTGTGGTGGCGCGCTCGTCGCCACAGCCGGCTCAACTGACAGTTATTATCGTCGGCACGTATTTTCACGGCGTGAACATTTTTTTGAGTGTTTCCGAAAATAATAATTATGTATTGCGTATCGTGATTTAGTGTCTCGGCACGAAGTAAAAAAGAAAAATTACGAGTTACGTGTTATACTTGTGATTTTATATCGATTATAACTTTTCTTTGTGATCTCGAACAACATAACCGGCAATCATCAAGTAGAATATGCGCCCGGTTTTGTATATAGAATTTCACAAAATATTTTTTTCAAAAAATTAAAAAGGTACGCCAATTACTAAAAAATCCGATTGGCATGTATTATTTAAAAAAAAAGAACAAAATATTACAGGCCAAGTGCAACAGAAAAAAAGGATTCTATATCACAAAAAACATTGTTTCTTTTGCAAAAAAATTGCTGTAAAAAATTGGCATTCCAGTGCTAGTGGTTTACTGTGACGCTTTCAATATATATTCAATATAGAATCCTTTTTTTCTGTTGCACTTGGCCTATAATATTTTGTTCTTTTTTTTTAAATAATACATGACAATCGGATTTTTTAGTACTTGGCGTACCTTTTTAATTTTTTGAAAAAAATATTTTGTGAAATTTCACTTCTTTTTGAAAAGCTAATATTTAAAAAAAATTTTATCTTGAAAATTAATTTCGAAGGATCGGATCATTTAGATCGCACAAAATTAATTCTATTCTATATACAAAAACGGGCGAACGGCATGTCACATATTCCCCTTGATGATTGCCGGTTATGTTGTTCGAGATCGCAAAGAAACGTTATAATCGATATAAAATAACACGTATTTTTTTTTTTTACTTCGCGTCGAGACACTAAACCACGATACACAATACACAATTATTATTTTCGGAAACACTCAAAAAAATTTTTGACGCCGTAAAAGTACGTGCCGACGATAATAATTGACAGCTAAGCCGGCTGTGGCGACGTGCGCGCCACCGCACGAATTTTTCGATGAACTGATGTAGACGTAGACATATATATATAATATACAGAGCACAAGAACAGCTGATCGGTCGTATAAAATCGAGACGCGCGCATGCGCACAACGTATAACGCAGCGTAACAGGACACATTTTAATCGTAAATCGGAACCTTCGACGGTCACGATGCCGAGATCTCGGCTTCGCCTGAACTGATTCAATTGTAATTAGGCGCATTAGAAAGCTTGAGTGCGAATTATATTAAAAAAGTGTCATCAAAAATGTTCTCCGAACCCGAATTGCCGAGAAATCATCGATTAAAGATTGACTTCCGGCATTCTTGAGTATAAGAGGAGCGGTAGCGCCACGCTAAAAAAATTGTTTTTTAGTACTTGGCGTCGAGGCGCTACCGCGCCTCTTGATTAATTTTGTGGGATTTAAATTATCCGATCTGTCGAAATTAATTTTAAAGGTAATTGTGCACCGTCGGCGCCGCGATTCGCGTTTGAATCTACGCGGTCGTAAGTCCCGATACTCGTTGCGTAGAGGCGACACGCATTGGCACTACCGCACGCCAAATTAATCTTATGCGGCTAGTTCAAGGAGAATGAAGGGAAACTGAATTTACACCAAACACTATATATTTACAAATTTAACAAGAATACAAGTTCAACAGAAAGAAGAGTCGATGTTATGTGGACGTAAAAGTGATGTAGTGAATGTTACAGTATAGTGGCAAACTGGTCAAGAGAGTACAGTTGCTTGTTTCACGACGACTGTCGGAGTTAGACTAAATTTCGTGACCGGTGACGAGAGCTTCGTGACGCGAGAAATATTTGAGTATCTTTTTTGGATAATTTTTATTGGTACTTCGTTCAATAGGCGTTTGTCTTGTCACCAATCACGAAAGACTTTATTTTAACTTATAGTAATTGCACTGGTTTTCCAAAAGTCATAAAACCCGTGCGCAGTTGAAAATTCTGCGGTTCGAGGGATACTCCTTTCGAGCGTTTTATTGATGGTAGGTTATGATGTTTTTTATGGCATGCGGGCTTTTGTCTCGAGTATCGACAAGATTTTCTTTTTTGTATCAAAGGATTAGGATTACTGCTTAAATATTTTTTGAAGTCAGCCATGTGGTGGCCAGATCCTGATAGACTCAGCATGAGCTCGCACAATGGCTTGTAGACCCTTTGCCGTTCGTCGAGAGAGAGAGAGATATGCTCTGACCTGACGAATGCACTCGGGCAGTCGGAGTGTTAATTTTATTCGATAATTTTATAAGTAAATTATTTTTTCATATCGTCTTGCGTGAGTTGACACGCAACCGTAATATTACTAAAAAATATTTGCTTTTCAAAAAGCAGTGAAATTTCCCAAAATATTTTTTTCAATATTTCAATATTTTTTGTTTTTTTTTTTTTTAATAATATTTGCTAATCGGATTAATCCCAAAATATTTTTTTCAAAAAAAAAAAAAAAGGTACGCCAAGTACTGTATGTATGTATGTAGGCTTTTATTGATACCCCTACGGGGTTACAAGTTCTTGCGCTTCCTTCTCCCTCTTCTTTGTTACAATATTTACATATTTTTTTTTTTCACACTCATCCCTCCATACTCGCATTCTCTCTCTCCCTCTCACTCCGCTACACTTTCCTTTCCTTATTCTACTCACTCTCATTTCCTCTCTCATCCCTCCATACTCGCTCTCCTCCCTTCTCTCTCTTTTTCTCACATTCATCCTTCCATAACCCATACCTTTACAATTCTTATCCTACTCTTATCCTAATTTATCCTATCGCCTCGCTCTCTTGCCTCCTTCGCCGCGCTCGCCACTTTCCCTTTTCGTTCGGCTCAACCCTCGTCCTCCCCCTTCCCTCTCCTTCCCCCCTTCTCCATTCCTCTCCCCTCCCCCTCACCGCCTCCTTCACCTCTCCTTTCTTCATCCCTTTCTCCTTTCCTTGTCGGCTAGATCTGTGGCATCCTTTCGGAATCCACAGATCCATCCTTGACTTCCGTTTCCTTTGCATCATTCACTCTTTTCATTTTCACTCCTCTTCCTCCCTCCCTCCTTCCTTCTCCCTTCTCAGTCAGTCCATGTTCTTCATCCATGCTTCCCCCCCTCCACCCTCCTCTAATATCTTCCTCACTTTGACCCCTATCACCCCCTGTCCCTGCTCCCCTCCCCTGCACCTGTCCAGAACATGTTCCCACGACTCCACCTCTTCCCCACACACCCTGCATGCCCTTTCCTCTTCTCCCTTCCCTCATCTCATTCCCTAATCTGTATCTCGCTATCCTGACATACTTCTCCTCCGTCCACCCTTCCCCTAAATATTTCGGTATTCCTTCCACCCTCACCTCTCTATACCACCTGTTGTACCTCGACTCTATTATTTTTTCCGCCCTTTCTCTCTCCTGCTCCTTTATATCTTCTTTTCCCATTCTCTCGTATCCCCCCTCCTCCTCTCTCTCCTCTCCTGCGCGTCTATTCGCCATTCTTCCGTCCTCCCATTTCGATAACCTCACGTCCCCCTCCTCTCCCTCCTTTTGATCTCCATCAAGCATTCTCTCGCTATCCCACTCCCCTCGCCCCTCTCTAGTTTTTCCACATACGCCCATGCTCTCCTCCTCGCCCTTGTTCTCATCTTCTCCCTTTTTGCTTCCTCCCTTACCATATACTCCGGCGTCCTCCAGTCTAGCCCTAGCACCCACCTTATGTACCTTTCCTGTGTCGCTTCCACCTTATTTCTCTCCTCCCAACCCCATATTTCCACCCCATACCCCATCACCGTCCACACTTGCGTATCAAACAACCACATTCTCCTTTTCCAGCTCCTTCCGAATTTCCTCTTTCCTATCCCCCACACCTGCTTCATCACCATTGCCCCCCATTCTTCCCAAACACATACCGCAAATACTTAAACTCCCTTACCTCTTCTATTTCTTTCCCTTTCCATCTCCATTTCACCCTCTTGCTTCTTCCCCCTCCTTTCCTAAACCTCATCACCTTCGTCTTCCCTACGTTCACCTCTAGCCTTCTCTTTTCAAAATACCCTTCCAGCACTTCATTTCCTCCTCCGTTTCTGCCATCACCGCGTACCATCTTCACCGCGCCGTGTCATCGTCCGCGTACGCCAAGCTATAGACCTTTCTTCCCGCCAGTTTAACCCCCCCGCACCCTGCTCTGCTCAATTCTTCCTCCATGTCCGCCGTCACCAGATTGAAAATTATCGGACTCAGCGGACATCCTTGCCTAACCCCTCTCGCTGTCCAAAAGGCCTCTCCCACCTCTCCCCCCACTTTTACCCTACTCATTGTTTCCCTATATATCTCCTCCACCCTCTCTCTCAACCCCTTCCTCACCCCTTTCTTCTCCATTGCCCTCGCCAGTACCCCCCTGTCCACAGAATCAAAGGCCGCCTTTAAATCTACGAACAGGGCCACCAACTTTCCTCTCTCCCTACTCACCTGTCGCCCCACCAGGTAGTTTAACGCAAAGACGTTGTCTACCGTTCCCATTCCCCTCCTGAAACCCGTCTAATTCTCCGGCACCAATCCCTTTTCCTCCACTTCTCTCTCTATTCTTTTCGCCAGCACCGACGCGTACACTTTGTACAACGTCGGCATCAGCGTCACTCCTCTATAGTCCTGTACTTTCCCCCCTTCCCCCTTCTTTACTATTGGGGATATTACGCCCTCCTTCCAGCTCTGCGGCCACGATTCTCCCCTCCATACTCTCCTACATATCTCCCATGCCATCCTCTGTTTCCTCTCCCCCGAACTTCCACGCTTCGTTTGGTATCCCGTCCCCCCCACATGCTTTCCTTCCTTCAGCCTTGTTACCGCTCTCTTTATCTCCTCTCAACTTATCTCCTCTTCTTCTCCCTCTCTTCCCCCCTTTTCACTCTCTCTCGCCACTCTTCTCTCCTCTCCCCCTAACAACCCCATAAAATATTCTTTCCACTCTCCCTTTTCTATGTTCTCATTCACCTTCTTCCTCTTTTTCCTCCCTCTATTCACAATTTCCCATACCTCGTTCTCTGTTCTCGCTTCTGCCACCTCTCTTATTAACCTTTCCTGTTCTTCCTTTTTCTTCCTCTCACACATCTCCTTATACTCCTTCTTTCTGTCTCTGTAACCCTGCTTCGAGCCTCCTTCCTTCCTCCACCTCCTTAATTCTCTTCTAACCTCCCCCTTCTTTTCCTTGCACTCGTCATCCCACCAACCCTCCCTTCTCTTTCTCCTTTCTTCCCCCCCCCCCCCCCCCCCCCTCCTTAGTGCATTTCCTTATCGCCCCCGTGATTCTTTTCGTTACCCCTTCCACCAACTCTTGTAGCTCTCCCTCCCTCCCCGTTGTTCCCGCCATCTCCCTCGCGTAACTCGCTTTCGTTTCCTCCGTCCATTTACCTCCCCCTCCTTTTCTTTCTCTCTTTTCTCTCTCCCTTCTCTTTCCCTTTCCCTCCTTCATCGTAACCACCAGCGGGTGGTGATCCGAGTCCACCTTTTCCCCCACTACCAACCTCTCGATTCCCCCTCCCTTAACCTGTGGTCCCCCAATACGTAGTCTATTACTGTCACTCCCCTGCCCCCTGTGTATGTGAACTCCTCTTCCTCGACCCCTTTTACGCTCCTGTTCATTATCTCCCAGCCCACCTCTTCCAGCATCCCTATCAACTTTTTTCCCTCCCTGTTTACTTTCTTGTTTACTTATATATTTTTTTTTACAGCAATTTTTTTGCAAAAAAAAAAATATTTATCATGCACAAAAAATGCACAAAATTTTATATATTCTATTCTACATGACAAAAAATATTTTTTTTTTTACAGCAATTTTTTTGCAAAAAAAAAAATATTTTTTTTTACAGCAATTTTTTTGCAAAAAAAAAAAATATTTTTTGTCATATAGAATCCTTTTTGTTCTGTTATGCTTGGCTTATAAAATTTTGTGCATTTTTTTTTTAATAATATTTGCTAATCGGATTTTTCAGTACTTGGCGTACCTTTTTTTTTTTTTTTTTGAAAAAAATATTTTGGGATTTTACTTTAACTTCATAATACATTGTAACGGAACAAAGATGCAGACGCATCTGTCGTTCGTCACAATAATAAAAAGATAAGATTTTACATTATTAAGCTAATTAGGGAACATTTTTAGTCGAATTTTGAAGGAATTTTTTAAAATAATTCTAATTAACCGATTTATGAATTATTTAAATGTAAAGGGATTTAGTTAGGTATAATTAGTTGATAAGAGCGATTAATTATAATTATAGGATAAAGTAAGGGTCCCGGTGGTAAATGATACGGCGGTGAGATCACGCGCTTCTCGCCCCACCACAAGTAATTTCATCCCTTCTCCACAGACACGGTTACATAACCGCGTTACTCAACATCACGCGATACTTCCCTTTCCATCCAAGATTTCATCCTCACCGAATCAACGTGATGCAAGCGAATAACGTCATGTCACGCGATCTTTCCCCTTCCCTAGCGCAATTCATCCCTACTATGACAAATTATCACTTGATATGGTGTGATTTTACCCCTTCTAGCGCGAATTTCATCCCCAACAAGGCAAAGATGATGAAACATCACACCACATGGGTTAACTCCACCCCTTTGAGAATAATATAAAAGCGAGCACCTGAAAAGGCTTGGACACTTCAAAATTTCATCAAGTTTACGACATAACGAGATCGTTAGTCATTACAAATTAGCCCGTTCCATCTTCGTGATAAAAGATACTATTAATCCCGTATATCTTCGTGATAAAAGATCGCTCAATTCCATTAGATCTTCGTGACAACAGATAGGGACGATCTCGAAATCTCGAAAAAGGATCGTGGAAATTCCTGATCTTCGATTCTCCGCGGAAAGCGATCTGTTCAGTCTGCTTTAAAGTGCCATCGTTCCCCCGGTAGATCAGGTAGATCGTGTCAGAAGCACTTCGCGATATTCGCTAACGCATACGAACAACCGTACAATATTGCTAGCCGTCTCAAACTCGTAGGAGATAGGAAATACGCATGAGAAGCAATTCCGAAATGGTCAATACTCTATTAAAATCTTATTAGGCAAACTTTCGAATTTAGTCCTTCTGGCAGCGTAAACGAAAGGGTAGAGGGGTTCCAGCGGAGTCGAGAAGAATAAGCAACATTAGAAATTGAGTGTTAAGCTCCACTCGGGTTACATCTCGTAAACGAGTGAAGTATAAACGTATAGAGTCACAAAAAGACATTGAATGTCAGTCCTTCTGGCCGTTTAAATTAGTATAACACAAGAGGAATAAAATTTGTATTATTCATTCTAAACACCCTATTGTCAGTGAGCCGATGATGAGAAGGTCTGACACTCGACTAGCGCGAAATACTCATGAGTGATCAAAGTCTTCTGAGGCCACTATAAAAATTAAAAAAAAAAACAAGCGTCTCAACGCCCTGCGGGCGCAGATGCTCTTGTTGGTGGGCTCCGCCCCCCAAACCCCCCGAAAAATGTCCCGAAGGGACATTTTTTAAGGCACTCACGGGGGTGCACGTCGCGCTACGCGCTCCGTATCGAGTGTATTTACAAATCGCGCTATGCGCAACGGATGAAGTATGTTTATACGTCGTGCTCTGCGTTTCTTTTCGAAAGTAAGTATGAGGGAAAAACATTTATCAGTTACGTAAATTAATTCATAGTGTTTAACCTTCGTCGAATAAAAATATTTCTTTTTTGTACCAATTGATTATTAATATTCACGACGGATATTTCCGTTTTGTTTGACGATAAATTGTCAAATATTGAGACACGAGACAAATATAACGAATTGCACCACGTAGAAGTTGATCAAATTAATTTAACGAATCAAATCATGTCTAGTAAAGTTGTTTTATTGGCTTAAAACTTATGACCAGATTTAATGAATATAAAACAAACACACAAAACATGTACCGACACCAATACGATTACCATTTAGCATTCAGGCCAAATATCCCCTTTAAATCCCTCCCCTTCAGTGTTTTTTTTCTTCCCCATAATTGATGGAATCGGTTCGTTATTTTATCTGTAGGAAACCAAATCATTGTAGAAGAAAAGTTCAAGAAATTTGCTATTCTTTGTGATTTTCAATGAAATTTTGCCGATATTTATGGATGCTGCAAAAAAATGCTATCTCGAGAACGAAAAAATATATCGTTTTGGTTCCTGTCTTGTATTAAAGAGGAAGTAGTACGTTACTCGAATCAAAAATTTGTCATCTTGGATAGCTCCGAAATATTTTTTTACAAATGGATGAAATTCTTGAAAAATTCGACTTTGAAGGCTCTTTGACAGTCCTCTTATAACAAATTTCATTTCTACTATTTGAGATATATTTTTTTTCTTCTTCGTGATACATGGAATCAGCTTGTTATTGTCTCTGTAGAACAGACAAGCTTTGGAGACGAGAAGTTTGAGAAATTCGATAATTTTTTTCGTTTTTCAATGAAATTTTATTGATATTTATCGTCGCTTAAAAATATCAAATTTAGCATCATATCATATCGTATTTTTTTAAATTTTATTTAATCACAAACGAGGATAAGTTTCTCGGTACGGAATAACTCGTAAAATCGACAAATTCAGTGTTTTTCGCTTTCTTGATAAATAATTGTTTATAATTGTTCTTTAAGAGTACAATTGTTTTTTTTTTTTGCGAAAAAAAACTTTACAAGACGTGAGCATATGAAAGAAATTCGTATTCGACGAAAATTTGAAAAAATTTGAAAAAAAAAAAGTTGGAAATACGTCGATAGAATAATCATTAGCAGTTTTCTTATTAAGTGTAAACGAATAAATCCAGCGAACAAAATTGACAAAGATTTCGAATGTGATGAATCTCCGACGGTCGAAGTGTAAAAAATTAAATTTTTAAACATAGCACACTTTTTATCTGCGCAATAACGCGGAGAGTCAGTTTTTAAATACGATGTTTTTGAGAGGAAAGGATTAGAGACGGCAATTTCGAGAAATTTGAAAAAAACGATTCGTTTTTTGACGAAAATTCGTAAAATTAGTCTTTGCTTAAAAAAAATCATATCTCGGCAGCGAAAAAAAATTTCGACTCTTATTTTGTCTTATTTTGAAGAGGAGAAAATACTTTGCCAAAAAAAGGATTTGCAGTTTTTATTATTAACTGTAAACGAATAAATCGGGTGAACATAATTGAAAGATTTCGGCTGCGATGAATCTTCGACGGTCGAAGGATAGAAAATTCTTTTTTTTATGATTGCACACTTTTTATTTGCGCTATACCGCGTAGAATCCATTTATATTTACGTAAAATAGGAACAAAGATTGAAACGAGATGTCGATTTTTTTTATTTGAAAATCATCCGGCCACAGAGTACGCGCGCCGCGACGTATGAGCATCAGTGTATCGTCTGCTACGAAATTGTCATCTGCTTCCAAAGTTTGACAGATAGAATAAAACGAAAAAATATATTATCGCGATTTTTTTAGTCCTATTTGGGAAATTGTAATTAATTTGGATATTCGATGAATCTTTTTTGTGAGTTTACTACCAATTTTATCGGTGAATACGTGAAATTTATCATTTTTATTACGAATGTGAATAAAATATGGTAAAATATTGCGAATGATTTTCGGTAATAATATATTATTTTCGAAATAAAAAACGCAAACATTTGTGAATCTGTGTATGATATTTCGTGTTTTATTTTTCACAACCAAAGTTTTTTTTTTAACATGATGAAAAATGGATTTTTGGCAAATCTAAATAACATAACCTTTAAAGCAAATCTTGTTAAAACCACTGTTTTTGAATTATTTTATAATTAAAATTATATTTGTCAGAATGACTCAACATTTGTTGTGCATAGTGCTTTCGATGCAATGAAATATTGTTGCGGAAGAGAAAAGAATTGGTTTCCAGGATTCTTAATTGGGGCACCGTACGGACATCAGATGTGAGTAAATCATTTTTTTATAGAAAATTGTGATGAATAAATAGTTAGAGATGTAGGATTGTCTCTAAATTTGCTGTGCGTAGTGCTTTTGATAAAACAAAATGATGCTGCGAAGGAGAAAAAAATTGGTTCGTAGAGTTCATTATGATGGCACCGTACGGACACTTGACCGAAGGCAAATGCAAATTGTGGCCAATAATTTTTTAGAAAAAATACTTAAAGGTCTTAGATTGATTTTAAAAGTAACGCGCATACTGGAAATAATGTTATAAAAAAACCGTGCGAAGGAGAACAAAATTGGTTCGCACCATCTACAGTTACAGTGTGATACGGACGTCCGAGAAGAAAAATTCAGCCAAAAAGTTGTTTTCATTGCACCGCAGGCTAAAAAAAATATTTCTATTCATTGCAGTCACTTCAAAGTAACTACGAATGATGTTGGAGATACACCGAAGCAAATGGTGAAAAATAAAAATTTTTGGAGTATGCGCTGCGGAGTAACCCCTTCGACAGACTCCGAAGAGCAACGGATGGTCATTTTAATAGGCACTCTTTGCCTATTGTTATAGTGAGTGCCTAAAAAGAAAAGGTCAAATTAATCAAAATCCGCGCGTCCGTGGATACCCAGCCGCACTTGGATAATTTTGAATCGAGTCCAAGACACGAACTATGAGACACAGAGGTGTCGCATATAAAATTTAATTTCAACGTCGAGTTATTCGCTATCGATAGAGGTGAACGCCATCGAGAAGAGCGGGTAAAACTCGTAACGTTTCAATATATTGTAACGATCGAACGAATGAATAACACGCGTATTTGGTTTTGGGGCGGATATTATTAATTATAAGAAACGTTAATTATCCCGATCTCGAAATGTCACACGTCCGCTCGCTTTTAAAGTCCCGTCCAGACTCTTTTGTCGTGACGATCGATATCGTATCGATCGTTCGTACGTTTGTCTATTGTCAACCTAACTAATATCGTGTGTCTTAATAAATAGTCAGCTAGCATTCGTTAGCTAGTCAGCTATATTCGTTACAATATATATGGTAGATTACCGCTGTAAAATTTTTTGGTGACCTATAGTGTATTCCAGTGTTATTCGCTGTGGCATGGTATTTTTGCACGTCACAAAAATATTTAATATCTCGGTTTTTAGGACCGACACGGAGCGTTTAGCGGCGTTCTGATTTGTGGAAGAATCGCCTCTGCGATGTAACAGGGCAAACAATAGTACTGGCGAGCAGTTTTTGTTAATGTATTGCGATTTATTTTATTTTCGGAGCGAACGGCGTCCCTTTAAACCGCCGTCGAGTGCAGCTATTGACGAAAACAAGAAAAAAAGTATTCGTCAGCGCGTCGGTACGGTATTTCGTCACTACGGCTCACTGTCCCTGCGCTGGATTCGCTCGTGTCATTACGCGAAGCAACGTGACGTCACCAGCTCGAGGCACGACTCGGAATTTAACGGCTTCGGAGAGACGATGGGCTGCGGGTCAGTAATCTTCACGGTAACCCGTAGTTCGGGTGGTCGTTAGGTAGGATTTATTCACATTTTGGGATGTACTTGACGGAGCAGGGGTTGCACTTGTGCAACTTGTCAAGACACCGGTGGGAGTAGTACCGTCGAAAGCTACCTGAGGATTTCTCGGGAACCTGCACGGGATCGGGCGAAAAAGGCGACGACTCTGCCTCCTCGCAGCCCCCGCTGGTAATAGCGTTCGGCAGCCCAGGATCTTGTGCTCTCGGTATTGCTGGGCGCTGGCCAATAGAGTCGTTTCCCCTAGGGGTAGATCCAACTTGCTCAGCGATCCGTTTCGATGAGGAGAGCACAGTTTTTCCAAGCCTCGCAACTCAACATCTTACGCGAATTCTCCTGGTAGTGCTTGAAGTGTTAGGAAGTAGGGAAGACTCGCCCTTTGGATCCGTAGTTGCGTTTGCTCTTACGGGCGAGACGTCTTTTGGCCAAGCACTGGTGCGAACTGTCGGGTCCGTTGCCATTATATTAGTTGCCGATTCTCAGCTTCACCTGTACAGGGTGTACCTGAGGTACAGCTTCGCTGTACCTCACCAGCCGCAGCCTCTCTGAAGAGAAGCCTCCTCTCAGCCTCTTCTGGACCTCAGCCATTATATTGCCGCTCTCGCCGATCGTTCGTCTCGATTCTCGAACGAACGGGGATCGATTCGATCGAACGGGGCATATAATGTCGCTACCGCGGAGAACGAATATTTAATTTTCGCGCTCGCGAGAGCGTTTCGAAAATTCGGCTAGGACGTCAAAAATTAGAGTCAGCGGGGGTGGGGATCGGTGTCCGTCTTCCAAGAAGTCGCCAGTCGCCTCGAGGATTCAGGTGTTGTTCACCGACGAACCAGGAGGTTGCTACCGTGCCGGACCGTGCTTTCCGACGAGAACGGGCGCCTACCACACGCGATTTCGAGATCTCGGCGATGAATTTCCCGTGGGACTTCGATTACTGCAAAATAACCCGGTAACGTTATCGTTCGCCTCCGACAATTATTTCAATTTAAGTTGCGTCAGCATCTTAGTGTACGTCATGTATTGTCTGAACGATATTCTTTGGTCGGCGCGCACCCTTGCACGGTCTATGTTAACTCTAGTAAATTCACGTAGCAAATAACAGCTACCGCCGGTGCTATCGTGAGCTTGTTGTTTCTTTTTAACGAGTAAAAGAGCCCCCGAAAGGGGTTCACGTAGTCATTTTTAGGTACTCACTATAACAATAGGCAAAGAGTGCCTAATAAAATGACCATTCGTTGCTCTTCAGAGTCTGTCGGTGGGGTTACTCCGCAGCGCATCCTCCAAAAATTTTTATTTTCCACCATTTGCTTCGGTGTATCTCCAACATCATGCGTAGTTACTTTGAAGTGACTGCGATGAATAAAAATATTTTTTTTAGCCTGCGGTGCAATGAAAACAACTTTTTGGCTGAATTTTTCTTCTCGGACGTCCGTATCACACTGTAACTTTAGATGGTGCGAACCAATTTTGTTCTCCTTCGCAGGGTTTTTTTATTACATTATTTCCAGTATGCACATTACTTTTAAAACCAATCTAAGACCTTTAAGTATTTTTTCTAAAAAATTATTGACCACAATTTGCATTTGCCTTCGGTCAAGTGTCCGTACGGTGCCATCATAATGAATTCTACGAACCAATTTTTTTCTCCTTCGCAGCATCATTTTGTTTTATCAAAAGCACTGCGCACAGCAAATTTAGAGACAATCCTACATCTCTAACTATTTATTCATCACAATTTTCCATAAAAAAATTATTTTCTCACATCTGATGTCCGTACGGTGCCCCAATTAAGAATCCTGGAAACCAATTCTTTTCTCTTTCGCAACAATATTTCATTGCATCGAAAGCACTATGCACACCAAATTTTGAGTCATTCTGACAAATATAATTTTAATTATAAAATAATTCAAAAACAGTGGTTATAACAAGATTTGCTTTAAAGGTTATTTAGATTTGCCAAAATTTTATGTTATTTAGATTTTAGATTTTATGTTATTTAGATTTGCCAAAAATCCATTTTTCATCATGTTAAAAAAAAAACTTCGGTTGTGAAAAATAAAACACGAAATATCATACACAGATTCACAAATGTTTGCGTTTTTTATTTCCAAAATAATATATTATCACCGAAAATCATTCGCAATATTTTACCATATTTTATTCACATTCGTAATAAAAATGATAAATTTCACGTATTCACTGAAAAAATTGGTAGTAAACTCACAAAAAAGATTCATCGAATATCCAAAATAATTACAATTTCCCAAATAGAACTAAAAAAATCGCGAGTATATATTTTTTCGTTTTATTCTATCTGTCAAACTTTGGAAGCAGATGACAATTTCGTGGCAGACGATACACAGATGCTCATACGTCGCGGCGCGCGTACTCTGTGGCCGGATGATTTTCAAATAAAAAAAAATCGACATCTCGTTTCAATCTTTGTTCCTATTTTACGTAAATATAAATGGATTCTACGCGGTATAGCGCAAATAAAAAGTATGCAATCATAAAAAAAAAAGAATTTTCTATCCTTCGACCATCGAAGATTCATCGCAGCCGAAATCTTTGTCAATTATGTTCACCCGATTTATTCATTTACAGTTAATAATAAAAACTGCAATTCTTTTTCTGGCAACGTATTTTCTCCTCTTCAAAACAAATCAAAATAAGAGTCGAAATCTTTTTTCGCTGCCGAGATATGATTTTTTTCAAGCAAAGACTAATTTTACGAATTTTCATCAAAAAACGAATCGTTTTTTCAAATTTCTCGAAATTGCCGTCTCTAATCCTTTCGTCTCAAAGAAATCGTATTTACAAACTGACTCTCCGCGTTATTGCGCAGATAGAAAGTGTGCTATGTTTAAAAATTTAATTTTTTACACTTCGACCGTAGGAGATTCATCACATTCGAAATCTTTGTCAATTTTGTTCGCTGGATTTATTTGTTTACACTTGATAAGAAAACTGCTAATGATTATTCTATCGACGTATTTCCAACGTTTTTTTTTTTTTTCAAATTTTTTCAAATTTTCGTCGAAATACGAATTTCTTTCATATGCTCACGTCTTGAAAAGTTTTTTTTCGCAAAAAAAAAAAAAAAACAATTGTACTCTTAAAGAACAATTATAAACAATTATTTATTAAGAAAGTGAAAAACACTGAATTTGTCGATTTTACGAGTTATTCCATACCGAAAAACTTATCCTCGTTTGTGATTAAATAAAATTTTAAATAATACGAAATGATATGATGCTAAATTTGATATTTTTAAGCGACGATAAATATCAATAAAATTTCATTGAAAAACGAAAAAAAATATCGAATTTCTCAAACTTCTCGTCTCCAATACTTGTCTGTTCTACAGAGACAATAACGAGCTGATTCCATGTATTACGAAGAAGAAAAAAAATATATCTCAAATGGTAGAAATGAAATTTGTTATAAGAGGACTGTCAAAGAGCCTTCAAAGTCGAATTTTTTAGGAATTTCATCAATTTGTAAAAAAATATTTCGGAGCTATCCAAGATGACAAATTTTTGATTCGAGTAACGTACTACTTCCTCTTCAATACAAGACAGGAACCAAAAAGATATATTTTTCGTTCTCGAGATTGCATTTTTTTGCAGCATCCATAAATATCGATAAAATTTCATTGAAAATCACAAAGAATAGCAAATTTCTTGAACTTTTCTTCTACAATGGTTTGGTTTCCTACAGATAAAATAACGAACTGATTCCATCAATTATGGGGAAGAAAAAAAACACTGAAGGGGAAGGATTTAAAGGGGATATTTGGCCTGAATGCTAAATGGTAATCGTATTGGTGTCGGTACATGTTTTGTGTGTTTGTTTTATATTCATTAAATCTGGTCATAAGTTTTAAGCCAATAAAACGACTTTACTAGACATGATTTGATTCGTTAAATTAATTTGATCAACTTCTACGTGGTGCAATTCGTTATATTTGTCTCGTGTCTCAATATTTGACAATTTATCGTCAAACAAAAAGGAAATATCCGTCGTGAATATTAATAATCAATTGGTACAAAAAAGAAATATTTTAATTCGACGAAGGTTAAACACTATGAATTAATTTACGTAACTGATAAATGTTTTTCCCTCATACGTACTGTCGAAAAGAAACGCAGAGCGCGACGAATAAACATACTTCATTCGTAGCGCATAGCGCGATGTGTAAATACACTCGATACGGAGCGCGTAGCGCGACGTGCACCCCCGTGAGTGCCTTAAAAAATGTCCCGAAGGGACATTTTTCGGGGGGTTTGGGGGGCGGAGCCCACCAACAAGAGCATCTGCGCCCGCAGGGCGCTGAGACGCTTGTTTTTTTTCATATTCTCACGTCTTGAAAAGTTTTTTTTCGCAAAAAAAAACAATTGTTCTCTTAAAGAACAATTTTAAACAATTATTTATCGATGGAGTGAAAAACACTGAATTTGTTGATTTTACGAGTTTTTTCGGACCGAGCAACTTATCCTTGTTTGTAATTAAATAAAATAAAAAAAATATTATATAAAATTTTTTAAAATTATAATATAAAATATAAAAAAATATAAAAATATAAAATAAAATTATAAAAAATTTTGTGAGACTTCCGTTTCTGGTGTGATACAGAGTGAGTGGGTGGAAGTGTGTGCGAATGAGAAAAGGGAAGGAAGGGCGAGAGAGGTGACTGCGGTGGGGCGAGAGTAAAGGATAGGGAGAAGAAAAGACGGAGAGACAATGGGAAAGAGAGAGACAGGGCAGAAAAGGGATATAGGCGACAGGAGAGAAGGAAATGGAGCGGATTTGGAGGTTAGGGTGACAGGTGGGTGAGGGGAAAAGACAACGGAGGGACGAGAGAAGAGACAGTAAGAGAGGCGCAAGCCGAGCGGGGATAAGGAACAGGGAAGAGAAAGGAAAGGCAGGGAGGAAGTGTGGCGTAAGACGGACGGGGATAAGGAAGAGAGAGATAAGAAGTCGGTGAGGCAGGAAGCGAGGAAGAAAGGCCGAGTGCGGGAGAAAGAGAGGAGATAGCAAGGGAAAGGACAGAAGGGAAGCTAAATGCAGGGTGAAAGAGCAGAGGAAGAGAGGGGGGGGGGGATGACGGAGGAAATAAAGAAGAGAGGAAGGAAATCCAATTTAGAGAGGCTGGAAAGGGAGAGGAGTGCGAGCGCAGGGGATGTGAGAGAATTGAAAGAAATATGGAAAAGAAAGAGAGAGCAGCTAGAAGAACAGGGGGCCGAGAGAGAGGAAGAGAGAGAGGAGGAGCAGGCCTTTCAGAGAAGTAGGATGACGGTGAGATCGCCGATAAGAAATGAGGGGGAAAAGAGGAGGATAATGGAAATTCTAAAGGAACTAAGAGACGAGATGAGAAAGGAGATGAGAGAAATTAGGGAGGACGTGAGGATTCAAGAACGGAGCGTGAGTAAGGAAGTGGTGAAGCTGACAGAGGAGATGAGGAAGAGGGAAAAGAAAGCGAAAAAGGAGAGGAAGATGAGGGGGCTAGAGGGGAGAATTAGAGAAGCGGAGGAGACGGAGAGGGAACTAGGAGAGTTGAAAAGGAGGGTAGAAGAACTGGAGGCGGAAAAAAGAAAAAAAAGACTGGCAGGGGCGGGGGGGAAGGAGGTAGGGGAGAGGGTGAAAGAGCTGGAGGATTGGATAGAGAAAGCTGAAAGAGAAAGAAGAAGGAGGAACGTAATAGTGAAGGGGGTGAGGATTGAGGGTACGGTGTGTGAAACTGCGGGGAGGTTAAAGGAGAGTATCGGGGTGCAGGTGGGGGTAGAGGCGGTCAGGATGGTAGGGAGAAGGGGGGAGATGGGGAGGCAGGGAACGACAGCGATGCTGGAAGTGAGGTTGGGGGACGTAGAGGGAACGATGGAGGTGATGAAGCGGAAGTGGAACGTGAAAGAGAGGGAAGTGAGGATAGAGCACGATCTGACTTGGAAAGAAAGGAGGATGCAATGGAAACTGAGGGAGATAGGGCACGAACAAGGGAGGAAGGGAAGAAGGATAAGAGTAATGTACGGAAAGATAGAGATAGATTGAAAAGTATGTATGTGGGATAAAGGGAGGGAGAAGTTCAGGAACTGGAGAGGAGAGGAGTGGGGAAGGGAAGGCGAAAGGCAATTGGAAAGGCAAGAGGGGGAGAGGGGCGATAGGAACGGGAATAGGTGCACGAGAGGCGAGGACAGGGAGGGGGAAGAGGCAAAAAACGAATAGGGAAGTGGGAAAAGGGTCGAGAGAAGGAAGGGGAGAAATGGAGGACAGCATTCTGGAATGTAGCCGGACTGGAAAATAAGGATAGGGAATTCTGGAAGGGGCTGGAGGAATGAGACGTGATAGTCATGATGGAGACATGGGTGGAGGATAGAGGATGTGACAGGGTGAGGGAAAGGATGCCGAAAGGTTACAGATGGAGAATGCAAACAGCGGTGAGAATCAATAGGAAAGGTAGAGCAATGGGGGGTATGATCATGCGGGTAAGGCTAGAGATGGACGAAGAGGAGAGGTAGGAAGGGAAGGGGCAAACTGTGTTGATGGTGAGAAAGGTACAGGCAGGGAAGAAGAAATGGACGGTGATAGGAGTGTATGTGACTGGGGACATAGAAAGAAAGTTGGAAAAACTAAGGGGGTGGGTAGAAAGACAGAACGAGCAGGAAAGAGTAATAATAGGGGGGATTTTAACGCGAGAACGGGAGAGGAGGGAGGGGGAGTGAGGAGCGAAGAAGAGGAGGGGTCAAAGGATAAGATGATAAACAAGGAGGGAAGGAAGCTGATAGAGTTGCTGGCGGAGGTGGGGTGGGAGTTAGTGAACGGGAATGTGAGGGGCGATGAAGAGGGGGAATTTACGTGTACGGGTGGAAGGGGGGAGACGGTGATAGATTACGTGATAGGGGACGACAGAGCGAGAGAGGAAATTGAGAGGATGGTAGTGGAGGAGAGGGTGGACTCGGACCATCATCCGCTGGTGGTTATGATGAAGGAAGGAAAGGGAAAGAAAGGTGCGAGGGAAAAGGGGAGCCGAAAGATAGGAGGAGGAGGAAAGTGAAATAAGAGAATGAAGGAGATTGAGGCAAGGGAGACGGTAAGAGCAGGGGCTGAAGAAAGAGAATTGCAGGAAGTAGTGGAGGGAATGACAGAAGAAATAACGAGGGCGATAAATAAAGGAGAGAAAGTAAAGGGAGGAAGGGGGGGGTTGATGGGATGAGGAATGTAAGGTAAAGAAGGAGGAAGTAAGAAAAGAGTTACGGACATGGAGAAGGAAGGTGGGAAAAGGAGGGGTATAGGTGAAGGAAGAGAGAATACAAGGAGATATGTGAGAGGAAGAAAACAGAAGAGCAGGACAGGTTGATAAGAGAGGTGGCAGAGGCGAGGACAGAGAATAAATTGTGGGAGATCGTGAATAGAGGGAGGAAGGGAAGAAAAGGGTAAATGAGAGGATAGGAATGGGGGAATGGAGGGAATACTTCATGGGGCTATTAGGGGGGGAGCGAGAAACAGTAGAAGTAGAGGTCAGTACCTATAGACAATATTTCAAAATGGTAGCGGTTGGTAGTGGGGTCGTTTTTCGCTGCCGTTTCGCTCTCGCTTACTCATCCTCTCGCTCGATGGTCAGCTGGAGAGCCTTATGCTGCTGGTCGAGCTGTCTTAAGGGTGGTTAGGGAGGGGGTGGTGGAGAGGAAGATGTTACTCCATCGACGTCCGGATCCCAACCACCCACCCTTGGTCGATCACTCGACTAGCTCGACGCGTGGGCTGATGGTGGGGGCGTGTGGTGGAGGGAGTTTGAGAGGCGAGCGCGTGGGGTAGTGACAGCCGCTCGGAGCGCCAGGGCCCATCGCGGCGAGAACTGTTACTAATGAGGTCACAAGTGCCTGGCATACCGCTGAGCGAAGGCCAGCGCTGGTGCCGCTGACGAGCGGTTCGTGCGGTCGACGCTGACCGTAGGTAGCGCACAAAAACATGCAATGCTGGCATTTTTTTTTTATTTTTGCAGAATTTTAACAAAAAAAAAAAGGAAATAAGTTTGAAATAAAAATGAAAAAAAATTTATAAAAAAATAAAGAAAAAACGAAGAAAAAAATAAAGGTAAGTAAGTAATGATGATGAAAAAAAAGGTCACAATACTTTTTTTTCTGCAAAATTTTTATATAGACATAGGAAAGGAAGGTAAGTGATTAAGAAAATATTACTACAAAGTATTTTTTTTTTATTTTTATTTTATTTTTAAAGCCTGGGATGGCAATATTGAACGAATTTTCTAACATGGAGACCCCTCCCGGTAAGCGATTTTTTTTTTTCAGAAAGTTCATTTAAACTTTTCAATCGGCTCGGGTCATTAATCGCTTGTAAAAATTAGCGGCAATGCGATCGTTTCGTTTGAGATCGGCGGTGAAAAGAGACCCGAATCGACGTAGAGAGCTCCCGCGAGCCATATGATGAAGAAACATAACACGAAAATGGCCACACACATTTGAAGACACACTCTAAAAACAAAATGCTTTATCTAAGAATATATTCTTAGCTCTAAGAAATATATTCTTAGCTCTAAGAAATATATTCTTGTCTCAAGCATATTTATCCATAGAGCTAAGAATATATTCTTAGACTAAGCATTTTGTTTTTAGAGTGCAGGCTCTGAATTTGCTTCGTATTCCATCGGTAGAGAGTACAGTTCTTTCGTAGGCGGCGGATATGCTCTGGTATAATTGGTGGAATACCGTAACTATCGAAATATGATCCCCGTCCTCGGCCATCGATGTAGATTGCAACCCAGTGAGTCCCGGGGCGTGTGTGGTCATCGGTATTAACAACAAGAGCCGTCGGTCTCGTCAACAGAGCTGGAATCTGATTTGCTGCGTGAACACCTCGGGACGCTGTCGCGTGTAAACCCTGCAAGGCCTGGGCAATCTGGGTCGTATTCATCACTCGTCACAGCCGGAGAGTATAAGCTGCATGTGTTGTTTTGATTTGATGCGAGAGGTAAGAAGCGTGGTGATGATGACAGCAGTGTTGTAGAACCCACGTCGCGAAGTATCCACTCTTTCAGTTTGGCGGCGTTATGTAGAGCACAAGATAGTTCAGGCCTTTTCAAGAGTCCGTGATGGAGGCACACTTCTACCGAGGCGAGAAGATCGTTGAATGCCGGACAATCGGTGTCTTCAAGGTTTTTTATATCTCGTGCAGTAACATTTTGCAAATATTTTGCTTTTTCGCGGCCACGGGTGTATATGATTCCAGCAGATCTGGTCATCTGACGAAGGTTCGCATGTAGTGTTCTTAGTGGTACATCCCCTTCGAACCACTCGAGACCGTGATGATGGCGAGTTGTCCAGTTATTCTTTGAGCGCGCTAGCTTTGGGAGCTCCGTGAAAATGTGTGGCGGAGATGCTATCCAGTGGGCAATCAACGGCTTGTCAAGCGCTAATACGGCTACCTCTTTAGCAATAAAGCGATCATCCTTATCGTAGAACCCCTGAATATCAACCACGTAGTCCATTTTTTTTTGTTTTTATGGGAAAAAAATACGTTCGACTCTGCTGAAATCTCGCAGTATACTAAAGTCTTGAGACGAAGATGCATTTCTGTAAGGAATGTTGAAGACCCCACTACGGTGATGAGGGAGGGAGGGCTCGAAAGGGTCATCCCCTGTTACGCCTACAATTGTGACGTTAACGAAACTCCAAATATTCACTCCCCACTACTATTTACGCTGTAGCCGTGGTATAAGAAGTAAGACTTCACTTGCACTGCAATTCTCAAGACGGATGCATAGAAAGCTAAAAATGGAACGTCCCAACAAGTTTTGCCGGTCATCAACGCGCAAGTTTCGAAAATGCCAACAAACACCACGGGGAAAAAGTATAAAACCAAGGGTGAGGATAGTAGTCTGGCGAAGGAGGCCGAGAAAGGAAGGAAATGTCAATATAAAAAAATTATGGCATATACGGAGACGCCAATATATTGCGTGCGAGAAACGAATACAGTAGCGCGTAGTCGTATGTAAAAAAAAATAATTAATAATTAAATTGTATAAAGTTCATACGGTTCGTTACTTATATATATATATTTAAATGTTGTAGCAATTCAACGAGCCCTGCGAGCCCGACACTGATGGAAAGAACGATGAGAAAAAAGCGACTGGAGAGAAGCACACAAAGAATGAAAAGAAACACATACGCGACAGTAAAGATGGGGAAGTGCAGGAGTTAATCGAAGCTTTTGAACGGCTTGTAATTGAATAAGAAATAAATAAAAAACATTAGTCAAGTGTTATTTTGTATTGAGATATTTTATTTTAACTATAACACCTTCGCATAACGAATATATACGATTACATAAAAATAGAAAAAAAAAAGAGTCAGACTTATCCAGAAAAATCTACCACGACCTGGCGCGACGAATCAATTTCGACTACATTATCAAATTCTGAGTAAACGATACAATTCAACGTATTTGTTAAAGCACTAGTAAAACGTACTTCTATACGCACACTGCCGTGACGCACAAGATTCCAGTGCCCAGCTCTACCGGCAGACATGTCCGGTGTCAAATCGAAACAGTATAAGCAATGACCGTATGGATACGACTCTCTGGTTATACCACAACTATCGTCATCCCAGAGTATTTCGGTGCCAGATATTAGGGTGTGGTACGCTTGAGTGTACAAATGATGCTGATAATCAGGTCGCAATGGCTTACAAGGAATTTGTACACCGTCCACGTACAGTGAAAAGAAATTGACTCCAGAATGTGAGAAATTGAAAGGGTTCAGGGTTCTGTCGCCATTGAATGCCCGGTTATCGACAAACCCAATCACCATACATTTCGGCAACTGGCCGAGAATAACATTATCTAGAGTTTCACCGTGAACACCGGCATGGATCGTAAATGGTTTTACTTCTACACGTGTAAACGGATATTTAGCAGTTCCTTTACTTAAAGCTTTGGCATGAGCTACTAAAACACCAGGACTAATTTTCACGCGTCGAACAATGAGGCTCGCATCGGTAATGTGTAGACTATAATCTTTTCCGGATGTGTCCATTAGACAAAAAGCATCTGTTGAGCGCACGAGGCGAAGGCGTAGCTCAACACCGTTGAGTAAAAACTTTTCTTGGTTGAATATATCGGAATGTAAATATCATATAAGGTCGACCGAGCGACCATTAGCCATTAATGCCTGGCGTGCCGCTAGGCCCTTATTCTTCTGCACTGGGGCCACAGCGTCGTCAGCTACAGGTGCCGTGGAGATAGGCACTGCATCGAATTCTGGAGATGTGTCGTCAATCCACATGTTGGCGGCTAGCTGGTTTGCTTTTGTTGAAGATTTGTAGTTTAGCAATGTTTCTATATATGCTCGATATGCGTACGCATTGTTCGACGGTGATACAAGTTTTTATTGAATGAGACGTCTAACTGGTTGAATAGCGAGTGTAACAAATTGTTTACTGGTGCTACTCGGTCGTGTTCGTTCAGCTCACCGGTTCTGGGTTGTAGCTTAACGCGCAAACTAAGCATCGTATGTGCTAGATCAATATATTCATCGCCATGTCCGGGTACAACAAATTCGATAGGCGCTTCATCGGTAAGAGATGAAATAGGTTTATAATGTAGCCCCTGAGATGCCTCTATACTTGTCTGAGTTGGCGGTAGAGTGAATAAATCCAACTCTGATTTTAAGCACTCACAAGAGTGTGCATGTAGGAAAGACATTTTCGCGAAATTTCACAAAACTATAGAAAAATTATCCAAATATATCGGTAACCGTACGCTTATTACGTTTAGCAATTTTTCGATTTTTAGTTTTGCTAGTTGATTTTTTCTTCGATTTTCCGCTTTTTTTATTACGCTTAGCAGGCGAATTTTTTTTCTTCTTTTTCTTCGTAGATTTTTTAGCCTTACGGACTTTAGTATATTTCAAAGCTTTAAGAGCTGGGGGACCGATGTGTGAGCCAGGATGGCCACCCGCGTAGAAAAAAAGAATCTCAGCGAGATTCTTGGCGAGAATCTATGTGGGATTCCTGTGAGAATCTTTTCGAGATTCTAAGCGAGATCTCGCTGAGAATGCCGCATGTGTCCCGGACCGTGATTCTTGCCGTGCTTCTTGGCGAGATTATTTAATCGCGCGCACAATCCCGCTGTGCTTCTCCGCGTGATTGTTTTAATCGTGCACACAATCTCGCCATGCTTCTCCGTGAGATTTTCGTTTATCGCTGCGAAAAATCTCTCGCAGAATCTCGCAGTGCTTCTTAACGAGATTTTTATTTATCACTGCGGGGAATCTCGCACACAATTTCGCCGTGCTTCTTCGTGTTCAAGCGAAAAATGAAAGAGAAAAAAAAATTAAAATTAGTCAAATAGAAGGCGAAAATAAAAAACGTAGAATTTTGGCCGGAATCAATTTTCGGCAACAAATTTGCATTCAACGAGAAATTTTAGACGCTATAGTGGAAAATCGCTGGTTTTTTTTCCAAGTGCTCCCGGTTTTCCGCAAGGAATCTTAGCAAGAGTCCCACATGATGGCCAAAAGTTTGCAGAATTTTGAAAAAAAAAAAAAATCAGCGTTTTCTACTATAGAGTCTAATATTGTTCCCTGAATGCAACTTTGTCGCCACAATTTGGTTCCGAGCTAATTTCTACATTTTTTATTTTCGCCTTCTATTTGACTAATTTTAATTTTTTTTTCTCTTTAATTTTTCGCTCAAACACGAAGAAGCATGGAGAGATTGTGTGCGAGATTCCCCGCCGTGATAAATAAAAATCTCGGCAAGAAGCACTGCGAGATTGTGCGAGAGATTCCCCGCAGCGATAAACAAAAATCTCGCGGAGAAGCGCGGCGATAATTGCGGTCCGGGACACATGCGGCACTCTCAGCAAGATCTCGCTGAGAATCTCGGAAAGATTCTCAGAGGAATCTCACCGAGATCGCTGAGAATCTCGGAAAGATTTTCAGAGGAATCTCACCGAGATTCTCGGCAAGAATCTCGCTGCGATTCTTTTTTTCTACGCGGGCAAACAGCGAATGGTGCTGTGAGGATCGATCGTGTATTTTATATCCTGAACCTTTCATGAGATTTTCAAATGTTTCTTCAGCCTTCCGTTTAAGATTTCTCCCACTCTCAGTTATTCGCGTTTTAAACGACTCTTTGAATGGTGTATTATGCGCAACATCATCCAATATATTCCAACCGGTATGTAGAGCCTCTTTTCCCACAGCACAAGCCCCGCGAGTCAGTAACGGTAGCGCACGCTGAAATAAACCACTTAAGAAGCTTCCTAGACCATGGCCTCTCTGATAAGGGGACCCCATGAACACTCGATCCACCCCACCTCCAACCTGATTCGAGTAGTGATCGATATATCGATCCATAGTGATATATGTCTTTATCGCACACGCTTAAAATGTAATGTAACCGTCAGCGTTCCGCTCTGGAATGGTACTGGTTTGCCTGTGTCGGTCCTTATATCTATCTCGATCGCATTGAATTTAGTGCGTAATAGGGGTATGTAGAGTGGTGGTGCAAAGGCTTTTGTTTGGGTAGAGCCAAAAGCATAATTTGTGTTATCCACAGGTACGATACGCAGCAGAGGTGTCTGCACATCTCCTGTTATATAGCTTTCGCAAATATCTGTATATACAAATAATTTGTCAGGGAGACTCATAGATAGGTTTGCCGGGTAGTTGGCGATATACATGTATTCATGTACGTCTCGGAGCTCTTCATTGGCTATAAAACCTAAAGCTTTGGAGAGTTTAGCGTCTATATGTAACGCATGAGGTAATTTACACTCCTCAATAACGCAACTATCAGGGATCAGGCTTATACGTGCTAGCCCACCAATATTCTCATCGTACTCAATCCTAATATCATTTTTAAATACTTCCGTATTGTTAATAGTGTCGACTAGGGTCTTGATGGACGTGTAGACCCCGGCGGGGATTTCGACATAAGTCTTTTGCGTCTTAACGGATACTTGTTTGTTGTCGTGAGTACCAGTAACTTGCCTAGCTACACGTTTGTTGTTTTTATTGGCGGTACTAGCCATTATTACTGTTGGTGGTTTAGACTGATCTATTTTATGAGTAGTATAGGCTGTGATTGGAGTAGCCGTACGGTGTTGTCCTTCAGCCGGCTCTATATGAAGAAATGTGCGAGGAAATTGAATTTCCGTTAAGGCCACGACCCATTCTCCAGACATTTTCAGCGGACTTGGTAACTGCGTAATGTAGTGGGTCACTGTATTCTCTGGATAATACTTCATACTACTATTACTTGGCAACACGAGATAAAATTGATCTCTCATTTTTTATTCACTATATCCGCTGCGGCAATCCAAGAGTTGAATTTTTCTGGATACCCTCTCCAACTAACAAAGTGTTGTTTATTACGGCCTTTGCCTTTACTTTTGAGAATTTTTTCGATTACAAACTCCTCAGTATCGGTCTTCTTTACGACGATACTCAATTCTTCTTCGTAGAAAAATCCGTCGATTTTTTCGTCTTGTGGCGGTTGCGGTAGGCGGTTGTCTATTTGTGAGAATCTTGTGAATCTTGAATATTTCTTCAGTCCAGCGGGATTCGTAACCTTTCTCAAACGCGGCTTTCGCTTAACACTGAAGGAGCGAATGTGGCGATATTTTACTCATAAAAATACACGACGTTATATCGATGTATTACAATCTATAGTACAGGCCTATAATGATACAAAACACTCTACGATCAAGATGCCACCGGCTGCAGTAACCCGCTACAATGCCGCGTTAGCATACGCAAATATGGAAAAGCGCTACAAATCGCATTACAAGGGGGTTAAATACAAGGTCGGAGAGTTTGTACGCATCAGTAAAGCGAAAGCCGCGTTTGAGAAAGGTTACGAATCCCGCTGGACTGAAGAAATATTCAAGATTCACAAGATTCTCACAAATAGACAACCGCCTATTTATGAGTTGGTTGATCTATAAGACGAAGAAATCGACGGATTTTTCTACGAAGAAGAATTGAGTATCGTCGTAAAGAAGACCGATACTGAGAAGTTTGTAATCGAAAAAATTCTCAAAAGTAAAGGCAAATGCCGTAATAAACAACACTTTGTTAGTTGGAGAGGGTATACAGAAAAATTCAACTCTTGGATTGCCGCAGCGGATATAGTGAATAAAAAATGAGAGATCAATTTTATCTCGTGTTGCCAAGTAATAGTAGTATGAAGTACTATCCAGAGAATACAGTGACCCACTACATTACGCAGTTACCAAGTCCGCTGAAAATGTCTGGAGAATGGGTCGTGGCCTTAACGGAAATTCAATTTCCTCGCACATTTCTTCATATAGAGCCGGCTGAAGGACAACACCGTACGGCTACTCCAATCACAGCCTATACTACTCATAAAATAGATCAGTCTAAACCACCAACAGTAATAATGGCTAGTACCGCCAATAAAAACAACAAACGTGTAGCTAGGCAAGTTACTGGTACTCACGACAACAAACAAGTATCCGTTAAGACGCAAAAGACTTATGTCGAAATCCCCGCCGGGGTCTACACGTCTATCAAGACCCTAGTCGACACTATTAACAATACGGAAGTATTTAAAAATCATATTAGGATTGAGTACGATGAGAATATTGGTGGGCTAGCACCTATAAGCCTGATCCCTGATAGTTGCGTTATTGAGGAGTGTAAATTACCTCATGCGTTACATATAGACGCTAAACTCTCCGAAGCTTTAGGTTTTATAGCCAGTGAAGAGCTCCGAGACGTACATGAATACATGTATATCGCCAACTACCCGGCAAACCTATCTATGAGTCTCCCTGACAAATTATTTGTATATACAGATATTTGCGAAAGCTATATAACAGGAGATGTGCAGACACCTCTGCTGCGTATCGTACCTGTGGATAACACAAATTATGCTTTTGGCTCTACCCAAACAAAAGCCTTTGCACCACCACTCTACATACCCCTATTACGCACTGAATTCAATGCGATCGAGATAGATATAAGGACCGACACAGGCAAACCAGTACCATTCCAGAGCGGAACGCTGACGGTTACATTACATTTTAAGCGTGTGCGATAAAGACATATATCACTATGGATCGATATATCGATCACTACTCGAATCAGGTTGTAGGTGGGGTGGATCGAGTGTTCGTGGGTGCCCCTTATCAGAGAGGCCATGGTCTAGGAAGCTTCTTGAGTGGTTTATTTCGGCGTGCGCTACCGTTACTGACTCGCGGGGCTCGTGCTGTGGGAAAAGAGGCTCTACATACCGGTTGGAATATATTGGATGATGTTGCGCATAATACACCATTCAAAGAGTCGTTTAAAACGCGAATAACTGAGAGTGGGAGAAATCTTAAACGGAAGGCTGAAGAAACATTTGAAAATCTCATGAAAGGTTCAGGATATAAAATACACGATCGATCCTCACAGCACCATTCGCTGTTTGGCCATCCTGGCTCACACATCGGTCCCCCAGCTCTTAAAGCTTTGAAATATACTAAAGTCCGTAAGGCTAAAAAATCTACGAAGAAAAAGAAGAAAAAAAAATTCGCCTGCTAAGCGTAATAAAAAAAGCGGAAAATCGAAGAAAAAATCAACTAGCAAAACTAAAAATCGAAAAATTGCTAAACGTAAAAAGCGTACGGTTACCGATATATTTGGATAATTTTTCTATAGTTTTGTGAAATTTCGAGAAAATGTTTTTCCTACATGCACACTCTTGTGAGTGCTTAAAATCAGAGTTGGATTTATTCACTCTACCGCCAACTCAGACAAGTATAGAGGCATCTCAGGGGCTACATTATAAACCTATTTCATCTCTTACCGATGAAGCGCCTATCGAATTTGTTGTACCCGGACATGGCGATGAATATATTGATCTATCACATACGATGCTTAGTTTGCGCGTTAAGCTACAACCCAGAACCGGTGAGATGAACGAACACGACCGAGTAGCACCAGTAAACAATTTGTTACACTCGCTATTCAACCAGTTAGACGTCTCATCCAATCAAAAACTTGTATCACCGTCGAACAATGCGTACGCATATCGAGCATATATAGAAACATTGCTAAACTACAAATCTTCAACAAAAGCAAACCAGCTAGCCGCCAGCATGTGGATTGACGACACATCTCCAGAATTCGATGCAGTGCCTATCTCCACGGCACCTGTAGCTGACGACGCTGTTGCCCCAGTGCAGAAGAATAAGGGCCTAGCGGCACGCCAGGCATTAATGGCTAATGGTCGCTCGGTCGACCTTATAGGATATTTACATTCCGATATATTCAACCAAGAAAAGTTTTTACTCAACGGTGTTGAGCTACGCCTTCGCCTCGTGCGCTCAAGAGATGCTTTTTGTCTAATGGACACATCCGGAAAAGATTATAGTCTACACATTACCGATGCGAGCCTCATTGTTCGACGCGTGAAAATTAGTCCTGGTGTTTTAGTAGCTCATGCCAAAGCTTTAAGTAAAGGAACTGCTAAATATCCGTTTACACGTGTAGAAGTATAACCATTTACGATCCATGCCGGTGTCCACGGTGAAACTCTAGATAATGTTATTCTCGGCCAGTTGCCGAAACGTATGGTGATTGGGTTTGTCGATAACCGGGCATTCAATGGCGACAGAACCCTGAACCCTTTCAATTTCTCACATTCTGGAGTCAATTTCTTTTCACTGTACGTGGACCGTGTACAAATTCCTAGTAAGCCATTGCAACCTGATTATCAGCATCATTTGTACACTCAAGCGTACCACACCCTAATATCTGGCACCGGAATACTCTGGGATGACGATAGTTGTGGTATAACCAGAGGGTCGTATCCATACGGTCATTGCTTATACTGTTTCGATTTGACACCGGACATGTCTGCCGGTAGAGCGGGGCACTGGAATCTTGTGCGTCACGGCAGTGTGCGTATAGAAGTACGTTTTACTAGTGCTTTAACAAATACGTTGAATTGTATCGTTTACTCAGAATTTGATAATTGTTCGATTATCATCGAAACTTTATTCGAGAAATCACTCATCACAAATAATTTCCTCCCGCGACGTACTCGAAGCGAAAAAAATAAACTCTTGACACGGCACTGCCGCGAGGGGCTCCACGGACCCCCTTGAGGCACAGCCCTGCTCTTCTCGCTCGACCACGAGGCTTCGCGGGAGGCAGCCATTGTTCGTCTCAACCGGCACACGCGGCTAACGCAACAGGTGTTCTCTCACTAATTTCGCGGTGTAATACTCTCGGTGTCATCTCACTAGCGGTCAACTCGGTTGCTCTCGGTTTTCTGCATCTGCTCATTATACATTTGTGTCATTTCATCGGGCGGAAAACGGTGTAATCTTGCAATAAAGTGCGCTCACGAAAAGGTTGTATTCTCGCTTTGGACGTTCTCTATCGGTCTCACTCACTCTAACGAACTCACTCAGTATCACACTCTCTCTCACACCACCGGAAAACTCCTACAACGGTCTCACTCACGCTCTACTCGAAAACTCGTGTTATTTCTAACGCGAATCACGACGAATCGACTAAGCACGAGAGAAAAAAGATTCGAGTGCACTAATATCGTGTAAAAATAACCAAATAAACTAGTTATTAATATTTTGTTACGATTAACTACATCGAGTGTGCATTTTATTCAATTTTCCTGCCTCGATCCTCAACGACATCTCATATTCTCAACATTTTATGGTCCTTCGAGCCGGATCTATCGTGCTAGTGAAGAAGTGAATCGTGTAAAACTCAGTGACAAGTCATCGGGGAGCTCACAAACGTGCGGTGTTCATCTTTCACAACTCAACGTGGTGAACCTTCAGTGTAACTCAGTGCTCTGTCTCTCACTCTTGACTCAGTTCGACTCAGTTCGGCAACGCGGTATTCTCTCTCTCTCTCTCTCGCTGGACGCACGACACTACAGTCCTCGCGGTTTCTCACTCGTAGTGCGCGACGCGCGGCAACTCGGTGTTCTCTCTCACTCTTGCGCAGCTCCTCGTGACAGCTCTCGCTGCTCTCTCACTCGTAGTGCGCGACGCGAGTCAAATCGGTGTTCTCTCTCATTCTCAGGGCTCGCATCGCGGCAAATCGGCGCGCTCTTTCGCTCTCGTTCTACTCGCGATATAAGCTCAGTGAATTCGTCGCTTTATTACTCATTAGCGTATCTCACGAACAATGGGAAAAGTCAAAAAACCTGCCTCTAGTGTGAAGACTCGCTCTCAGGTGAAGGAAGCTCGTCGAGGAGAACAGACTCTGCTTCAACTGCCTTGGTCATCCCTCTGCTCGCTCGTGTAACAGCAGTAAAACCTGTCGCACTTGCGGCGAGAAACATCACACGATGATTCACCTCAACCCGAGGCCAAGCAACGCGGAGACCACGAAACCGTCTACCTCTACGGCCTGACTCGGCGATACTCATCAGAGAATCACTCAAGGGGCAACTCCATCGGTCATACTCGCGACCAGCCAGGCTCTACTTATCACACCTTTCGGCACTTATCATGTTCGACTACTTATCGATCCAGGATCCGAGTTAACCTTCATCAAGGATCAGCAAGCGAAGCTCATCAATCTCAGACGTTAACACTCAAGAATCCCTATCAGTGGAATTGGAGGAGCAACATCAACTTCCACGCGGGGAGTGGTTCAGGTTACCTTACGATCTTTATACTCAGAGGATTCGGTATCACTCCACGCTTACGTACTCAACACACTCACGTCGACTTTGCCGACGTACGTTGCACCTCACGAGGATTGGACTCATCTACACGGCTTGCAACTCGCAGATCCGGAATTTCTCACACCTCAGCCAGTTGACTTTATCATCGGAGCCGACGCATATGGTCGAATAATCAAGCCCGGCTTGAAAAAACTCGACGATTACTCACCAATTGCACAACTCACGCTCTTTGGATGGATTGTACTCGGGCCGGTTTCCTCATCTCATAGCCTAACCACAGGAGTATCTCTTCACACAAAAGTCGACGAGCCAACTCAACGACTTCACGACCTCCTAACAAACTTTTGGTCGCAGCAGGAAGTTATCAATTCGAAATCGCCCACGTACACCTCAGAAGAAGAGGAGTGTGAGAATCACTTCGCGACAACTCACCAACGGGACAGCTCAGGACGATATATCGTGCGATTGCCCTTCAAAGGATCAGTGAGTCAACTGGGTGACTCGTTCGTAACGGCTCAAAGGATGTTGTGTCGGCTGTTGAAGCGGCTGTCGAACGACTCCTCATACAAACAACTCTACTCATCTTTCCTAGAGGAATACGAAACACTCAACCACATGAAGCCTACAACTCACTCATCGTTAGACTCAACCGCTTATTATCTGCCTTACCATGGAGTACTCAGACCGACCAGCTCAACGACGAAACTCAGAGTCGTGTTCAACGGCTCAAGCGCATCATCAACTGGAGTCTCACTCAACGATTTGCTCCATACGGGTCCGAAGATTCAACGAGACATCAGCGACGTTCTTCTCTGGGTAAGAAAACACAAATACGTTTTCGCTACGGACATCAGTAAGATGTTCCGTCAGATCAAGGTTCACCCAGATGACTGGAAGTATCAGAGAATCTTGTGGATCGACTCATCGGGAGAAGTGATGCCCTACGACCTCACCACCGTTACGTACGGCACCAGATCAGCTCCGTTCTTAGCAGTTCGCACTTTGATACAACTCATCAAGGACGAAGGGTCTCAATTCCCTCTCGCAATTGAACCACTCACCGCAGGCAGATACGTAGATGATATCTACGGCGGCTCAAACAACTTGGAGAATCTCATCAACGTAGCACACCAAGTGCGCAACATCTGCACCGCTGGCGGCTTTCCATTAGCGAAGTGGCAAAGCAACCATCGTCAACTGCTCAAAGGGATCAACGAAGACTCCGAAAATACTCAACAACGACCACTCGATGACAACAGCACCACTCTACTCGGCCTCACATGGTACACGTACTCAGACACGTTCCGATTTCACTGGAATCCCGCTGTCAAGGGGTCACAGCTCAGCAAAAGAATCATTCTATCGGAGACTGCTCAACTCTATGATCCACTCGGCTTTCTCTCACCACTCATAGTGAGGGCTAAGGTTCTTCTACAGGAACTCTGGCTGCTCAAACTTAACTGGGATGATTCACTCCCACACGCAACTCAACAACAATGGCTTCAACTCAAAAAGGAATTAGCTCAAGTGTCCTGTCTTCACATCCCAAGATGACTGGGGCTCAACGACAACTCAAACATCCAAATTCATGGATTCTCCGACGCATCGCAACTTGCAATGGCTGCTGTCATCTACATCCGAGTTAGCACTCACCACTCATCAGCGAAATGCACCCTAGTGTGCTCAAAATCTCGTGTTGCTCCGCTTAAGAAGCTCACAATACCTCGGTTGGAACTCACCGCTGCTCTACTCTTGGCTCGACTCACACAATACGTTGTACGAACTCTCTCACTATCTCAAGTACCAATCTTCCTCTGGACGGACTCATCGGTAACGCTAACTTGGATTACCTCACACCCATCACGCTGGAAAGACTTTGTTGGAAACCGAGTGTCGCAAATACAAGAACTGACTCCAAACTGCGTATGGAGATTTATTTCCGGCAAAGAAAATCCAGCAGACTGCGCTACTCGAGGCTTAACCATGTCCCAACTGGAAACTCATCACCTTTTGTGGTCTGGACCGCCATGGCTCTCCGACTCAACGCGCTCATGGCCCGCTCAGCGACACTTCTCAGACTCACAGGTTCACCAAGAGGAGCGACCGGGGCTCTCTCTAACTGTGGCATCCGCTCAACCTGTAGAACAGTGGGACCTACTCTACAGATACTCAAGCTTGACGAGATTGTTGCGCGTTACTGCAACATGTCGTCGAGTCATTAATAGACTCAAGAAAATGCCACATACAACGGTGAAGAATCCACTCACGCCACAAGAACTCAACTCAGCTCTAAAATTCTGGATTCACTCAACTCAAGCAGCAACCTTCAAATTCGAACTCACGGCGCTCAAGAACTCCACTCCTCTACCGAAACCTCATGCATTCACTCGTCTAACGGCCTTTATCGACACACACGGGACGATTCGAGTGGGTGGTCGGCTTGATAATTCACCGCTGGACTTTGAGAGCAAACACCCTGCAATATTGCCTCGACATTCTCACCTCTCGGAACTACTCATCGCAGACGCACACGCTCGCACTCTCCACGGCGGTACTCAACTCACTCGGAACCTCCTCAGACAATCTGTTTGGATCATCGGCGGTAGAGCTCCAATCAGAACGTACATTCTACGCTGCTTGAGGTGTGCAAGGTTACGTGGCAACCGAGCACAGCAACTCATGGGTCAGCTACCTTCCACGAGGGTCACTCCATCCCGACCGTTCACCACCACCGGTGTGGATTACGCAGGTCCACTCACAATGAAAACATGGAAGGGCAGAGGAGCAAAGATACAAAAGGGGTGGCTTTGCATCTTCGTCTGCTTTTCTACTTCTGCAGTTCACCTCGAAGTAGTAAGCGACTATTCAGCTGAAGCATTTCTCGCCGCGTTCAGACGGTTCAATGGACGCAGAGGTCTTTGCCATACTCTCCGTAGTGACTGCGGAACAACATTCATCGGGGCAGAGACGATACTCAAGAGGCTTTTCACTCAAGTAACTCAGGAACATCTCGCTCTGGCCAACTCACTCACTCAAGACAGAGCAAGGTGGGAATTCATACCACCAGCTGCTCCTCACATGGGAGGCAAGTGGGAGGCAGCAGTGAAATCTGCGAAATATCATCTCCGTCGAACAATCGGGGAGACTCAGCTCACCTACGAAGAGTTGACAACTCTACTGATTCAAATTGAATCAGTGCTCAACTCCAGGCCTTTGGAACCACTCACCAACGATCCCGACGACATCTCAGCACTCACACCAGGACACTTCCTCATCGGACAGCCTCTCAATTCGTTAGTCGAACCTTCGTTAACCGATCTCAACACTACTCGCCTCGATCGTTGGCAACTCATTCAACAACGATTCCAATCCTTCTGGAATCATTGGTCGACTCAATATCTGCATCAGCATCTCTCCATCTCTAAGTGGCATCATCCGACTCACGAGATAAAAGTTGGCTCACTGGTTCTACTCACGGATGAGCGATTCCCGCCATCCAAGTGGCCACTGGCTCGTGTCACTCATCTACATCCTGGCAAGGATGGACTAACGAGGGTAGTCACGCTCAAGACTGCCACCACCACTCTCACCAGGCCGATTGCCAAACTGGCAATCCTACCAGTGACAACTCAAGAAGCGGAACCATAACTCAATCATCTACGCTGTTGCTGATGGCGGGGAGAATGTTCGATTATCATCGAAACTTTATTCGAGAAATCACTCATCACAAATAATTTCCTCCCGCGACGTACTCGAAGCGAAAAAAATAAACTCTTGACACGGCACTGCCGCGGGGGCTCCACGGACCCCCTCGAGGCACAGCCCTGTTCTTCTCGCTCGACCACGAGGCTTCGCGGGAGGCAGCCATTGCTCGTCTCAACCGGCACACGCGGCTAACGGAACAGGTGTTCTCTCACTAATTTCGCGGTGTAATACTCTCGGTGTCATCTCACTAGCGGTCAACTCGGTTGCTCTCGGTTTTCTGCATCTGCTCATTATACATTTGTGTCATTTCATCGGGCGGAAAACGGTGTAATCTTGCAATAAAGTGCGCTCACGAAAAGCTTGTATTCTCGCTTTGGATGTTCTCTATCGGTCTCACTCACTCTAACGAACTCACTCGGTATCACGCTCTCTCTCACACCACCGGAAAACTCACTACAACGGTCTCACTCACGCTCTACTCGAAAACTCGTGTTATTTCTAACGCGAATCACAACGAATCGACTAAGCACGAGAGAAAAAAGATTCGAGTGCACTAATATCGTGTAAAAATAACCAAATAAACTAGTTATTAATATTTTGATACGATTAACTACATCGAGTGTGCATTTTATTCAATTTTCCTGCCTCGATCCTCAACGACATCTCATATTCTCAACACTTAATAAAAAAAACCCATTGTTGCTTCGACAAGTATCCATACAGTGCTGTAACTTTGGACTGTGCGAAGCAATTTTTCTCTTCTTCGCAATGGTGATGTATCATATCATCACCATTGTGCACAATCATTTTGAAACTACTGCGAAGCCTTTAATGAGGTGTTTGAAATTTTGTTCTGCTAAATGTCCATACGGTGCTCCAATTATGAAATCTACGTACCTAATTTTTTCTTTTTTGCAGCATTATTTTATTTTATGAAAAGCACTATGCACAGCAAATTTGAAGACATTTTGACATTTCTTAGTATTTTTATTCTCCAATTATTTTTAGTGAGGAATTATTTTAAAAGGTTATATTATTTTAATTTTCCAAAAAACGATTTTTTATCATGTCACAAACGAAAATTTGGTTGCGAAAAATGAAATACGAAATATCACACATTGATTGCCAAATATTAATCCTTTTTATTTCGAAAATAATATATTTTGAACGAATATGATTCACAATATTTTATATACGTTATTCACATTCATAATAAAAATAAAAAATTTCGTGTGTGCACTGAAAACTTGGTTATAATCCCACAAAGAAGAATCATCGAATATCCAAAATTATTGCAATTTGTCAAATAAAATTGAAAACAATCGCGGCCATTTATTTTTTTCCATTCATTCTATCTGTCAAACCTTGGAAGCCGACAATAATTCGATAGCAGACGTGATAAAGTTTGCATACGCGGCGACGTTGCTATTCTGTGTCGGGATGATTTGAATGGAAAATAAAAATCTTATTGTTTTCTCATTGTTTAATGTATATAACTTTAAATATTGGGAAACTGCAGTTAACTTTTTTCAAATTTCTAACAATTTTTCAAAACAAAAAAGAATCAATTTTTATCTCGTACTATTCCAACCACCCTTCTTTTTTTTCAATTGTTTCAATATACTTTGTGACGAGGCGTTATAGACGCTCTCGCATCACGCTATAGGTAGGGCACGCGCGAGAGTCTTTGTTAGCGCGCGCACAGAGTCGATCCCCGCGGAACCCGAGGAAACAGAAAAATATAGAACACAAGTCTGCCGTAGAGCTATGTTATATTTTTCAGGTTCGCGTAAAGCCGTAGCGACGCCGGTTACCGCGTGAGGAGAAGACGATAGGAGAGGAGCCGCGAGGAACCAATAATAATTGCCGAAGTACAACAAGGGAACTGTCGCGACCCCCTTCCCCTCAGATACCGGTCCGCAAAACAAAGTACGGGCGAGCGAGCAACACTCTCGCTAGATGCGTGGAAAAAGTCAGACGCATTGTTGTAACTCTAGCCGGAAGCGTGCTAATAGTTAGACGCATTATTATAACTCTCTTAACGAGTGCTATTAGTTAAACGTTCTATCGTAACTTTGTTAGCCGTTGAGAAAAAAGGCAATAGTAGAATCCATCAGTAGTGAATCGATATTGTTGAGTTGTAAACGAGCGATAGGGATTCTGTGAACTGCGATCTCAGAGAGGGAGAAGATTTCGTAAATCTCAACGTCCGCGGAGGAGAATTAACGCCGTGTCGACGGCCGAAATAAACCGTTGTCTCGAGGAAAGCTGAGGAAAGCTAGAAGGTCGATCGCATCGCGTCGTGGATAATTAAACAGGTAGGTGCACGTGGTGCACACCATCTTTGGTTTTCTTTACGCAGAGAGCGATACGCGGATCGCAGAGTGCTTTCTCGACCGTACTCGGTAAATTACCGGTTAAAATTTCGTACGATTCACGTCGCGTAGACGAAAGATAACGAAAATAATTCACATCGAGTCCCGCGAGTCAGGAAATATTGTATTGTTGCGAACTAATCGTCGTTCAGGAAGAGCCCGTTGGAAAGGCTGAAATTTTGTGTTAAACTACGGGAAATAACTGAATAAATTATCGTTTATTTGTTATACCCCCGAAAAATGAGAGCACCGCCGAGGTTACGCTTACGCAATAACCGAGGCGTGCGATCATGAAATATTGCGCCAACTGCACAGTATCGCATACTGGAACGACGATAAGGTAAACATCATTACCAAATCTCGTAAATATGCTGAATCGCTCGCTCCACTTTATCTCCTATAAAGTATGAGAGTGAGCGCAAGTCGGGGAGTACAATTGGACATCCGATACTGCGCGGTTGGTTGCGTGTAGCGAGACTCGTGCAAAGGGTCTGTAAGTAGTACTCCATAAGTTTGGTCGGACAATAGTCCAAAATCTGTATAACATTATTCTGTGTGGAAATTGAGTTCGCGTATCGATGCATCAATAAAGAAAGACACTTTCGCTTACATCTCCTGCATTCGAGCATTCACTGGGGTTCCAACCCTTTTCCGATAAACATCCCAAAAATAATAGAGAATATTCATTACCGCTAACCTCGGCGTAGCTAACCGGGATTCTGCGGTATAACATTGGTGGCAGCGGTGGGATATCGGAGTGAATAAAACGAACCAGAGTGTACCGAAAGTGTGTCACTCGCTGTACACCAATACAGTCGTGAGTAAAACCGTCACCAGGGGATCGACGGGACAGCCAACCGCGAGGAGGGACTGCAGACCTCCACTAGATCGTCACCTAGCAGGAAGGGATGTGGAAACAGTATCGAAGAGGGAGCCTGAAGGTTATACAACGCAGAGGCAACCTGAGATGTGGCAGATAAGCACCCTGTAAGTGCAAGAGTTATCTATTCACGAAACTAACACCTGTAACGGCGTAGAGAACCAGTAGGCGCGTTACTAACCCCGTCAGGGCGTGAATAAAGGGCTAAGAGCCAGGTAGAAGCCACATGAGTGATAGGGAGGTACCAGAGGAGCAGGCTGCGGGGACTTCGGGACAGCAACCACCCCCGCAGGATCCTTCGGCATCCACACAGGAGGACCAGCGTGTAGCAGCTGGTCTAGGGGCTGCGTTACAGGAGATAACGGCAGTCGCGAGATCGGCATTAGCAGTACAAGGCCCGGCACCACAGCCGAGAGGCGAATCTTCTCCAAACCCTCTCTTCGGGGTCAATTTACGTAGAGGCGCAGCGTTTGACGAGCTCGCCGACTTGGACCAAAGTATGTTCGAGCCCAGGGGTGCACCACTCCCAGGGGTTGATCTCACCCCACGAGCAGTAGAAGCAGAGATACAACGTTTGAGGGCGCAATACCGAAACACACTGGGCGAACGAAGAGGAGGATTTTACAACCCGGATAGAGACCGGAATTGGACGACTACCTTCGGTGATGGAAGTAGGCTTTACCCCATGGGGGTGGAGATCCCTGGGGTACGCCGAAATTTATTTCCGGATCCACCTGCGGAGGTAAACAACACCGCGGCAGCCGAGGAACGGGTTGCCGATCGACTCGAGAGGGGGGATCGAGAATTGGAGGCCATACGGGCGGAATTGGCCGATTACGTAACCGGAGAAGTGGAACGAAGGTTAGCCGAACGTCAAGGGAGACGGCGAACCACCCATCCGGAGGATGAGGAGGACTCACCATATATCAGCTTGGATTTAGCGCTGAAAAATATCAAAACATTTGATGGCCATAATCCCAACAGATTAGAGGAATTCTTGTCATCCTGTGAAACTGTATGGGAGAGAGTGAAACCAGCGCATAGGGGAACACTCCTGGCGCTCGTACGAAGCGGAAAACTTGAAGATCGCGCAACACGAGAATTACGACATAAGGTGATACGTAATATGTCGGAATTACGTAATGAATTGGAAGCGCTGTACGGGAAGCGAAAATCTCTCGCTGCCCTGCAGTATGAATTTTGCCTATTGAAGCAAGGACCGAAGGAATCGGTAGCGGCGTACGCCGCATGGGTGGAAAGACTAACGGGGGAGGTGTCGGAAAAACTTTGTGAGGATACCGAACCCCATGGTGCGCGATATGTAGAAGCGGCTGTGCGACGAAGCGCGCAAATGAACTTTGAGAATGGTTTACAGCCCGATATCCGCATGATAGTGCGCTCCCGGAATTACGGAAGTCTACGGGACTCCGTAGTCGGAGCAGCTGAAGTAGAAACAAGCGTCTCAGCGCCCTGCGGGCGCAGATGCTCTTTTTGGTGGGCTCCGCCCCCCAAACCCCCCGAAAAATGTCCCTTCGGGACATTTTTTAAGGCACTCACGGGGGTGCACGTCGCGCTACGCGCTCCGTATCGAGTGTATTTACACATCGCGCTATGCGCTACGAATGAAGTATGTTTATTCGTCGCGCTCTGCGTTTCTTTTCGACAGTACGTATGAGGGAAAAACATTTATCAGTTACGTAAATTAATTCATAGTGTTTAATCTTCGTCGAATAAAAATATTTCTTTTTTGTACCAATTGATTATTAATATTCACGACGGATATTTCCTTTTTGTTTGACGATAAATTGTCAAATATTGAGACACGAGACAAATATAACGAATTGCACCACGTAGAAGTAGATCAAATTAATTTAACGAATCAAATCATGTCTAGTAAAGTCGTTTTATTGGCTTAAAACTTATGACCAGATTTAATGAATATAAAACAAACACACAAAACATGTACCGACACCAATACGATTACCATTTAGCATTCAGGCCAAATATCCCCTTTAAATCCTTCCCCTTCAGTGTTTTTTTTCTTCCCCATAATTGATGGAATCAGTTCGTTATTTTATCTGTAGGAAACCAAACCATTGTAGAAGAAAAGTTCAAGAAATTTGCTATTCTTTGTGATTTTCAATGAAATTTTATCGATATTTATGGATGCTGCAAAAAAATGCAATCTCGAGAACGAAAAAATATATCTTTTTGGTTCCTGTCTTGTATTGAAGAGGAAGTAGTACGTTACTCGAATCAAAAATTTGTCATCTTGGATAGCTCCAAAATATTTTTTTACAAATTGATGAAATTCTTGAAAAATTCGACTTTGAAGGCTCTTTGACAGTCCTCTTATAACAAATTTCATTTCTACCATTTGAGATATATTTTTTTTCTTCTTCGTAATACATGGAATCAGCTCGTTATTGTCTCTGTAGAACAGACACGTATTGGAGACGAGAAGTTTGAGAAATTCGATATTTTTTTTCGTTTTTCAATGAAATTTTATTGATATTTATCGTCGCTTAAAAATATCAAATTTAGCATCATATCATATCGTATTTAAAAAAATTTTATTTAATCACATACGAGGATAAGTTTTTCGGTACGGAATAACTCGTAAAATCGACAAATTCAGTGTTTTTCACTTTCTTGATAAATAATTGTTTATAATTGTTCTTTAAGAGTACAATTGTTTTTTTTTTTGCGAAAAAAAACTTTTCAAGACGTGAGCATATGAACGAAATTCGTATTTCGACGAAAATTTGGAAAAATAAAAAAAAAAAACGTTGGAAATACGTCGATAGAATAATCATTAGCAGTTTTCTTATCAAGTGTAAATGAATAAATCCAGCGAACAAAATTGACAAAGATTTCGAATGTGATGAATCTCCGACGGTCGAAGTGTAAAAAATTAAATTTTTAAACATAGCACACTTTTTATCTGCGCAATAACGCAGAGAGTCAGTTTGTAAATACGATTTCTTTGAGAGGAAAGGATTAGAGACGGCAATTTCGAGAAATTTGAAAAAACGATTCATTTTTTGATGAAAATTCGTAAAATTAGTCTTTGCTTAAAAAAAATCATATCTCGGCAGCGAAAAAAGATTTCGACTCTTATTTTGGCTTATTTTGAAGAGGAGAAAATACGTTGCCAGAAAAAGAATTTGCAGTTTTTATTATTAACAGTAAATGAATAAATCGGTTGAACACAATTGACAAAGATTTCGGCTGCGATGAATCTTCGACGGTCGAAGGATAGAAAATTCTTTTTTTTTATGATTGCATACTTTTTATTTGCGCTATACCGCGTAGAATCCATTTATATTTACGTAAAATAGGAACAAAGATTGAAACGAGATGTCGATTTTTTTTTGTTTGAAAATCATCCGGCCACAGAGTACGCGCGCCGCGACGTATGAGCATCTGTGTATCGTCTGCTACGAAATTGTCATCTGCTTCCAAAGTTTGACAGATAGAATAAAACGAAAAAATATATACTCGCGATTTTTTTAGTTCTATTTGGGAAATTGTCATTATTTTGGATATTCGATGAATCTTTTTTGTGAGTTTACTACCAATTTTTTCAGTGAATACGTGAAATTTATCATTTTTATTACGAATGTGAATAAAATATGCTAAAATATTGCGAATGATTTTCGGTGATAATATATTATTTTCGAAATAAAAAACGCAAACATTTGTGAATCTGTGTATGATATTTCGTGTTTTATTTTTCACAACCGAAGTTTTTTTTTTAACATGATGAAAAATGAATTTTTGGCAAATCTAAATAACATAACCTTTAAAGCAAAACTTGTTATAACCACTGTTTTTGAATTATTTTATAATTAAAATTATATTTGTCAGAATGACTCAAAATTTGTTGTGCATAGTGCTTTCTATGCAATGAAATATTGTTGCGAAAGAGAACAGAATTGGTTTCCAGGATTCTTAATTGGGGCACCGTACGGACATCAGATGTGAGAAAATAAGTTTTTTATGGAAAATTGTGATGAATAAATAGTTAGAGATGTAGGATTGTCTCTAAATTTGCTGTGCGCAGTGCTTTTGATAAAACAAAATGATGCTGCGAAGAAGAAAAAAATTGGTTCGTAGAGTTCATTATGATGGCACCGTACGGACACTTGACCGAAGGCAAATGCAAATTGTGGCCAATAATTTTTTAGAAAAAATACTTAAAGGTCTTAGATTGGTTTTAAAAGTAATGTGCATACTGGAAATACTGTAATAAAAAAACCCTGCGAAGGAGAACAAAATTGGTTCGCACCATCTAAAGTTACAGTGTGATACGGACGTCCGAGAAGAAAAATTCAGCCAAAAAGTTGTTTTCATTGCACCGCAGGCTAAAAAAAATATTTCTATTCATCGCAGTCACTTCAAAGTAACTACGCATGATGTTGGAGATACACCGAAGCAAATGGTGAAAAATAAAAATTTTTGGAGTATGCGCTGCGGAGTAACCCCTTCGACAGACTCCGAAGAGCAACGGATGGTCATTTTAATAGGCACTCTTTGCCTATTATTATAGTGAGTGCCTAAAAATGATCGGATCACAGGGCAGCAAGGGAGCACCGGGGGGTAGTCAACCTCTACACTCGGTGGGAGCAGGGGGTGCAACACCCCGAAAATGTTTCACTTGTGGACAAACGGGACATATCTCTCGAGATTGCACGAGAAAATCGGGACGTCCGAATCTTCCCGCACCAGGACCGGGGAAGGAAGTTAATCAAGTGAAAATGATGTGTAACTACTGCGGGAAGGTAGGTCACTTGTGGAGAGACTGTAGGAAGCGTATGCAACAAGGCGGTCAAAAGCCGCAACAGACAGGGAAAAATAACGGCAACGAGCAACCTCCTCCGAAGCCACAGGGGACCGGGAAAACCGTCAAAGATTTCCTGGGAACCGACCAGCAGCGGGCGGAAAGAAAGGGACGACAACACGAGGTTTACGTTGTCAACGTCACGTCAGCAGGGATTGCAAGTGATTTCCACATAAAATCACCGGAATGCAAAACTGAAATTCTGACTCTGAAAGCTGATACGGGAGCACAAGTCAGTTTAATAAGTCCAGAGGTTCTCGGGGGTGATATACAAGCCGAAAAATCCGAGTCAACGCTCATCGGGTTGGGAGGACAGCCAGTACTCTCGACATTCATAGCAGAAATACATTTGGAGACTCCGAAGGGAACAATGTCACATTGGTTCCACGTGGTACCGGAGGGGATGGACTTGGGGGTGCACGGCTTCTTAGGGATGGACTTCATTCGCGAGCATAAAGTGGATATCCTTCGGGGCAGGGAAATCCGAATTCTCGAGCATCGAATGCCTTTAATCGATGGGAGATTAAAAATGCGAGTACCAGCGCGAAGCGAGAATATCGCTTACGTAGCTACATGCAGTCGGGTAATGGGACTTGCCGATAAGAAGGACGTTGCCGAGGGAGTAGCAATCGGCGCCTGTACGACGAAACCGCGAGGAAACAGCTGTGCGGTATGCATAATAAATACCACCTGCGAAGAAGTCGAGATCGAGTGACCGACAGTGACACTCGAGCCGTTTGAGTCAGCAGAAAAATCGTGTCACAACAAGAGCGCACGCGAGTTAAACATCGCGCGCGTGGCGAGCAGCAATGAGGGGGAAGACAGCGGCACGCGACTCACGCGCTTACGTGAAGCAATCGACGTGCGAAATTTAAATTCCGAAGAAAAAGAAACCCTACTTGAAATATGTGAGGATTTTGCAGAGATCTTTCACCTGGAGGGGGACTGGTTGCCGTGTACTACGAAAATCGAGCATGAAATTCCCCTTCGCGAGGGCGTAAAACCGATAAAAGTGCAGCCGTATCGTTTACCGGAAGCGCATAAGAAGGAAGTTGCTAAGCAAACGGAACAGATGCTGAAGGACGGCATCATACAGGAGAGCCGAAGCCAATGGAATGCACCGCTGCTCGTGATTACGAAAAAACCTGACGCAGCAGGAGTGGTAAAATTACAAGTCGTTGTGGACTTTCGTAAACTCAACGAAGCGACGATCGGTGATTCGTATCCATTACCGAATATCACCGATATATTAGACCAGCTGGGGAAGGCGCAATACTTCACCACCCTCGATTTAGCATCGGGTTTCCACCAAATTCCCATGGCGGAAAGGGATAAAGAAAAAACTGCATTTTCCACACCGCAGGGGCATTTCGAATATACTCGAATGCCCTTCGGGTTAAAAAATGCCCCTCCAACATTCCAAAGGCTTATGAACACCGTATTGGCGGGACTCGATGGAATAAAATGCTACGTTTACCTTGACGACATCGTGGTATTCGGGTCAACGCTGACAGAGCACAACAAGCGACTTCGCGAGGTATTTACGCGCCTGCGAGAGGCGAAATTATCGCTGCAACCGGGGAAGTGTAGTTTTCTAAGGAAGGAAACGCAATATTTAGGGCACATAATTTCGGATGAGGGAGTGCGTCCGGATCCCTCAAAAATCACGGCGGTACGGGATTTTCCGGTACCAAATAATATGAAGGGAGTACAGTCCTTTCTAGGGCTTGCCGGTTATTATCGAAAATTTATAAAAGACTTCTCGAAAATTGCGAAGCCGTTAACGGAGTTAACGAAGAAAGAAATTCCGTTCGTGTGGACGGCAAAACGGGAGCATGCATTCGTGGAATTGAAGAAACCGCTGACGTCGGCACCGGTGTTACAATACCCGGATTTCACAAGGCCGTTCGTCATGACGACGGATGCTTCGGATAAAGCGATCGGCTCGATCTTATCTCAAGGGGAGATAGGGGACGATTTACCGATTTGTTACGCAAGTCGTACGCTTAACAAATCAGAACAAAATTATTCTACGACTGAAAAGGCATTAATTGCTATTGTCTGGGCAGTCGAACAATTTCGTCCATATGTTTATGGTACGAAATTTACAGTGGTTACGGATCACAAGCCCTTAACGTGGCTATTCAATGTAAAAGATCCGGGATCGAGACTCATGCGATGGAAAATAAAATTATCGGAACATGAGTTCAATATAGTATATAAAGCGGGGAAAAAGAATACGAATACCGATGCGCTGAGTCGAGTATATGTAACGACGCGCTCGCATGCACGACGGGCGGAGAAAGAGACAGCCAACGACAGCAACGAGCACGAGGGAGAGAGCGATAGTGGCGAGCGCGTGGACACTCCATCGCGACGCAGTGAAGACGCGAGAGAGACAGCGCGAGGCAACAGCGGTGACTCGAGTGCGACGAATGACGCAACAGCCGTCATGCCAGGCGAGGCGGCAGTCAGCAACGAGCGCGAGAGAGACGGACGACGCGATAGCGACAGCGACTCGGACGATAGAGATAACGGCGGCCATGCGAGCTACGGTGATAAGGACCGTAGCGATGGCGAATCTTTAAGTAAAGATGAGAGAAGAAAAATTCTATATGAATATGACGATGCTCCTCTCGGCGGCCATCAAGGCGCAACGCGTATGTTAAATACGATACGACTCGCATATACCTGGCCCGGTATGCGAAGAGAGATAGAAGATTACGTTGCGGCATGCGATAAATGCACAACGTAATAAAATTCGTTCGACGCCAAAAGCTCCGATGGTGATTACCGATACACCATCGAGGGCATTCGAAAAGGGGGCGCTCGACATTGTAGGGCCCTTAACTCAATCGGAAACGGGGAATAAATATATTCTCACGTTTCAGGATTTATTAACGAAATACAGCATCGCGATACCTCTCCCTTCGCAGACAGCAAACGATGTCGCTCGTGCATTTACGGAGGAAATTGTATGTCGTTACGGGATACCGGAAGTCGTACTCACGGATCAAGGTACGAATTTTCTGAGCTCGATATTCAAAGACGTTTGCAAACTGTTGCACATAGAAAAAGTGCAGACGACGGCCTACCATCCACAGTCGAACGGTGCTTTAGAACGTTCGCATCGAACATTAGCTGAGTACTTGAAGAGTTACATTGATGAAGATCAGAGGAATTGGGACAAATGGCTGCCGTACGCCATGTTTCAATACAACACTACCCCGCATACGGCTACGGGCTTCACGCCCTACAGCCTGATTTTCGGACGAGAAGCTGAGCTCCCCACTTCGCTGAAAAAACCCTCAAGTACGCTGTACGCGTACGACGATTACTCGCAGGAATCGCGAGAGCGTATGAGAGCATCTTGGGCGATGGCTCAAGCTAATCTTAAAGCTGCGAAAATTCACGCCAAGGAGTTTCACGACGGGAAGGCGAAGGAGCGGAAATTCGGCATTGGGAAGAAAGTCTTACTGCATGACGAAACAGTACGGCAAGGAAGATCAGCAAAACTCACAGCTAATTGGATAGGGCCGTTTGTAATTGAAGAGGTGCATCCTCCCCTCAATTATACGATTCGCAAAGGGCGGCGGAGGCTGAAGGTCCACGTGGATCGTCTCCGCGAGTATATCGAAAATTGAGGAATCGGATTTTTAAGGGGGGGGGGGGGGGGGGGGGGGGGGGAGGGGGGGAGAGCTGTATAGCTGTATAGCTGTATGTAAAAAAAAAAAAAAAAAATGTATTGCGAGGAATAACACTGTTGCAGGGTGTTATGCATGCTGGTGATGGTCAGCGGCGACAATGGTTACGACATACGGGAATTTCGCAATGTGCCGGGAATTTATTTCGAGCACATTGGTACGTTGAGTTTATATACGGATGTCTGGACTTTGGCTGTACGAATGGATCTTTCGAATCTCATAGCACTGGAGGAATCAATCCAATGGCATCTGAGCGTGTATCAGGACCGATGTAAGGAGTCAAGGAGTTCCGGAGGTCACTGTGCGGAGATGTTGGTGCATCTGGAGCGTCTCTCCAGGAAAGTCGAGGAAGAAATCGGCATGATACATGATCTCGTGGGAGGAGAGCATCGGGATAAGCGCGGATTGGTCGATGGATTGGGATCTGTGCTCAAATCCATTACGGGAAATCTCGATGCATCCGATGGTGAACGTATCGAGAACGAAATTTCGGCGGTACGTGATACGCAAGAATCGATGAAAAATGGGATGCTGCGACAGCTGCAAGTGGTCGAGTCGTCACTCGACATGTTCAATCGCTCGTCGCACGCGTCTGAGCGAAATTTCGTTAAATTAAGAAAAAATTAAATTTCCGAAATTAAGTTAAATGACATGCTGCGGGAAGTCAATGGGTACTTTCACAACAGCACCAGTCGCCTAGCCGATCAGCAGCAATTCGACGAGAGTCTAGGGCTTTTAGACTCATATATGGAGGTATTTCTCGGCGAAGTAAGGGATATCGCGAATTTATTTACCGGGATTGCGTCAGGGACGGTGAATCCGACGATCGTCTCGCCAGAGAAGATGACGAAATATCTCTCTGAGGCATTGCCGCATGTGCCGAAGGGATATAGCTTCCCTCGACCAGTGGCTAGAGAAAATGCAGCGGCGATCCTGCGTTTGGCCACCACAAGGGCCTATCGCGTTGGGGGGAACGTTACACTCCTCATCGAGATACCCCTCGGCGGTGCAACAGAGTACAGTGTCAGTCGAACATATCCACTCCCGAGGCGGGCGGAAAACGACACGTATTATTACCTGGAAACGACACCGGAACCGGTAGTAGTGGATCGGGAAAATAGGAATTTTCTACGCATAACGGAACATGAGCTAGAGGAGTGCAAGAAGGATGGAACGAGGTATTATTGTAATCCTCGACACCCCGCATTCACAATCAACGAGGACGCACCATGCACCGTGCGAACCTACGTGGGAGGTGCGGTAGGTCGGGAACAAAATTGCCCGAAACGCATCGTTAAATTAACCAGTACACTCATCGTGAGTTTACGGCAGCCGGGACGTTGGCTATACGTTGCGCCGCGTCCCGAGACAGTGGCAGTAGCCTGCATTGGAATGCCGAGTCAGCAGGCCATCCTCAGCGGAACTGGATCGCTCGTTCTCACCGGGCGTTGCACCGCTACAGCGAGGAATTTTCGCGTCGAAGCCATGAAACGCATGACACAAGAAATTACTGACAACGACTTGGTGCCAACATATAACCTTACGTTAACACCCCAGGAGGCAGAATGCGCACCGGTGATAGCTGGGCAACAAGGGGGCATCACCCTCGAACACGTGGTTAGCACACCACAAGAGTTGAACGACCTCGGAGTACGCCTGCGGCACGTCCGAGACAGCCTGGGGAGCCGGGTAACACGCGCGCAGCAGATCTATGAAAAAATCGGCCACCATTCGGTTGGCGCGATTGCGCTACTAATAATAATAATCTTCGCCCTATACTGGCTGACACAAAGGCGATGCCGGACACCGCAACCGACGATAGAAGCCCCCTGTACAAAGGTGACGACTCATAGATGCGAAAAGACGCCAACGGAAAGGCGGAACCAACGACGAGCGTCCGCGACAGAAGAACCAGACAGGACGCCAGCAGCAGCAACAACGGGTGGACCAGGGAAGCCGCGGGATGCCATAGGCGAAAGGGAAGGTGAAACCGAGATACAAAAAATATCTCGAAAAAACTCGTTTATTAGGAATAAAAAGCTAATACATGAAAAAATTGATACATTGCGTCCTTAACGGACGAACTCCCACACATCGTTGTCGTCGTCACTTTCCCCGGCCGGGCGGACTCCGGTTGATCCCGAAGGAAGCAAGACTCGGTATCGCTGACGAGCCGGGTAGGCACGCCGATTTCCACGTCGACTTGAGACAAGTTGTAGCCGAGTCGAGCCCCGGGCGTAGGGCCGATCATCGAAGACCGGAACCTCGGGCGGCGGGACGGCAGGAGCCGAGGGTGTCTCTGACGGCAACGACTGGACCGGAACTGCGACCGAGCCATCGACCACTTCCTCCTCCGAAGTCAAACGCATTTTCTGCGTGGCGATAAGTGGGAAAAATAACAAAAAGAAATTAGATAAGACTAGAGGGGTAATACGACAATAACGATAATATTTTTTCGGGAGACAGAACCCCCTTACCTTAACGGGCAGCGACATTCCGGCGATAGATTTCCTTTCCTTGTGAAGCAAACAAAATTTGCGAGGAGAATAACGCTCTGCGGCGAATGCACCGGCTTATAGACCGGAAGGATAGCCGACGCAGCAGAAGCGTGCAAACCGCAAGTTCAATGAACACAACATCAGCAAATTCCAACAGGGGAAAAAAAAATTGTAGCGCTTTGAATCGGAGAATTTAGTGTAACTTTGGGATAAAAACGAAAAGAAATCTCCCGATTTCTTTTCTTTAAGGGGGGAGGGATGTTATACCCCCGAAAAATGAGAGCACCGCCGAGGTTACGCTTACGCAATAACCGAGGCGTGCGATCATGAAATATTGCGCCAACTGCACAGTATCGCATACTGGAACGACGATAAGGTAAACATCATTACCAAATCTCGTAAATATGCTGATTCGCTCGCTCCACTTTATCTCCTATAAAGTATGAGAGTGAGCGCAAGTCGGGGAGTACAATTGGACATCCGATACTGCGCGGTTGGTTGCGTGTAGAGAGACTCGTGCAAAGGGTCTGTAAGTAGTACTCCATAAGTTTGGTCAGAAAATAGTCCAAAATCTGTATAACATTATTCTGTGTGGAAATTGAGTTCGCGTATCGACGCATCAATAAAGAAAGACACTTTCGCTTACATCTCCTGCATTCGAGCATTCACTGGGGTTTCAACCCTTTTCCGATAAACATACCAAAAATAATAGAGAATATTCATTACCGCTAACCTCGGCGTAGCTAACCGGGATTCTGCGGTATAACATATTGCTTTTATTTCGTGCGTAGTATGAGAAAAGTTATTAATTTGTTGAATTTACTTCGCGCCCGAACGGCACTCCCTATCCTGCTAGCCGTGTAAGATAGTGGTAACCCGCGTAGAAAAAAGTAGTATGGGGAAGCGTATTTACCTGTGTATGGGATTTCGATGGGAAATCGCACGGGAACTAGTATGGGAAAGGGTTTGGGAACGGTATGGGTTTTGGGACGGAGCCATATTCACCCCGTACGCTTTTCCAGAGTTTCCCCCAGCTATCCCATATGACCGGGGAAACCTCGCGCAATCAATCCCATATCTGATATCCCATATTATATGTAAACGAAAGAAGAAGGAAAAATTAATTTTATCAAATGGAAGGAAGAAATGAAAAACGAAAAAATATGCCTGAAACCAATTTTTTTCGACGGATATGAGTTCCCCGAGCAAAGTTAAATGCTGCTGTACGTAATCGGCGCTTGAAATTCGGTGTCGGCCCCAAAAATATTGTAGAGTATTGGTTGAATCTCACATAGATCTTTCAATTTGTCTATCCAAGCTTTTTCGAGTACATCACAATATTTTTGGGACCTTCAACGAAATTGAAAGGCCGGTTATGTACTACAGCATTCAACTTCGCTCGGAAAACTCATATTCGTCGAAAAAAATTAGTTTTCCGCATATTTCTTCGTTTGTCATTTTTTCCTTCCATTTGGCAAAATTTATTTTTTCTTCTTCTTTCATTTAAACGTAACATGGGATTCTATGTATGGGATTAATCGCGCGAGGATCCTTATGCTGGGAGAGACTCTGGAAAAGCGTATAGGATTGATGGCGCCAGGATTGCCGCGGTCGTACATGATGGCTAGGACAGGGTCTGGGAAAGCGTATGGGGTGAATATGGCTCCGTCCCAAAACCCATACCTCTCCCAAACCCTTTTCCATACTACTCCCCATACTATTGCCCATCGAAATCCCATACACAGGTAATGACGCTTTCCCATACTACTTTTTTCTACGCGGGAATTACTGAGTAAGGAAGAACGATAAATCCCTGGATATCGGGAGATAGATATCCTGGCGCCCAGCAACAATTCGGCAAGTGGAAAAATAAAGGTGAGAATCGGGATTGAAAAACAAGGGCGTCATTATATTTTGGACGGGTCGCTGATCGAAGTAGTAGTCCGAGACTTTGAGAAGCACGTCACAACTTATCTCAAAACAAAATAAAACGATAGAAAAATAAAATTTCTCGAATTTCTCGTCTGCAATGTTTTGCTCTCGGACAGTGACAATAACCAGTGAATTGATTCTATCTATTATAGGGAAGAGAAAAAAAGCTTAAAGTGTTATAACCGAATTCTCTTATAGATCGACAGTCCAAGAGTCCTCGCCGTCGAATTCATCGAGAAATTGATTTTTTTTATTTTGGACGCATCCAAGACACTACAACTTTATTTTTAGCAGGGTACTACTTCCTCTTCGATACACGAACCAAGACGATATCTATGTTCGTTCTCGAGTTATAATTTTTTTGCTACAAGATTTAATATCAAGTAAATTTAATTGAAAATCGTATCAAAAAGCAATTTTTCTTAATATTCAGCTCCAATACTTCGGGTCCTGTCCAGAGGCAATAATAAAGTGATTCCATGTATTTTAGGGAAGAAAAAAACATTTATTCAGATGCATTTAAAGGGGACATTAGACCTGTTGGTAAATGGTAATGGTCTTCGTGTTGGTAAATATTTTTTGTGTTGATTTATACTCATTTAATTTGGTCATAAGTGTTAAGCCAATAAAACGACCTTTACTAGATATCATTTGATTCGTTACATTAATTAGATCAAGTTCTACGTGATGCAATTCGTTATATTGATCGTAAAACAAAAAGGAAATATCAGTTGTGAATAATAAAAATCAATTCGTATAGAAACCAAACGTTTATATTCGATAAAGGTTAAACTATGAATCAATTTACGTAAGTGATATGGTAGACGATGACATGACGGTAGGGCCAGAAATAAATGATAGAAAATATGGTGACCCCGGGATTCGAACCCAGGTTGATCAGGTACTAATTAAGAGCGCTAACCACTGCGCTATAGTCACCCATATGTTTCTATCATTCGTGTTGTCTACTTATATGCAAAGTTGGACCCGTCCGTCACACACCGTTACAGTGCGAAAAATGTCCCTTTGGGACATTTTTCGGGGGGTTTGGGGGGGGGGGGGGGGGGAGCCCACCAACAAGAGCCTCTGCGCCCGCAGGGCCCTGAGGCGCCTGTTATTTTTATTAAATCACCGATTATTTGTGTACCGGAACTTTCGAACCCCATAATCATTGATCCGAATGTCTCTGGTAAATCGGCTATCAATAAAGTTCCAATCCGCTACTCATCTACAATAAACGCCACGTAATTTGCGGGCTGTCGTACCTTTACGGTTCACATACTCTTCGATTGATGCACATTTTACGAGACTCGTTGTTACTAACGCTCTAAGTAATCCTACCTTCCTTGTAAGACCACTGTCCTCGAATGCCGTGCGAAATTGTTCCTATACGGATTTCGCGTTCATGACGTCCTGTACGTGCAGAAAATTTACCAGTTCGACCGCCAGAATGATTTTCGATCGTGCACACGTTACCTTCCTCCCGTCGGCAACATAGTCTGCCGTGCCAATCACACACCCCCACAAATCGTCGAGCTCCAGAACGGCCTCCATCGTGCACTTCCATGTATTATATTTCTCACGACCACGAAGTCTTTCGATTTGCGGAACATTACTGCTCTGATTTCGCCCTTGCGCCGGTTGTGCCTCTCGCGCGGGCATCATGGCCATCCGCTGACCTGCCACGTGAACGATAACCATCGGAAAATGGAATTGTCCAATCGAACGAATTATTGCTCGAACCCGAGAACTCTTTACGGATTTACGCTCGAAAAAACTTCCTGTGCGATATTTCCACCCTTTCACTCAATTTTGTCTTGGGCCCATAACTTGATGGAGCAGGATGTACGGTGAAAGATAAAGATATACATGTCTACTCGCTACGACGGCGTATCGAAAGGCGGAAATATAGCGCCATCGTTCGTTAAGTATTGCCAATTTTACCTTTAATCGCCGATTACCAACTCAACAATTTACCACTATCGAACACTCATTATTATTCCGTAATTATTTCTTTTTTGGTGATTGGGAGATTTCTGTTTGCATTATCGAATGCGTAGCGCGACATGTACCCCTGTGGGTACATTAAAAAATGTCCCTTCACAACATTTTTTGTCGGACTTAGGTGATGGACTACTCCAACAAGAGTCTCTGCGTCGGCAGCGCAAAAGAAAAAAGAAAAGTGTCTGATAAAATTCGAGGTAAAATACCAAAAGGATAAGAAACGAAGGGTGTTTGGAAAAATTTGATTTCTTTTTGTTTCGCGGAAATTAGAAAGAGATTTGAAAAAATTAATTTGCAGTTTTCTAATATTGAAGGTAGTATACAGTAAAAGTTTTTTAAACACTTAGAATTTGTTTCTAATTTCAAATAATCACGGAGTATAGTATCAACGTCGCGCCGTGTGCTTACTGAATGACTTCTGCTATGAAATTGTCGTCGGCTCTTAAAGTTTGACAGATAAAATTAATCGAAAAAAAATATATAGTCGCGATTCCTTTCAATCTTGTTTGTCAAATTGTAATCATTTTGGATATTCGATGTTTCTTCGTTGTGAAATTATAACCACAATTTTCAGTGCACTCGTGAAATTAACAATTTTTATTAGGAATGTGAATAAAGTATTGTAAAATATTCACAAAAATTTTCGTTGAAAATACATTATTTTCGAAATAAAAAAGGCTAATATTTGTTAATCAATGTATTCAATATTTCGGGTTTTTTCTCAAATTTTTTTTTTTTTTTGACGTCATGAAAAATTGATTTTGGAATATTAAAACAACATAAATTTCAAAATAATTCCTAACTAAAAATAATTGCAAAATATAAAGATTGAGAAATGCCAAAATGTCTTCAAGTTTGTTGTGTATAGTGTTTTTGATACATGAAATATTGCTGTAAATTAGAAAAAAAAAATCGTTTGTAGGTTTTAGAATTGCAGCGCCGTACGAACATTTGACGAGAGAAAATTGATGTTTAATGGGAAAGTGCCTGGAAACAATGTTCAGAGACGTCAAAATGTCTTCATATTTACTGTGAATAGTGCTATCGATAGAATAGAGTAATGCTGTGAAAAAGAAAAAAAAATAATTCGTAGACTTCATAATTGGAGTGCCGTACGGACATTTGGCGGAACAAAAATTGAAATTTTATTTTGAAATAAGCGTCTCAGCGGCCTGCGGGTACAGATGCTCTTGTTGGTGGGCTCCGCCCCAAACCCCCCGAAAAATGTCCCGTCGGGACATTTTTTAAGGCACTCACAGGAGTACACGTGGCGCTACGTATCACCGCACCGCACCGTACGTATCAGCGCACCGTATCGAGTGTATTTACACTTCGCGCTATGCGTTACGGATGAAGTATGTTTATAGGTCCCGCTCCGCGTTTCATTTCGAAAGTACTTATGAGGGAAAAACATTTATGAGTTATGTAAATTGATTCATAGTGTTGAACCTTAAACGAATAAAAAAATTACTTTTTTATACCAATTGATTATTATTATTCGCGACGGATATTTCCTTTTTGTTTGACAATAAATTGTCAAATATTGAGACACGAGACAAATATAATGAATAACGTCGCGTAGAACTTGATCAAATTAATTTAATGAATCACATCATGTCTAGTAAAGTCGTTTTATTGGCTTAAAATTTATGACCAGATTTAATGAATATAAAACAAGCACACAAAACATGTACCAACACCAACACGATTACCATTTAGCATTCAGGTCAAATATCCCCTTTAAATCCTTTTCATTCAATGTTTTTTTTTTCTTCCCCATAATAGATGGAATCAGTTCGTTATTGTCTCTGTAGAAGACCAAAGCATTGTAGAAGAGAAGTTCGAGAATTTTGCTATTCTTTGTGATTTTTAATGAAATTTTGTCGACATTTATGCATGCTGCCAAAAAATGCTAGCTCGAGAACGAAAAAATATATCGTCTTGGTTCCTGTCATGTATTGAAGAGGAAGTACTACGTTACTCGAATAAAAAGATTGTGGTATTGGATGGCTCCGAAATATTTTTTACAAATCGATGAAATTCTTAAAAAATTCAACTGTGAAGGCTCGTTGCCAATCCTCTTATAAAAAAATTCGTTTCCACCATTTGAGATGTATTTTTTTTCTTTCTCATAATACATGGAATCAGCTCGTTATTGTCTTTGTAGAACAGGCAGAGCCTCGCTCGCTTCGCTCGCCACGACCGCCCCGCTCGCCACCCTCGCCAATGCTCTCCACTCTCCTCTCCCTCCTCCCTCCTTCCTTCCACTTCCCTTCTCCTCTCTTTCTCTTTCTCGGCCGGGACTGTGGCAGCCTCTCGACGTCCACAGTCTCTTCCTCGATTTCCGTTTCCTTTTCCTCACTCTCATCCGTTCCATTCATTCCTCACCCTGTCCCTCTCCTCTCCCTTTCTCCCTTTCTCTTCTCTCTCTATTCATCTTCCTCATCCATTCCTCCCCTCCCCCTCCCTCGTCCAGGATCCACCTTACCTTTCCCCCTATTCCCATTCCCTCCTCCCCCAGCTCACCCTCTCTGCACCTATCCAAGATGCTCCCATGACTCGGTCTCCTCCTCGCACAACCTGCATCGCCTTTTTTCCTCTCCCTCCCAATACCTCCCTGCTCTCATCCATTCCCCAACCTATACCTCGCTATCCTCCCGTTCCTCTCCTCCGTCTATCCCACCCATAGAAACTTCGGCACTCCCTCCGCCCTTACCTCCCTATACCACTTGTTGAATCTCGAGTTTTATATCCTTTCCTTTCTTTCCCTCTCCTGCTCCTTTCTATCCTCTTTCTCGACTTCTTCATAGCTCTCTGGCTCTCCTTCTTCCTCTCCTCCCTCCTGTGTCCTCCTTACCGCAATCCTGCCTTCCTCCCACTTGGACCGGCTCAGTCCCTCCACCTCGCTCTCTTTTTTATTTCCTCCAGACAATCTCTCGCCAATCCACTTCCCTCCCCTCTCTCCAGTTTCTCTTCGTACGGCCACGCTCTTCTCCTCGCCCTTGTCCTCATCTTTTCTCTCTTCACTTCCTCCCTCACCATGTATCCCGGCGTCCTCCAGTCCAGCCCCATCACCGACCACATACCTTTCCTGTGCCGCTTCTACCTTCCTCCTTTCCTCCCAACCCCATATTTCCCCCCCGTACCCCATCACCGTCCATAGTAGCGTGTCAAATAGCCACATCCTTCTACCCCAATTTCTTCCAAAATTTCTCATTGCTATCTCCCAGACCCGCTTCATTACCGCTCCCGCTTTCCTCATCCTATCCTTTATCTGTCCTTCCTGCCCCCCATTCCTCTCAAACACATACCCTAAATATTTGAATTCCCCCACTTCCTCAACCTCCCTCCCTTTCTATTTCTACTTCACCCTTTTCCTTCTTCCCCCCCCCCCCCCCTTGTCTAAACCTCATCACCTTCGTTTTTCCCACGTTTACCTCCAGTTTTTTCCTCTCAAAATATCCCTCCAACTCCCGAATGGCCCCCTTCATCCCCTCCTCTGTCTCCGCCAAAACCACCACATCATCTGCGTACGCTAAGCTATAAACCTTCCTTCCTGCCAACTTCACCCCTCCGTATCCCGCCCTTCTCATTGAAAATTGCCGGGCTCAACGGGCACCCCTATCTAACCCCTCTCGCCGTCCAGAACGTCTCCCCCACCTCTCCTCCTACTTCCACCCTACTCCTAGTTTCCCTGTATATTTCTTCCACCTTTTCCCTTAACCCCTTCCTTAACCCTCCCCTTTCCATTGCCTCTGCTAGTACCCCCCTGTCCACCAAGTCGAACGCCGCCTTCAAGCCTATAAACAATGCCACCAGTTTCCCCTTGTCCTTGCTCGTCTGTCTGCCCACCAAGTAATTCAACACGTAAATATTATCCACAGTCCCCTTCCCTTTCCTAAACCCCGTCTGATTCTTCGGAATCATCCGCTTCTCCTCCACTTCCTTCTCCAGCCTCCTTGCCAACACCGCCGCGTACACTTTATACAGCGTCGGCATCAGCGTCACCCCCCTATAGTCCTGCAGCCTCTCCCCTTCTCCCGTTTTTAAAATTCGCGCTATTAACCCTTCCTTCCAACTCTGCGGCCAACCCTCTCTCCTCCACACCCTCTCGCACACTTTCTATGCCATCTCCCTCATTACCTCCCCCCCGAATTTCGACGCTTCATTTGGTATCCCGTGTAACGTGATTTTTCGGAATCACTGTCACACAATAAACAAGCGTCTCAGCGCCCTGCGGGCGCAGATGCTCTTGTTGGTGGGCTCCGTCCCCCAAACCCCCCGAAAAATGTCCCGAAGGGACATTTAAGGCACTCACGGGGGTGCACGTCGCGCTACGCGCTCCGTATCGAGTGTATTTACACATCGCGCTATGCGCTACGAATGAAGTATGTTTATTCGTCGCGCTCTGCGTTTCTTTTCGACAGTACGTATGAGGGAAAAACATTTATCAGTTACGTAAATTAATTCATAGTGTTTAATCTTCGTCGAATAAAAATATTTCTTTTTTGTACCAATTGATTATTAATATTCACGACGGATATTTCCTTTTTGTTTGACGATAAATTGTCAAATATTGAGACACGAGACAAATATAATGAATTGCACCACGTAGAAGTTGATCAAATTAATTTAACGAATCAAATCATGTCTAGTAAAGTCGTTTTATTGGCTTAAAACTTATGACCAGATTTAATGAATATAAAACAAACACACAAAACATGTACCGACACCAATACGATTACCATTTAGCATTCAGGCCAAATATCCCCTTTAAATCCTTCCCCTTCAGTGTTTTTTTTCTTCCCCATAATTGATGGAATCAGTTCGTTATTTTATCTGTAGGAAACCAAACCATTGTAGAAGAAAAGTTCAAGAAATTTGCTATTCTTTGTGATTTTCAATGAAATTTTATCGATATTTAGGGATGCTGCAAAAAAATGCAATCTCGAGAACGAAAAAATATATCTTTTTGGTTCCTGTCTTGTATTGAAGAGGAAGTAGTACGTTACTCGAATCAAAAATTTGTCATCTTGGATAGCTCCGAAATATTTTTTTACAAATTGATGAAATTCTTGAAAAATTCGACTTTGAAGGCTCTTTGACAGTCCTCTTATAACAAATTTCATTTCTACCATTTGAGATATATTTTTTTTCTTCTTCGTAATACATGGAATCAGCTCGTTATTGTCTCTGTAGAACAGACAAGTATTGGAGACGAGAAGTTTGAGAAATTCGATATTTTTTTTTCGTATTTTTTTTCGTTTTTCAATGAAATTTTATTGATATTTACCGTCGCTTAAAAATATCAAATTTAGCATCATATCATATCGTATTTAAAAAAAATTTATTTAATCACAAACGAGGATAAGTTTTTCGGTACGGAATAACTCGTAAAATCGACAAATTCAGTGTTTTTCACTTTCTTGATAAATAATTGTTTATAATTGTTCTTTAAGAGTACAATTGTTTTTTTTTTTTTGCGAAAAAAAACTTTTCAAGACGTGAGCATATGAAAGAAATTCGTATTTCGACGAAAATTTGAAAAAATAAAAAAAAAAAAACGTTGGAAATACGTCGATAGAATAATCATTAGCAGTTTTCTTATCAAGTGTAAACGAATAAATCCAGCGAACAAAATTGACAAAGATTTCGAATGTGATGAATCTCCGACGGTCGAAGTGTAAAAAATTAAATTTTTAAACATAGCACACTTTTTATCTGCGCAATAACGCAGAGAGTCAGTTTGTAAAAACGATTTCTTTGAGAGGAAAGGATTAGAGACGGCAATTTCGAGAAATTTGAAAAAACGATTTATTTTTTGATGAAAATTCGTAAAATTAGTCTTTGCTTAAAAAAAATCATATCTCGGCAGCGAAAAAAGATTTCGACTCTTATTTTGGCTTATTTTGAAGAGGAGAAAATACGTTGCCAGAAAAAGAATTTGCAGTTTTTATTATTAACAGTAAATGAATAAATCGGGTGAACATAATTGACAAAGATTTCGGCTGCGATGAATCTTCGACGGTCGAAGGATAGAAAATTCTTTTTTTTTATGATTGCATACTTTTTATTTGCGCTATACCGCGTAGAATCCATTTATATTCACGTAAAATAGGAACAAAGATTGAAACGAGATGTCGATTTTTTTTTGTTTGAAAATCATCCGGCCACAGAGTACGCGCGCCGCGACGTATGAGCATCTGTGTATCGTCTGCTACGAAATTGTCATCTGCTTCCAAAGTTTGACAGATAGAATAAAACGAAAAAATATATACTCGCGATTTTTTTAGTTCTATTTGGGAAATTGTCATTATTTTGGATATTCGATGAATCTTTTTTGTGAGTTTACTACCAATTTTTTCAGTGAATACGTGAAATTTATCATTTTTATTACGAATGTGAATAAAATATGCTAAAATATTGCGAATGATTTTCGGTGATAATATATTATTTTCGAAATAAAAAACGCAAACATTTGTGAATCTGTGTATGATATTTCGTGTTTTATTTTTCACAACCGAAGTTTTTTTTTTAACATGATGAAAAATGGATTTTTGGCAAATCTAAATAACATAACCTTTAAAGCAAATCTTGTTATAACCACTGTTTTTGAATTATTTTATAATTAAAATTATATTTGTCAGAATGACTCAAAATTTGTTGTGGATAGTGCTTTCGATACAATGAAATATTGTTGCGAAAGAGAACAGAATTGGTTTCCAGGATTCTTAATTGGGGCACCGTACGGACATCAGATGTGAGAAAATAAGTTTTTTATGGAAAATTGTGATGAATAAATAGTTAGAGATGTAGGATTGTCTCTAAATTTGCTGTGCGCAGTGCTTTTGATAAAACAAAATGATGCTGCGAAGAAGAAAAAAATTGGTTCATAGAGTTCATTATGATGGCACCGTACGGACACTTGACCGAAGGCAAATGCAAATTGTGGCCAATAATTTTTTAGAAAAAATACTTAAAGGTCTTAGATTGGTTTTAAAAGTAATGTGCATACTGGAAATACTGTAATAAAAAAACCCTGCGAAGGAGAACAAAATTGGTTCGCACCATCTAAAGTTACAGTGTGATACGGACGTCCGAGAAGAAAAATTCAGCCAAAAAGTTGTTTTCATTGCACCGCAGGCTAAAAAAAATATTTCTATTCATCGCAGTCACTTCAAAGTAACTACGCATGATGTTGGAGATACACCGAAGCAAATGGTGAAAAATAAAAAATTTTGGAGTATGCGCTGCGGAGTAACCCCTTCGACAGACTCCGAAGAGCAACGGATGGTCATTTTAATAGGCACTCTTTGCCTATTATTATAGTGAGTGCCTAAAAAGCATCGTATTTCTGAGGAAATTCCGATACCTAACGCTTTCGTTCCCGTTTTCTGCTTCTCCCAGCGACTTAAAGATACCGTTAAACTCTCGTGAGATATTGATCGAGTTATTGCGTCTCTTTCCGATTTAGTACTCTAGTGTTGCAGTTCATAAATCTTCAAATATTCAGCACAATAGTAATTAAACATTTTGATATAGATTCCGTTACCGTTTTGGCTTCGTTCCGTTAGTCGAAGTCCTGAACCCCCTTGGTGGGATAAAGTTAATAAATTAAAGGCCCAAGAGAAAGAGAGACTCGACGAAGTGTCTTCCGAACACGTTAAAGTCCGGTGCAAACCCGGCACCCTACAGCAAAGTGCAATGCGTTGAGATCAGGCGGAGGGTTCAGTTACAGGCGAGGACGGAACACCTCGCGCTGCATTAGAGTGAGAAGTGCCTTGTATCTCACGCATTGACTATGGGTAGCGATCGCGAAGACACTTCAAACTACCGCTCTAGTATCGCCTCAATTCGCGAAAGTATCGTAATGGTTGAGAGGGCAGTAGCTCTCGGTCAAGGCTCCCGTAATAATAATGATAACGATTTCGGTACGTTATCGTAGGCAAATTAGTCTACCGCGAGCGGCCCTCGAGGTGACTCGGGCTCTCTCTCGCGCTCCCGCTACGCTAGGCGTTAGCTGTCGTTTAGTGTGTCTCTCTTGAGTCGCGCTTCACGTACGCCGGCCTATCGTTCGCTCTTGGCGAAGTATCCGTGTCTCGCTCGCTCTCACGGGTTCTCGCTACCTGTCAGTGCGATCGAGTATCGTGTGTTTCGTGCCATCCAGTGTGTGCTATCCTCGGAGTCTTCCGAAAGAAATTCTTCGAGTCGATTACTCGATCGATGCGTAGTGTTTGACGCTCTCGAGTTCTGGTGCATCTGTGTTAGTTCTCGTGCATCCGTGGATGCAGTTCTCGGTCCTTTTGGATAATTTACGCGCTTTCGGTGAGTCTTTTGATTTATTGGAATTATCGATCTCGTGTCGCGCTCGTCATCGCTTGTCTCGCTTCGATCACTCGATCAGCTGAGTACTCGCGATGCAGGTGCGTGAGATCCCATGGCTCCAAGCCAATAATAATTATTTTTCGCGCGCTATTTTATTGGCGACGAATCGCGACTCTTCTACCCCAACCCGCATTCTGAGCACCGAGCACTCCGCTACCGTTCGCTCTCGCGGGTATATCGATGTTTGATTTAGTTAGTGTTTTATCGTTCGTTTTCGTCCTTACGGAGGTCGGTTGTTCCACCGGCCTCCCGATTAGTCCGGTTGTTAACACCGGCGAAACAAAATTAACTGGCGCCCACCGGGACGCCGATGCATCCGCGAAGGTGAACGGCCGAAGGTGACGTTTTCGATTTCGCGCTTAAAGTCTTTGCGGCTTTCCCGCGGCTTTGAGTTTTCGATTTTCGTTTTTTTTTGCTGTTCCGATTCGATTTCGAGTTTCGCGTAACGATAGATGGAAAATACGTCACACCCGTCTACTCCGCTCGCTTTCCCTTCCTTCAATCTCCCTATTGCTCTATCTGTCTCCTCCCTACTTAGTTCCTCGTCCTCTCCTTCCCTCCCCCTCTTCTCCGACCCAATTTCTACTAGTAGAGGTCAGTACCTATAGACAATATTTCAAAATGGCGGCTGTTGGTAGTGGGGTCGTTTTTCGCTGCCGTTTCGCTCTCGCTTACTCATCCCCTCTCTCGATGGTCAGCTGGAGAGCCTTATGCTGCCGGTCGAGCTGTCTTAAGGGTGGTTAGGGAGGGGGTGGTGGAGAGGAAGATGTTACTCCATCGACGTCCGGATCCCAACCACCCACCCTTGGTCGATCACTCGACTAGCTCGACGCGTGGGCTGATGGTGGGGGCGTGTGGTGGAGGGAGTTTGAGAGGCGAGCGCGTGGGGTAGTGACAGCCGCTCGGAGCGCCAGGGCCCATCGCGGCGAGAACTGTTACTAATGGGGTCACAAGTGCCTGGCATACCGCTGAGCAAAGGCCAGCACTGGTGCCGCTGACGAGCGGTTTGTGCGGTCGACGCTGACCGAAGGTAGCGCACAAAAACATGCAATGCTGGAAATTTTTTTTTATTTTTGCAGAATTTTAACAAAAAAAAAAAGGAAATAAGTTTGAAATAAAAATGAAAAAAAAATTATAAAAAAATAAAGAAAAAACGAAGAAAAAAATAAAGGTAAGTAAGTAATGATGATGAAAAAAAAGGTCACAATACTTTTTTTTCTGCAAAATTTTTATATAGATATAGGAAAGGAAGGTAAGTGATTAAGAAAATATTACTACAAAGTATTTTTTTTATTTTTATTTTATTTTTAAAGCCTGGGACGGCAATATTGAACTATTTTCTAACATGAAGACCCCTCCCGGTAAGCGATTTTTTTTTTTCAGAAAGTTCATTTAAACTTTTCAATCGGCTCGGGTCATTAATCGCTTGTAAAAATTAGCGGCAATGCGATCGTTTCGTTTGAGATCGGCGGTGAAAAGAGACCCGAATCGACGTAGAGAGCTCCCGCGAGCCATATGATGAAGAAACATAACACAAAAATGGCCACACACATTTGAAGACAGGCTCTGAATTTGCTTCGTATTCCATCGGTAGAGAGTACAGTTCTTTCGTAGGCGGCGGATATGCTCTGGTATAATTGGTGGAATACCGTAACTATCGAAATATGATCCCCGTCCTCGGCCATCGATGTAGATTGCAACCCAGTGAGTCCCGGGGCGTGTGTGGTCATCGGTATTAACAACAAGAGCCGTCGGTCTCGTCAACAGAGCTGGAATCTGATTTGCTGCGTGAACACCTCGGGACGCTGTCGCGTGTAAACCCTGCAAGGCCTGGGCAATCTGGGTCGTATTCATCACTCGTCACAGCCGGAGAGTATAAGCTGCATGTGTTGTTTTGATTTGATGCGAGAGGTAAGAAGCGTGGTGATGATGACAGCAGTGTTGTAGAACCCACGTCGCGAAGTATCCACTCTTTCAGTTTGGCGGCGTTATGTAGAGCACAAGATAGTTCAGGCCTTTTCAAGAGTGATGGAGGCATACTTCTACCGAGGAGAGAAGACCGTTGAATGCCGGACAATCGGTGTCTTCAAGGTTTTTTATATCTCGTGCAGTAACATTTTGCAAATATTTTGCTTTTTCGCGGCGACGGATGTATATGATTCCAGCAGATCTGGTGATCTGACGAAGGTTCGCATGTAGTGTTCTTAGTGGTACATCCCCTTCGAACCACTCGAGACCGTGATGATGGCGAGTTGTCCAGTTATTCTTTGAGCGCACTAGCTTTGGGAGCTCCGTGAAAATGTGTGGCGGAGATGCTATCCAGTGGGCAATCAACGGCTTGTCAAGCGCTAGTACGGCTACCTCTTTAGCAATAAAGCGATCATCCTTATCGTAGAACCCCTGAATATCAACCACGTAGTCCATTTTTTTTTGTTTTTATGGGAAAAAAATACGTTCGACTCTGCTGAAATCTCGCAGTATACTAAAGTCTTGAGACGAAGATGCATTTCTGTAAGGACTGTTGAAGACCCCACTACGGTGATGAGAGAGGGAGGGCTCGAAAGGGTCATCCCCTGTTACGCCTACAATTGTGACGTTAACGAAACTCCAAATATTCACTCCCCACTACTATTTACGCTGTAGCCGTGGTATAAGAAGTAAGACTTCACTTGCACTGCAATTCTCAAGACGGATGCATAGAAAGCTAAAAATGGAACGTCCCAACAAGTTTTGCCGGTCATCAACGCGCAAGTTCCGAAAATTCCAACAAACACCACGGGGAAAAAGTATAAAACCAAGGGTGAGGATAGTAGTCTGGCGAAGGAGGCTGAGAAAGGAAGGAAATGTCAATATAAAAAAATTATGGCATATACGGAGACGCCAATATATTGCGCGCGAGAAACGAATACAGCAGCGCGTAGTCGTATGTAAAAAAAAAATAATTAATAATTAAATTGTATAAAGTTCATACGGTTCGTTACTTATATATATATATTTGAATGTTGTAGCAATTCAGCGAGCCCTGCGAGCCCGACACTGATGGAAAGAACGATGAGAAAAAAGCGACTGGAGTGAAGCACACAAAGAATGAAAAGAAACACATACGTGACAGTAAAGATCGGGAAGTGCAGGAGTTAATCGAAGCTTTTGAACGGCTTGTAATTGAATAAGAAATAAATAAAAAACATTAGTCAAGTGTTATTTTGTATTGAGATATTTTATTTTAACTATAACACCTTCGCATAGCGAATATATACGATTACATAAAAATAGAAAAAAAAAGAGTCAGACTTATCCTGAAAAATCTACCACGACTTGGCGCGACGAATCAATTTCGACTACATTATTGTTGAGAATATGAGATGTCGTTGAGGATCGAGGCAGGGAAATTGAATAAAATGCACACTCGATGTAGTTAATCGTAACAAAATATTAATAACTAGTTTATTTGGTTATTTTTACACGATATTAGTGCACTCGAATCTTTTTTCTCTCGTGCTTAGTCGATTCGTCGTGATTCGCGTTAGAAATAACACGAGTTTTCGAGTAGAGCGTGAGTGAGACCGTTGTAGTGAGTTTTCTGGTGGTGTGAGAGAGAGCGTGATACCGAGTGAGTTCGTTAGAGTGAGTGAGACCGATAGAGAACGCCCAAAGCGAGAATACAAGCTTTTCGTGAGCGCACTTTATTGCAAGATTACACCGTTTTCCGCCCGATGAAATGACACAAATGTATAATGAGCAGATGCAGAAAACCGAGAGCAACCGAGTTGACCGCTAGTGAGATGACACCGAGAGTATTACACCGCGAAATTAGTGAGAAAACACCTGTTGCGTTAGCCGCGTGTGCCGGTTGAGACGAACAATGGCTGCCTCCCGCGAAGCCTCGTGGTCGAGCGAGAAGAGCAGGGCTGTGCCTCGAGGGGGTCGGTGGAGCCCCTCGCGGCAGTGCCGTGTCAAGAGTTTATTTTTTTCGCTTCGAGTACGTCGCGGGAGGAAATTATTTGTGATGAGTGATTTCTCGAATAAAGTTTCGATGATAATCGAACATTCTCCCCGCCATCAGCAACAGCGTTGATGATTGAGTTATGGTTCCGCTTCTTGAGTTGTCACTGGTAGGATTGCCAGCTTGGCAATCGGCCTGGTGAGAGTGGTGGTGGCAGTCTTGAGCGTGACTACCCTCGTTAGTCCATCCTTGCCAGGATGTAGATGAGTGACACGAGCCAGTGGCCACTTGGATGGCGGGAATCGCTCATCCGTGAGTAGAACGAGTGAGCCAACGTTTATCTCGTGAGTCGGATGATGCCACTTAGAGATGGAGAGATGCTGATGCAGATATTGAGTCGACCAATGATTCCAGAAGGATTGGAATCGTTGTTGAATGAGTTGCCAACGATCGAGGCGAGTAGTGTTGAGATCGGTTAACGAAGGTTCGACTAACGAATTGAGAGGCTGTCCGATGAGGAAGTGTCCTGGTGTGAGTGCTGAGATGTCGTCGGGATCGTTGGTGAGTGGTTCCAAAGGCCTGGAGTTGAGCACTGATTCAATTTGAATCAGTAGAGTTGTCAACTCTTCGTAGGTGAGCTGAGTCTCCCCGATTGTTCGACGGAGATGATATTTCGCAGATTTCACTGCTGCCTCCCACTTGCCTCCCATGTGAGGAGCAGCTGGTGGTATGAATTCCCACCTTACTCTGTCTTGAGTGAGTGAGTTGGCCAGAGCGAGATGTTCCTGAGTTACTTGAGTGAAAAGCCTCTTGAGTATCGTCTCTGCCCCGATGAATGTTGTTCCGCAGTCACTACGGAGAGTATGGCAAAGACCTCTGCGTCCATTGAACCGTCTGAACGCGGCGAGAAATGCTTCAGCTGAATAGTCGCTTACTACTTCGAGGTGAACTGCAGAAGTAGAAAAGCAGACGAAGATGCAAAGCCACCCCTTTTGTATCTTTGCTCCTCTGCCCTTCCATGTTTTCATTGTGAGTGGACCTGCGTAATCCACACCGGTGGTGGTGAACGGTCGGGATGGAGTGACCCTCGTGGAAGGTAGCTGACCCATGAGTTGCTGTGCTCGGTTGCCACGTAACCTTGCACACCTCAAGCAGCGTAGAATGTACGTTCTGATTGGAGCTCTACCGCCGATGATCCAAACAGATTGTCTGAGGAGGTTCCGAGTGAGTTGAGTACCGCCGTGGAGAGTGCGAGCGTGTGCGTCTGCGATGAGTAGTTCCGAGAGGTGAGAATGTCGAGGCAATATTGCAGGGTGTTTGCTCTCAAAGTCAAGCGGTGAATTATCAAGCCGACCACCCACTCGAATCGTCCCGTGTGTGTCGATAAAGGCCGTTAGACGAGTGAATGCATGAGGTTTCGGTAGAGGAGTGGAGTTCTTGAGCGCCGTGAGTTCGAATTTGAAGGTTGCTGCTTGAGTTGAGTGAATCCAGAATTTTAGAGCTGAGTTGAGTTCTTGTGGCGTGAGTGGATTCTTCACCGTTGTATGTGGCATTTTCTTGAGTCTATTAATGACTCGACGACATGTTGCAGTAACGCGCAACAATCTCGTCAAGCTTGAGTATCTGTAGAGTAGGTCCCACTGTTCTACAGGTTGAGCGGATGCCACAGTTAGAGAGAGCCCCGGTCGCTCCTCTTGGTGAACCTGTGAGTCTGAGAAGTGTCGCTGAGCGGGCCATGAGCGCGTTGAGTCGGAGAGCCATGGCGGTCCAGACCACCAAAGGTGATGAGTTTCCAGTTGGGACATGGTTAAGCCTCGAGTAGCGCAGTCTGCTGGATTTTCTTTGCCGGAAATAAATCTCCATACGCAGTTTGGAGTCAGTTCTTGTATTTGCGACACTCGGTTTCCAACAAAGTCTTTCCAGCGTGATGGGTGTGAGGTAATCCAAGTTAGCGTTACCGATGAGTCCGTCCAGAGGAAGATTGGTACTTGAGATAGTGAGAGAGTTCGTACAACGTATTGTGTGAGTCGAGCCAAGAGTAGAGCAGCGGTGAGTTCCAACCGAGGTATTGTGAGCTTCTTAAGCGGAGCAACACGAGATTTTGAGCACACTAGGGTGCATTTCGCTGATGAGTGGTGAGTGCTAACTCGGATGTAGATGACAGCAGCCATTGCAAGTTGCGATGCGTCGGAGAATCCATGAATTTGGATGTTTGAGTTGTCGTTGAGCCCCAGCCATCTTGGGATGTGAAGACAGGACACTTGAGCTAATTCCTTTTTGAGTTGAAGCCATTGTTGTTGAGTTGCGTGTGGGAGTGAATCATCCCAGTTAAGTTTGAGCAGCCAGAGTTCCTGTAGAAGAACCTTAGCCCTCACTATGAGTGGTGAGAGAAAGCCGAGTGGATCATAGAGTTGAGCAGTCTCCGATAGAATGATTCTTTTGCTGAGCTGTGACCCCTTGACAGCGGGATTCCAGTGAAATCGGAACGTGTCTGAGTACGTGTACCATGTGAGGCCGAGTAGAGTGGTGCTGTTGTCATCGAGTGGTCGTTGTTGAGTATTTTCGGAGTCTTCGTTGATCCCTTTGAGCAGTTGACGATGGTTGCTTTGCCACTTCGCTAATGGAAAGCCGCCAGCGGTGCAGATGTTGCGCACTTGGTGTGCTACGTTGATGAGATTCTCCAAGTTGTTTGAGCCGCCGTAGATATCATCTACGTATCTGCCTGCGGTGAGTGGTTCAATTGCGAGAGGGAATTGAGACCCTTCGTCCTTGATGAGTTGTATCAAAGTGCGAACTGCTAAGAACGGAGCTGATCTGGTGCCGTACGTAACGGTGGTGAGGTCGTAGGGCATCACTTCTCCCGATGAGTCGATCCACAAGATTCTCTGATACTTCCAGTCATCTGGGTGAACCTTGATCTGACGGAACATCTTACTGATGTCCGTAGCGAAAACGTATTTGTGTTTTCTTACCCAGAGAAGAACGTCGCTGATGTCTCGTTGAATCTTCGGACCCGTATGGAGCAAATCGTTGAGTGAGACTCCAGTTGATGATGCGCTTGAGCCGTTGAACACGACTCTGAGTTTCGTCGTTGAGCTGGTCGGTCTGAGTACTCCATGGTGAGGCAGATAATAAGCGGTTGAGTCTAACGATGAGTGAGTTGTAGGCTTCATGTGGTTGAGTGTTTCGTATTCCTCTAGGAAAGATGAGTAGAGTTGTTTGTATGAGGAGTCGTTCGACAGCCGCTTCAACAGCCGACACAACATCCTTTGAGCCGTTACGAACGAGTCACCCAGTTGACTCACTGATCCTTTGAAGGGCAATCGCACGATATATCGTCCTGAGCTGTCCCGTTGGTGAGTTGTCGCGAAGTGATTCTCACACTCCTCTTCTTCTGAGGTGTACGTGGGCGATTTCGAATTGATAACTTCCTGCTGCGACCAAAAGTTTGTTAGGAGGTCGTGAAGTCGTTGAGTTGGCTCGTCGACTTTTGTGTGAAGAGATACTCCTGTGGTTAGGCTATGAGATGAGGAAACCGGCCCGAGTACAATCCATCCAAAGAGCGTGAGTTGTGCAATTGGTGAGTAATCGTCGAGTTTTTTCAAGCCGGGCTTGATTATTCGACCATATGCGTCGGCTCCGATGATAAAGTCAACTGGCTGAGGTGTGAGAAATTCCGGATCTGCGAGTTGCAAGCCGTGTAGATGAGTCCAATCCTCGTGAGGTGCAACGTACGTCGGCAAAGTCGACGTGAGTGTGTTGAGTACGTAAGCGTGGAGTGATACCGAATCCTCTGAGTATAAAGATCGTAAGGTAACCTGAACCACTCCCCGCGTGGAAGTTGATGTTGCTCCTCCAATTCCACTGATAGGGATTCTTGAGTGTTAACGTCTGAGATTGATGAGCTTCGCTTGCTGATCCTTGATGAAGGTTAACTCGGATCCTGGATCGATAAGTAGTCGAACATGATAAGTGCCGAAAGGTGTGATAAGTAGAGCCTGGCTGGTCGCGAGTATGACCGATGGAGTTGCCCCTTGAGTGATTCTCTGATGAGTATCGCCGAGTCAGGCCGTAGAGGTAGACGGTTTCGTGGTCTCCGCGTTGCTTGGCCTCGGGTTGAGGTGAATCATCGTGTGATGTTTCTCGCCGCAAGTGCGACAGGTTTTACTGCTGTTACACGAGCGAGCAGAGGGATGACCAAGGCAGTTGAAGCAGAGTCTGTTCTCCTCGACGAGCTTCCTTCACCTGAGAGCGAGTCTTCACACTAGAGGCAGGTTTTTTGACTTTTCCCATTGTTCGTGAGATACGCTAATGAGTAATAAAGCGACGAATTCACTGAGCTTATATCGCGAGTAGAACGAGAGCGAAAGAGCGCGCCGATTTGCCGCGATGCGAGCCCTGAGAATGAGAGAGAACACCGATTTGACTCGCGTCGCGCACTACGAGTGAGAGAGCAGCGAGAGCTGTCACGAGGAGCTGCGCAAGAGTGAGAGAGAACACCGAGTTGCCGCGCGGCGCGCACTACGAGTGAGAAACCGCGAGGACTGTAGCGTCGTGCGTCCAGCGAGAGAGAGAGAGAGAATACCGCGTTGCCGAACTGAGTCGAACTGAGTCAAGAGTGAGAGACAGAGCACTGAGTTACACTGAAGGTTCACCACGTTGAGTTGTGAAAGATGAACACCGCACGTTTGTGAGCTCCCCGATGACTTGTCACTGAGTTTTACATGATTCACTTCTTCACTAGCACGATAGATCCGGCTCGAAGGACCAAAAAATGTTGAGAATATGAGATGTCGTTGAGGATCGAGGCAGGAAAATTGAATAAAATGCACACTCGATGTAGTTAATCGTAACAAAATATTAATAACTAGTTTATTTGGTTATTTTTACACGATATTAGTGCACTCGAATCTTTTTTCTCTCGTGCTTAGTCGATTCGTCGTGATTCGCGTTAGAAATAACACGAGTTTTCGAGTAGAGCGTGAGTGAGACCGTTGTAGTGAGTTTTCCGGTGGTGTGAGAGAGAGCGTGATACCGAGTGAGTTCGTTAGAGTGAGTGAGACCGATAGAGAACATCCAAAGCGAGAATACAAGCTTTTCGTGAGCGCACTTTATTGCAAGATTACACTGTTTTCCGCCCGATGAAATGACACAAATGTATAATGAGCAGATGCAGAAAACCGAGAGCAACCGAGTTGACCGCTAGTGAGATGACACCGAGAGTATTACACTGCGAAATTAGTGAGAGAACACCTGTTGCGTTAGCCGCGTGTGCCGGTTGAGACGAACAATGGCTGCCTCCCGCGAAGTCTCGTGGTCGAGCGAGAAGAACAGGGCTGTGCCTCGAGGGGGTCCGTGGAGCCCCTCGCGGCAGTGCCGTGTCAAGAGTTTACTTTTTTCGCTTCGAGTACGTCGCGGGAGGAAATTATTTGTGATGAGTGATTTCTCGAATAAAGTTTCGATGATAATCGAACATTAAGCAAAAATTGAAATGCTTCGCAGGGACTTCAAAACGTATGTGCACAATCGTGATGATATGATACATCATTCCTGCGAAAAAGAGAAAAATTGGTTCGCACAGTCCAAAGTTACAGCACCGTACGGACACTTGTCGAAGCAAAAATGGATTTTTTTTATTAAGCAAATATTCAAATGCTTCGCATGGGCTTCAAAATGTATGTGCACAATGGTGATGATATGATACATCATCCCTGCGAAGAGAAAAATTGCTTCGCAAAGTCCAAAGTTACACTGTGATACGGCCGTCTAAGAAGATAATTTCAGTAATAAAGGTATTTTTATTCAACCGCAGGCGAAAAAAAATATTACCAGTCATTGGAGTCACTTCAAATTAACTATGCATGATGTTGGAGATACACCGAAGCAAATGGTGAAAAATAAAAATTTTTGGAGTATTCGCTGCCGAGTAACCTCACGGACAGACTCCGAAGAGCAACGGATGTTCATTTTAATAGGCACTCTTTGCCTATTGTTATAGTGAGTGCTTAAAAATGATGCAAGATGTCAAATTTGAAAAACGGCCGCTTGAAAAACCGATGCTGCCCTCTAATCTCGAGGGCATCAAACTCGACGAAAGGTGGGATAGTCTTCCCTTAATTGCAACACGGTTGGTCATATCGCCAGGAAATTCAGGAGTGAGAAAAAGAAGAGCGACGGCAATAAAGGAACGAAGGACAAGACCTACAAGGCGCTCTACGCGCTTTGTGCATCAGGCCATTTAAAGCGATATCATCGGTATATTGATTTGGGTGCGTCTTCGCACCTAACTTATGAAAAGGATATATTGGAGTCGACGAGAGAAGAAATTAACGGCTGAGGGGATGGGTGACTTCACTCTTCCGATAAGGTCGAAGAACGACAAACAAAAAGTCGCCGTGAAGGATGTATTATTGAACCCTGGAGTAGCGGTAAACCTTGTATCGGTGAGCGGAATGACAAAATCAGGTCACAAAATAATATTCGCTTCTGAAGGATGTAAGGTAATGAATCAAAATGACGAGGTCCTAATTACGGCTATCGAAGTAAGTGGCGTCTTTCGAGTCGATGATAATTCACAGATGTCGTTTCACACGACGGCCAAGAGCGGCATGCTCTGTCATCGCCGTCGGGGACATTTGAACAGGAGCCTAAATTTCCTGAAGAGGGGACGCGCCACCGGAATCGATTTCGACGACGAGAACGACGAACCACGCGTTCCGTGCGTACAAGGGAAGATGCAGAAAGAGTAGTTTCCGAGCATCGAGAAGAAATCCAGAGAAATACTTGACGTCGTACACTCGGATGTGTGCGGTCCGATCGAAGAAAAATCCATCGGCGGGTCAAGATATTTTTTCACATTGATCGACGACTGTACGCGAAAAATATTTATTTATTTCCTAAGAGAAAAGAGTGAGGTAACGAGATCAATTCTAGATTTTAAAACACCCGTTGAAAATCGTACCGAAAAGGAGATAAAAGTCACGAGGACCGACAACGGCACGGAGTTTCTCACGCGAGAACTAAAAGAAGTTTTTGAGGAAGACGGCATACAGCATCAAACGACGATTCCCTAAAATTCTCAACAAAATGGATTGGCCGACAATAGGACAGTTGTCAAGCGAGCGTGGCCGACGTTAATCGACGCAAATCTACCTAAGGCATATCGGGGGGAAGCCTGTTCAACAGCGGTCTACGTGCCAAATCACTCTCCGACTGCAGTGGTCACAGGCAAAACATCGGAAGAGACATCGTCGGATAAAAAAACCCGACCTCGAGTACATTCACGTATTCGGATGCCGAGTGATGCTTCACGTGCCGAAAGAAAAGCGACAAAAATGGGATGCGAAAGCCCAAGAGACAATTTTCATTGGATATTGTGAAGATCGCAAAAGGTACAAATTAATCCTATGATCCTGTGAGCAGACATAACGAAGGGCCGCGATGTAATTTTCTTAGAAGATTCGAAGTTCGGCGAAATAAAAAACGAACCAAATCAAACGAAAAAAGAAATCATCCCGAATATAGAAGAAGAAGGAGAACCATCGATTCCGTCGAACGCCGAACGAGCACCGGCGGTCGAATATAAACCGCGACGAGAAATTGATCGCATCGAGATAGACGACGAGAGAGCTTCGTTGTTGACAGGCGGTATCAGGGAAAATGTCCGGGGAAAAAAAGACCCATGGGAAAAAAGATTGGGAAAAAAGACTAATAGAGAAAAAGCCCGGAAAAATATCGATGTTATTGATAATTGAATTTTCGGCCCAATTCTTAATATTCATTTGTGCCATTCACTTCTATCGTATTTAAGTTATTTACAATGAGCAAGGCTCTCTTTTCTCGTTCTTTTTTATACTTGAACGATACGTTTGGAGTTCCTACATGGAAAACATAGAAAACGTTTTGTACGAGTATGTTAGTAAACACACTCTGATCCTCTGATCCTCTGATCCATTTCGGGGCTTCGGAATGCCCCCGATCGGCTACCCCGGATAAAATATAATGACGCCCCTGCAATTATTAACAGCTGTTACCTTTTCCTTTCGATTGGGCCCCAGCAGACTGTACCAATCCAAGTGTGCAAGGATTCTACTGTTTTTCTTATCTTCCTTTCTTTACTATCTCTTACGGCTAGCGGAATCACGGGGACAGTTCGGGAAGCAATAAAAATAATATTTACAACGCACTGGTTAAAATAAAAATCAATAATCACACTCTTTTATTAACCAGTAAATCTTTCCATACAAATGATTTCTGTCTGATTCTTTTAAATTAGTCGCGAGATTCGAAGTTAACAGTTACTTTGTAGAATAATCGTGTAACTCGCCGCTGCGAGCGAGAATCTTGCGCGATAATTTCCAGTAATATCGGGCACGAGCGAGGAATCTACGGCAGCACGTGTACGGCACAAAAATGGAACCGAAGATGGTCTGCACTGCGTGCACCCACCTTTACCATCCCTTTTTCGACGTTCTCCACGGATCGTTTTCGTGACTTCCCTCTGACTACGAGCCTCTACGTTCGGTACGACCCCTCGGGAAATCTATTGACCGTCGTCACGGCGTATATTCTTCTTTATGAATAATCCTTTCCGCCGTCGACACAGAGTACAACAATTTTCTCACTTCCGTGTCTCGCACGGCCTTAACTAACTCCCACAGGCCAATCAATTCTCAATAACTATTTTACTAACCGAATCTCTATCGCTTATCCTGCCTATCGATTTTAATCGTACAACATGGCGCGCGAGAGTGCCTCTCGCGCGTGTTCGGTTACGCGTCTTGGTAATCGGTGGGAGGGGGAACGAGCCCGTTGATGCCGAAGTCGCCTCATCGTCGTCGAATATTCGCGACGTCTCTCTTCTCGTGGTTTCCCTCTCGTGTCTCCCACTGGTCATCTAGGCGTACCTGAACACCTGAAATGTATAATATAACACGCCGGCAGCCTCCCGAATGCTATATATTTTTCTTTCTTCGGGTATCGTCGAGGGATGACTCTGTATACGCGCCTACCTACGACTCTCGCTCGTACCTAATCTATAGCATGCCTGCGAGATTTATTTTCTCAAAATCAAAATTAAACAAAATCCCTAGCGCCTTTTGCGGTGCCTCTTCGACTTTCGTAATAACTCAACTAAAAATAATAATCCAAATCAAACGAAAATTGACGATTCATCGTGCACGTTTGCGGCGACTCGGTCGTCTCTTCTTTCTGCACCGATAACTCGGGCTCTCAGCATAACTAACGAAAGTTTACGTTTCGCGATATAGTCTTTTTCATGATTTTTTTTTTCACCACTGCGGTTGAGGATTACACGTGGGACACGTCGTTCGAGTATATCCCACACGATAGCACGTCGTACAGTACACGTGGCGTACTTCTGACCACGGGCGAGGGCAATCCCTTAGCGCTTGTCCCTCTTCGAAACAGCGAGGACACCCCATGTCGACCGAGCTATCTTGACTGTTTCGCGGCGGTCGCTGATGACTAATTCCTCGGTGGTTGGCGAGTCGCGCGTAGCCGTGTGGTCCGGGACAGTTTGCCGTCGAGACCCCATCGCGGTTGCATCTTTGGCAAAAATTAAGTCGCAAGGGATCTTGAAAACCCCTCCACGAGTGCCCTTGTCTTCGGCAGTTTAAGCAGCCCGTTGGAGCTGCACGGCGTCTCACCATCCCGGCTGTCGCACGGCGATCTTCGTCCTGTAGCCTGGCGACTCCTCTTCCTCTACTGTTCGCTGCCGGTCTCTTCAGTACTTCCCCTGGACGACCTCCTCGAGTTTTCTCAATTTGTCGAGCCCGCCTGCTGTCATCGGTCATCAGTATGACTAACACCGGTAATTCCTGTGCTACTAGCGGTGGTATCTCTCCGTCTGGTTGTACTCGATTGCTTATATCGGCTATCATCTTTGCCGATTCTCCAGGGGCTGCGAACTGTGTTGCCAGTTCTTCTTCCGGCGCTGCGAGCGGTGCTGCCGATGGTTCTACCTCCGGGTGACTCTCCCGATAGCGTCGGTGAGCTTCGGCTCGAATCCATGCGAGCTGTTCCATCGTGCTCACCACCCCTTCTGGAGTCGGCGTGTTCCTCACTTCTTCTTCATCATCGTCGTGAAACCTAGGACTCGCACGAGCTCTTATCGCTTCTAGCTGCTACTGGAGGGTCTCTTCCGCATCACTACCCGATTGGCCACGGGCCGACATCGTCTCGATTCGTATCTATAATATCATACAACAACCGAAAATAATACCTGATAATTAACTCGATTCATCCTTCCATTCTCCGCTATTTCCTATTTTTCGATCATCGAGCTCTCCGCCGTGTAATTTTAGATCTTTTATGTGCTAACTTCCCGCAGGCCGACCGTCGGCATCGGCTAATTCTACTACGTTCCGCGACACGACTCGCGTCACGTCGAATGGACCCGCATATCTCTTCGTAAACTTCGACGTTAAATCGTTCGCGGCCTTTGACAATACGCGGTATCGCCGATAAACTCTATCCCCGACGTGCAGTGGAACGTCCCTTCGATGTCGATTATAGTACTTCGCCTGTTTCTCGGATGCTTCCTGAATCTTTTTCGTGGCAAGGTCGTGAACTCTTCGATTTTCTTCATCCTCGCTACCCACTTCGCTTTATCCGGAGCGTCCGGTATATCATTCTCTATGATTCGCGACCAATGATGAGCCGGCTTCGGTTCTCGGCCTAAATTCAGGAATGCCGGGCTCACCCCTAATGAAGAATTCACAGCAGTGTGTTGTGTCGTCGACGCAACGAAATAATTTTATTTAATTGAAGGGATCGTTGCCAAATGAAGAGTTGAAACTCAAGTTTGCGATTACAAACTAAATTCAGTATTTATTGAATTAAAAGAATGAATTTCGTTTTCTTGATTAAATTGTACAAAGTCCCGTTACAGTTTTAATATTCTTTTCTAACGTGAGCCTAACTCCGAGACCAACCGGTGAATTCAAAAGTCGAGTTAAGACTGGCAATTACCCGGTTGCTACCCGCGAGGTTGATTTTGATGTGTTTGCATTATTGGCCCGTATCCATATATGGGCATGGGAATCGGCATCGTCCGATACTTACTCTGCAAATTCCTACACGTGTCGGCTTTGCGACTCGGTGGATTTGCGAAAGAATATCGTGAAGCGATATTCTTTCTGACTCTATATTATTTTATTCCTTTATAATTTGAATTTTGTTGGTTATTGTTTGAAAAATAATTTGGGGTACAACATCCCTCCCCCCTTAAAAGAAGAAATTGAATTTTCGAGATTTATTCGTTCTAACGTTGGTCGGTTCGGAGATTGGCTTATGCTTCACAATAATGTACGTATGTAATATATATAACACATTGTATTTACTTGTTTACCTTATTTAATTTAAACATTTTTTTTATTTTTTTGGCTTATTTTTTCCCCAATTAATTTTGTTTTGTTCATCGATTATTTTATCTTATTTGACCTACATAGTGTTGGTGCTAGGTTGGTTTCGATGGAATGAGATTTTTAGCCTGCCGTTAGCCTTTCGTTTTGGAGCTCGCGGTGTGGTTGCTGGCGCGCGCCGATCTGATCGGTAGGTCTCTCCGGCGTCTGTCATGTAATGCACCGTCGCGAAATGTATATGTAGACTATATAGGCTACTAAGGCTACGAATGTAATGGTACCGAAGGAGTATCCTCCCACTGTGTGGTAGAAATACGTGTTAGTGTCGTCTAAGCTCTCTAATTCTTTTTTGACGTGTTGTATCCTTAGTTAGTTATTCAGCTCTAACGGATTATTTATAATGTTTTTCAGTTTTAGTTTATCACTTACACTTTCGGTCACTTCGGCCACTCATGCTTAATGATAGGTTGAAGGGTGGTAGGTACGATTCGAATTCATTTTGCGTGGTTATTTTCTTTGTTTCGATTTTAAAGTCTTTGGCAGTCACGGTGCACTTCCCTACTAAAGCCAGTACACCTGATCCCTGTAACTTCTCGATTTTTCGTTCTTTTTTATCGCACTGTATTGCTAGGGTTTCCGGCGTCGTCGTTACGTATAGCCATTTGTTGATTTGTTTTAAGGTTATTATTATGGGTCGCTTTAGTTTGATTACCCTTTTTTCGTTTTGGAACTCTAAGTTCGTATACGTCGCTACTTCACACGGTACGTCCTCGTTTATGACCAACGATGGGTGTCGCGGTTTGCAAATGTATCGGTTTTCTTGGTGTTTACATTTTTCGAGTTCTGTTTCGGTCATTTTTAGGCACTCACTATAATAATAGGCAAAGAGTGCCTATTAAAATGACCATCCGTTGCTCTTCGGAGTCTGTCGAAGGGGTTACTCCGCAGCGCATACTCCAAAAATTTTTATTTTTCACCATTTGCTTCGGTGTATCTCCAACATCATGCGTAGTTACTTTGAAGTGACTGCGATGAATAGAAATATTTTTTTTAGCCTGCGGTGCAATGAAAACAACTTTTTGGCTGAATTTTTCTTCTCGGACGTCCGTATCACACTGTAACTTTAGATGGTGCGAACCAATTTTGTTCTCCTTCGCAGGGTTTTTTTATTACAGTATTTCCAGTATGCACATTACTTTTAAAACCAATCTAAGACCTTTAAGTATTTTTTCTAAAAAATTATTGGCCACAATTTGCATTTGCCTTCGGTCAAGTGTCCGTACGGTGCCATCATAATGAACTCTACGAACCAATTTTTTTCTTCTTCGCAGCATCATTTTGTTTTATCAAAAGCACTGCGCACAGCAAATTTAGAGACAATCCTACATCTCTAACTATTTATTCATCACAATTTTCCATAAAAAACTTATTTTCTCACATCTGATGTCCGTACGGTGCCCCAATTAAGAATCCTGGAAACCAATTCTGTTCTCTTTCGCAACAATATTTCATTGCATCGAAAGCACTATGCACAACAAATTTTGAGTCATTCTGACAAATATAATTTTAATTATAAAATAATTCAAAAACAGTGGTTATAACAAGTTTTGCTTTAAAGGTTATGTTATTTAGATTTGCCAAAAATTCATTTTTCATCATGTTAAAAAAAAAACTTCGGTTGTGAAAAATAAAACACGAAATATCATACACAGATTCACAAATGTTTGCGTTTTTTATTTCGAAAATAATATATTATCACCGAAAATCATTCGCAATATTTTAGCATATTTTATTCACATTCGTAATAAAAATGATAAATTTCACGTATTCACTGAAAAAATTGGTAGTAAACTCACAAAAAAGATTCATCGAATATCCAAAATAATGACAATTTCCCAAATAGAACTAAAAAAATCGCGAGTATATATTTTTTCGTTTTATTCTATCTGTCAAACTTTGGAAGCAGATGACAATTTCGTAGCAGACGATACACAGATGCTCATACGTCGCGGCGCGCGTACTCTGTGGCCGGATGATTTTCAAACAAAAAAAAATCGACATCTCGTTTCAATCTTTGTTCCTATTTTACGTAAATATAAATGGATTCTACGCGGTATAGCGCAAATAAAAAGTATGCAATCATAAAAAAAAAGAATTTTCTATCCTTCGACCGTCGAAGATTCATCGCAGCCGAAATCTTTGTCAATTGTGTTCAACCGATTTATTCATTTACTGTTAATAATAAAAATTGCAAATTCTTTTTCTGGCAACGTATTTTCTCCTCTTCAAAATAAGCCAAAATAAGAGTCGAAATCTTTTTTCGCTGCCGAGATATGATTTTTTTTAAGCAAAGACTAATTTTACGAATTTTCATCAAAAAATGAATCGTTTTTCCAAATTTCTCGAAATTGCCGTCTCTAATCCTTTCCTCTCAAAGAAATCGTATTTACAAACTGACTCTCTGCGTTATTGCGCAGATAAAAAGTGTGCTATGTTTAAAAATTTAATTTTTTACACTTCGACCGTCGGAGATTCATCACATTCGAAATCTTTGTCAATTTTGTTCGCTGGATTTATTCGTTTACACTTGATAAGAAAACTGCTAATGATTATTCTATCGACGTATTTCCAACGTTTTTTTTTTTTTATTTTTTCAAATTTTCGTCGAAATACGAATTTCGTTCATATGCTCACGTCTTGAAAAGTTTTTTTTCGCAAAAAAAAAAACAATTGTACTCTTAAAGAACAATTATAAACAATTATTTATCAAGAAAGTGAAAAACACTGAATTTGTCGATTTTACGAGTTATTCCGTACCGAAAAACTTATCCTCGTATGTGATTAAATAAAATTTTTTAAAATACGATATGATATGATGCTAAATTTGATATTTTTAAGCGACGATAAATATCAATAAAATTTCATTGAAAAACGAAAAAAAATATCGAATTTCTCAAACTTCTCGTCTCCAATACTTGTCTGTTCTACAGAGACAATAACGAGCTGATTCCATGTATTACGAAGAAGAAAAAAAATATATCTCAAATGGTAGAAATGAAATTTGTTATAAGAGGACTGTCAAAGAGCCTTCAAAGTCGAATTTTTCAAGAATTTCATCAATTTGTAAAAAAATATTTCGGAGCTATCCAAGATGACAAATTTTTGATTCGAGTAACGTACTACTTCCTCTTCAATACAAGACAGGAACCAAAAAGATATATTTTTTCGTTCTCGAGATTGCATTTTTTTGCAGCATCCATAAATATCGATAAAATTTCATTGAAAATCACAAAGAATAGCAAATTTCTTGAACTTTTCTTCTACAATGGTTTGGTTTCCTACAGATAAAATAACGAACTGATTCCATCAATTATGGGGAAGAAAAAAAAAACTGAAGGGGAAGGATTTAAAGGGGATATTTGGCCTGAATGCTAAATGGTAATCGTATTGGTGTCGGTACATGTTTTGTGTGTTTGTTTTATATTCATTAAATCTGGTCATAAGTTTTAAGCCAATAAAACGACTTTACTAGACATGATTTGATTCGTTAAATTAATTTGATCAACTTCTACGTGGTGCAATTCGTTATATTTGTCTCGTGTCTCAATATTTGACAATTTATCGTCAAACAAAAAGGAAATATCCGTCGTGAATATTAATAATCAATTGGTACAAAAAAGAAATATTTTTATTCGACGAAGATTAAACACTATGAATTAATTTACGTAACTGATAAATGTTTTTCCCTCATACGTACTGTCGAAAAGAAACGCAGAGCGCGACGAATAAACATACTTCATTCGTAGCGCATAGCGCGATGTGTAAATACACTCGATACGGAGCGCGTAGCGCGACGTGCACTCCCGTGAGTGCCTTAAAAAATGTCCCGAAGGGACATTTTTCGGGGGATTTGGGGGGCGGAGCCCACCAACAAGAGCAGCTGCGCCCGCAGGGCGCTGAGACGCTTGTTATATAGTGTCGGTGTTCTCTGTTTACAATGACGGGTTCGTTAGTCGTCTCGAGATATTGATATGTGTTGTTGGTAGTACGCGTTGGTAACGGATATGCTATTCTGACGTGGTAGTCCTGTGTTCCTACTAGAGGTATTTCGATTATTATGATTACGGCGTTGCGTCGGCTGAAGGCTTTTACTCCGGACAGCGATAATAGTTCTTGCGTTTGTTTTGGTGTTACTGGCGTGGGCAATTTTGCCCTCTTGGCAGGTGCGGCGATGCTGCTGTGAGATATTCTGTCAATTTTGTCGGTGATATTACGCCTGGGTCTATAACGCCTTGTGACAGATGCGAGATGAAGTTGTTGAGGTCGTGTACTTCATCTAGTAGTCCTTCTACTATTATTCCTAGGGCCGTAATGTGTTCGTCAAGTTCTTGTCTGATCGTTATTGTTGACATTTTATTATTGAGGCAAACCTCGATTTTGTTCATTATGGCTCTTATCGCTTTTTCGTTTTCTCTTATCGTAGCTGTAGTTCGATTGAAGGTGTTGATTGTTGTCTGTACGATTGGAATTTGATCCTTCATGCTTTCTTCGAGTGTTTTTTGTCGCACTTGGACTCGGTGTATCTCGTTGTCTATGCGTGTTGCGTCTGTAGCGTCCATGTTTCCCGTAATCGATTTTATTATTGATCCTAGTCCGTCGATCATTCCCCTTCGGGAACGACCGGTGTACCGTATTGTGTCGTATATGATGCTTATTTCTTTGTCGATTTTCCGCATCATTGTTTGTACTGAGTCTGCAAGCACGGCGCATAGTGCGTCGTCTTGTTTTTGGGTTTCACATTGTTCTAGTAATTCCTCTAGGTTCAGTCGTGTCTTGTGTTCTCTTACGCGCATTGATGCCAGGTTTAGATTTATTACGAGGGTCCAGGTGTGTTGGGTGACGGATAGTGTACCCAATTCTTCGTAAAATATTCCTGGCGTATCGGTGAATTCTTGTATCTCGTATCTTGCCTGTTGTCGGTGCTCCGTGCAGGTGGGTTAGTACCGTGAGTCTGTAAGTCGAATTGTATTCTGTAGTGTTATGTACATTTCTGTATGTGGGATTTTTTTTTTTTTTTTGCTAATGGTCGATAAAGTGTTGCAAACGGTTCGCGTGTACTTTTACGTTTTTTCTCCCCTTTTTTATGGTATAGTTTACGGGTGAGTCTTTCGCGATTATCTCGAATGGTCCCAATTTCTTTGGCATTAGTTTTGCTGACCTGCCGCGTCGAACTGTTGTGTCGTGTAATAATACTTTATCTCCGACTTTGAATTCGGGCTCTTCCGTCTTTTTATCGTATTGTTTTTTTGTTTTTTCCTTCGCGGCTATCAGGTTTTCTCGTGCGATCTTCCATGCTGCTCGTAGTCGCTCACGTCATTCTTGCGAGTAATCATCGTGTGCGTATGTTGTACGCGGTTCTTGCTTCACAGCGGTCGGTATTTCTGCGAGTCTTCCGTACATGAGTTCGTGCGGGGTGAGACCTGTGGCGGTGTGTGGTGTGGTGTTGTATGTAAACATCGCGTAGGGTAACCATTCATCCCAATTTTCCTGATCTTCGTCTGCATAGTTTTTTAGATATTCCGCTAAAGTTCTATGCGACCTTTCTAGGGCTCAGTTCGACTCCGGATGATACGCTGTGGTCTGTATTTTTTTGATCCTTAGTAGTTTGCAGGATTCTTCGAAAGTGGCGCTGAGAAAATTTGTTCCTTGATCCGACAATGCGACTTTCGGCGTTCCGAATCGGCATATTATTTCGGTTACGAAGGCTTTTGCTACCTCTTTCGCTTCTTGTGTTTCTAGTGGTACTACGGCGCTGTATTTTGTCAGTAGGTCTTGAAATGTAAGGATATATTTATTAGGGATGTGCAGAAGCTCGACTGCAATCGAGCTTGTTCGAGTCAGCTCGAGTTGCTCGAGTAGCTCCAGTCGCTCGAGACGTTCGAGTCGTTCGAGTCGTTCGAGTCGCTCGAGCCGCTCGATCGTTCGAGTCGTTCGAGTCGTTCTAATCGTTCGAGCCGCTCGATCGCTTGAGTCGTTCGTGTCGCTCGAGCCTCTTGTTTCGATCGGTTGCTCCCTCAAAGTATTTATTTGTCGTTATTTTCTTGTTTATTTTTTGTTTTTTTGCTTATTTCTTATATTTCCTTTCACTTGTTTCTTGTTATTTCCTGGTTTCTCGATTGGTTATTTTTTAAATTTATTTAAAAGTGCGAAGTTTATGTTTAATTTCATTTCAAAATCAAAATTTGGAAATTCAGATTTAAATTATTAAAAAAATAAAAAGTAACGTTTTCATTGTTAAAAAATCAGAAAAATGTATGCAAATTGTTTTAAAAAATCGCAATTCGCGTAAAAATTGTTTAATAAATGAAACATTGTGTTTAAATTATTGAACAAATAAAAAAACACGTTTTATTTATTTTTAACTTTAAAAATGCGTTTAAATTGTTTGAAAAATATAAAATTGCTTTTAAATTATATAACAAATGAAAATTCACGTTTGAGTAATGTAAAAAACAGAAAAATGCGTTCAAATTGTTCAACAAAACGAAGATCACTTTTTAATTTGTTTTAAATTTTGAAGTTAATATTTAATTCGTTTAGTAGTTAAAAACCCGCGCTTAAATTATTGCAAAATTAAAATTCACGTTGCATTTCATTAAGAATTTCAAATTGCCGTTTAATTTGTTTATAATCTTGAAGTCAACCTTTAATTTGTTTAAGACTTGTAAGTTAACATTGAATTCGTTTAATAATTTGAAATTTACATCAATTGTAAAAAGAAATCGAAATTGTCATTTAATTCGTTTCAAAATAAAACATTAGGCATGAAGTAGTTGCTACTGTCGTTTTGCAACTCGTGACTTTTTTACCCGAATTGTTCATGGCGTGAAGTTAGTATTTTGTTGATATGTATGTTTTTAGGAGGAGTGGGGGGATTTAAAAAATGTCGATATCCAATGGGGCCAATGCGGGTTTTCAAAAGCATCAATTTTTGTCCTCATAATTGTACCTTAAATTTTGTCAAGATTTTGTCGATTCCTTGCAATCTACGTTTATCACCGAAATGTTCGAACATTATGTTACAAATCGTAGGTGGCGAGTAGAAATTTTGTTGCCGATCGCGTTTTTTGGAGTTTTTTCCATTGTTTTTCACGTTTCAAGTACACTAACAGAAAATATTGATAAATAAAATCTGATTTTAATACCAAACTCGGATTTCATATTTAGAAAAAGGGTACCAAGTTTCATAGTTTTTATTAATGTCTGTATAAAGTTATTGTGTTTACGCCAGAAAATTTGATACGTACTTACAGACGGACAGACATTTGAGTAAAATCCCTTTTTTAACTGTTTTTAATCAAAAAAACTATTTGGGTCATGAAATATGACAGATTAGGTTACTATGATGAGGACAAAAGTGAAAAAAGATTTTATTTTCATTTTGTCATGTTGAGAGGAGTTTTTTAGTCCATAAATTTGATGTTATTTTTTCTCGCGATTACAATACCATCTCTTTTTCCATACTTCATATAGGATGATAAAGTTAAATTCAATGTTAACAAGCAAACTATTGCTCAATATGCTTTGAGATTGATTTCGGCGTGAATCCGTCGTAGTGTTTAAAATTTATAGTGTTTTGATTTTTTTTACATTTTTTTTATCTTTTTAACAAGTTAAACGTTTACTTTTAAATTTTAAACAAATTAGACGGCAATTTTTAATTCTCGATGAAGTTAAACTTGAATTTTTATTTTGAACAAGTTAAGTGTAAATTTTGCACTACTAAGCAAATTTAATATTACCTTTAAAATTTAAAACCAATTACAACGGGAGGTTCGATTTGTTAAACAATTTAAACGCATTTTCCTATTTTTCAAACGATTTAAACGTAATTTTCCATTTTTTAAACAATTTAAATGGGATTTTCTGTTTTTTGAACAATTAAAACATGAATTTCGATATGATAAACAATTTAAACGCTATTTTCTATTTTTTAAACAATTTGAATGCGAGTTTCTAATTAAAAAAAATTAAAACGTGATTTTTGATTTGTTAAACAATTTTAACGCGAATTACGATTTTTTAAAATAATTTAAATGCGATTGTCTATAGTTAAACAATTACAATGTGGATCTCAATTTTTTTCAACAAAGCAAATCTCAATTATTATTTTTTAACAATTTAAACGTGAATCTCCATTGTTTAAACAAATGACACCCAAATTAATATTTTTTAAACAAATGAAACCTTAATTTATCCTAACAATTTATTTCTTTTAACAGATTTAACGTCAATTTATATTTTTTAAACAAATTGGACGTTATTGTTTTTTCAAGCTCGGCTGTCTACAGCACTGGACCCGAACGAATCGAGTAATTCGAGCAGCTCGAGCGGCTCGTCGGGCTCGAGTAATTTGAGTAGCTTGAGAGGCTCGTCGGGCTCGAGTAGTTCGAGTAGCTCGAGCGGTTCATCGGACTCGAGCGGTTTGTCGGACGCGAGTAGTTCGAGTAGCTCGAACGGCTCGGAGGTATCGGGCCGCTTGGATGGCTCGAGCGACTCGGGTTGCTCGACGTAGCTTTGTTGCTCGATGCAAAGCTCGAACAAGTGCCGAGCTTCACGGGCAAGTCTCGAGCGAGCTCGAACGAGCTCATGCACATCCCTAATATTTATGTCCAGCTTTGGTTTCGGTCAATGGTCCCACGATGTCGAGTGCGCATTTCTCGAGCGCTCGGGTCGGCGTGTCGGTGATAACCAACGGTGCCTTGATTTTTCGTTGACTTTTGTTTTTCTGGCATTTTTCACATTTCGCTACATAGTTTTCGATTTCTTTTTTCATTCCTGGCCATTTGTATTTTAGCTGAATGCGTTTTAATGTTCTTGTTGCACCCTGGTGTCCACCCAGGGGGGCATCGTGATATTCTTTCAGTATTTTGCCACTTTGCCACAGTATTTTTCGTTTGCGTCTGGGCAGGTTACGCCTATGCTGCAGCTATCCTTGTCAGATGCGTTGGCGGTTTCTTCGTTGCAGTACTCTTCGCCTGTGCTATCGCTATCCCCGCGCTCCGCGTCCCGTTCTTCGCTCGTCCTCTTTGTGCGGCTGTTCGTAGGTGCCTGCTCGCTATCGCTTGAGTCGTCGCTGCTATCTCCGTCTTTGTCTTGTGTTGTCGCTCTCGCTTGCGCTCTCGTGGTGATGCATATACGGCTTAGAGCGTCGGCGTTTGTGTTGCTTTTTCCCGCTTTATATTGGAATTCTATGTCGTGTTCGGATAATTGTATTTTCCATCTCATCAATCGCGATCCTGGGTCCTTTACTCCTACTAGCCATATGAGCGGTTTGTGGTCGGTTACTACTTTAAATTTCGTGCCGTATACGTACGGTCTGAATTGTTTTATAGCCCATACTATTGCGAGTAGTTCTTTCTCGGTTGTCGTGTAGTTTACCTCGGATTTGTTGAGTGTGCGGCTCGCGTAGCTCACTGGGAGATCTTGACCTACCTCACCTTGTGACAGGATGGCTCCGATTGCCTTGTCGGATGCGTCGGTGGTCACTACGAACTGCTTCGTAAAATCCGGGTATTGTAGTATGGGCGCTGTAGTCAACGCGGTTTTTAATTTCTCGAATGCTTCGTCGTGTCTTGCGCTCCATTCGAATCTTTGTTCTTTTTTTGTTAACTCTGTAAGCGGTTTTGCGATCTTGGCGAATTCGTTGATGAATTTTCTGTAGTACCCTGCTAGTCCGAGAAATGATTGTACGCCCTTTATGTTTTTGGTGTAGGAAAATTTGTTACACTTTTTATTTTTTCCGGATCGGGTTGCACTCCCTCCTCTGAGATCACGTGTCAGAGGTAGTGTGTTTCCTTTCTCAAAAAGTTGCATTTTCGCGGCTGTATCGCCAACTTGGCCGTTCTGAGTCGTTGGAATACCTCTTTTAGTCGTTTGTTGTGTTCCGAGAGTGTTGATCCGAAAATTACAATATCGTCCAGATATACGTAACATTTTGCTCCCTGCATTCCGGCTAGTACCGAATTCATCAGTCGTTGAAATGTCGGCGGCGCGTTTTTTAGTCCGAATGGCATACGATTGTACTCGAAGTGTCCTTGCGGCGTCGAAAACGCTGTTTTCTCCTTGTCGCTCTCTGCCATCGGGATTTGGTGGAATCTTGAGGCGAGATCGAGAGTGGTAAAGTATTTTGCTTTTCCCAACTGATCCAATATTTGTGTAATATTCGGCAGTGGGTATGAGTCGCCAATTGTCGCTTCATTTAATTTTCTGAAGTCGACTACAACTCTCATTCGTACTTTTCCTATTGCGTCCGGCTTTTTCGCCACTACCAGTAGCGGTGCATTCCATTGGCTCTGGCTCGGGCGAATGATTCCGTCTTTCAACATTTCTGCTGTCTGCCTTTGTACTTCTTGCTTGTGAACCTCTGGTAAACGGTACGGATTGACTTTGATGGGCCGTGTTCCTTCTTTGAGCGGGATGTTTTGTTCCACTTGGTCGGTGAATTGCAGTTTGTCCCCTTCTAGATGAAAAATATCCTCGTAGTCTTCGCATATTTCCATGAGCGTGTCGCGTTCTTCTTTATTCAAGTGACTGGTTACAATTTCGTTTCGTAATTTTTCCAGACGTACTGCTCCACTGCCGTGCCGATGGTATTTATTCGCAGTGCCTGTACGTCGGCCTCGCTCGTCAATTCGGTTAGAGTCAGCGGTTCTAACGTGACGGTGGGTCGTTGCATCTCTACTTCGTTTTCCGTCGTATTTATTATGCTTGCGACGCAGCTGTTGCCGCTCGGCGGTGTCACGCACGATCCTAGTACGATTCCCTCTGCGATTTCGGTTTTGTTAATCATTCCGACGAATTTGCTGCTAGTTTTTGCGTGCAACAAACTCTCGCTTCGAGGTGGTAGTTTCACGGTATTTGTTCCATCGATAAGTGGCATGGTGTGTCCGTATAGCTTCATGACTTCGCCGCCTATGATGTCGGCTTTGTGCTTCTTTATGAATTCCATACCGAGTAATCCATCGACGTCGAGAGGTACTTCCCTGCCCACGACGTACAACTAATGTTTTATCTCGACTGCTGGGGTGGCTAATCTTACGTGGGCCTTGCATAGAGGCCTTATTTTTAAACCCGCTACTCCTGCCAGGTCGATTACTTCGTCTTCGATTGGAGTTTCGGGCGTTAGTGCGCCTTCCTTGATTATGCTGCACTGTGCGCCCGTGTCGGCTTTCAAGGTGAGTATTCCCGCGACGGCGTGTGGCGATTCGATATGAAAATCGCTCGCTGTTTCGCTCGATGTGGGTAAGGCGAGATGGTACACCTCCGCTGCTTCTGCGTCATTTTTTCTTGAATTTCCTATCGTTAGTGTATTTAAACGTAGCATTCCCAATGTTTTCTTCTCCGGCTCTTGATCGTTGGTCGTTGGTGTTGCGTTGGTATTCCCCTGGTTGCTTGAATTTGTTCCCTGTCCGTTCCGTCCGTATCCGTTCTGCCCTTGATGATATTGACCGTGCTGTCGGTTTTGTCCTTGGTAATTATTTTTCCCTTGTTGATAATTTTTCCCTTGATAGTTGTTCCGACCCTGATAATTGTTTTTGCCTTGTCCCCGTCCCTGATTTGCCGATGCGTGATTTTGTATTTCTTGTTCCGTCATTCCTTGATCGCGCATTCGCTTCCGGCAATCCTTGTACACATGTCCCCTTTTCCCGCAGTAGTTGCATACTATGTCTACAATGTTCACTGATCCTGGTGCGGGTAGACTGAATCGCCCTCGCGAACTTCTGCAATCTCTTACGAGGTGTCCCATTTTCCCACACCCATGGCATTTCGGCAAGGGTGGTCGATCGTGATGGGTTTGCTTATTGATCGACTCGTTTCCCTGTACCGTCTTTTCCTCTTCCATCGCACCTTTCATAGCTATCGAGAGGTCGGCCTATCCGCGCGCTTTTACGAGTATTTGATATTCGCGTCGGAGGCCTCTCTCGAAGTTATGTAGGCCCGTTTGACAGATGTATTGCTCGACCGCTTGCTTTTTTGTCTCGTTATTTTCGGTCGCAGTACTCGCGTCTATTAAGTCCATCATTACCTTTTCTAGTCTCTGTCCGAATGCTAGTACTGTCTCGTTTGGTTTCTGTTTGCTCGTGTTAAACTCTACTTGTAATGCAGCTACCGTTCGTTGTGTTCCGTACAACGCGCTTAATTCGTCTCTAAATTTTTTGAAGCTGTCGATCTGTTTGTATTTTATATCTTTCGCAGCTTTCCCTACAATTTTCGTTTTTAAAACGGCCTCTAATAAATCCGCCTTATCTGTCGCGGCTACCTTTTTGTCGGCATATTCGTAAGCATTTATTACATCCTCTACTTCCTCGGGCTTAGTCCCGTCAAAACGCGGTATCAAACTCCTAGCTTCTTTCAAAGTCATGTACACTACGTCCGGCATTTCGTTAATTTCGACTTCGGTATTTTCGATCAAAGAAAAATCTTTTAAATTGATTTCGTAATTTCTTTCGGTTTCTACCGTATCGAAATATTCATGCTCCGACTCGCGGGAGGTGTTGGCGGAACCTGTCTCGGATTCTGCTGACTTTACTCTTTTACTCGGACGGATATCGTCGCTCAGCTCAACGCGCTCAAAGTCGATAAATTTATTTAGGAATGAATCGAGTGATCTAGATAAATTTCTGGTACCCGGTAGTGTCAAGGACTTCGTACGTTCGTCCTCAGACATATAACTCTAACTGGCTTTAGTTTCTCGCAACTATTATTCTGTGTGACTGCCACTTACAGTACGATGATTCTCTGCATGATGCTTTCCGGTTCTGCGCGATGACTTCTGCTTGATGCGATATCCTTCCGCGAATTTCGCCCTGCTTGGATGCTGCTGATCCTCGTCGTTGTCCTCGGGACTCCTTGGTTGGTCTCCTTCCGTCGATCCTCGGGAAGATTGTTGCAACTCAACGACTCGGTCGTTTTTACTCGAGTTGTCGTTCGTACCGCGACGTCTACGTGTCGGGTATAACCTCCATCAATTCAACGTCAGCGCGTTGATTGACAAACGAGTCTTTCGCACTCGTTTCGATTTTTCGGCACTTGCCGTCGTTAACTTCGGATTGTATGCTCGCGGAACTTTTGGCAGATCCCACCGCTGCCACCAATTTTGTTGTGTCGTCGACGCAACGAAATAATTTTATTTAATTGAAGGGATCGTTGCCAAATGAAGAGTTGAAACTCAAGTTTGCGATTACAAACTAAATTCAGTATTTATTGAATTAAAAGAATGAATTTCGTTTTCTTGATTAAATTGTACAAAGTCCCGTTACAGTTTTAATATTCTTTTCTAACGTGAGCCTAACTCCGGGACCAACCGGTGAATTCAAAAGTCGAGTTAAGACTGGCCATTACCCGGTTGCTATCCGCGAGGTTGATTTTGATGCGTTTGCATTATTGGCCCGTATCTATATATGGGCATGGGATTCGGCATCGTCCGATACTTACTCTGCAAATTCCTACACGTGTCGGCTTTGCGACTCGGTGGATTTGCGAAAGAATATCGTGAAGCGATATTCTTTCTGACTCTATATTATTTTATTCCTTTATAATTTGAATTTTGTTGGTTATCGTTTGAAAAATAATTTCGGGTACAACAAGTGTTATAAGCGAACTTAAATTCCGTGATGTGAAAGTCCCATTCGCTATAATCGGCGGAAACGTAGCTCGCTATCATCGTTTTTAAATTCTTGTTTACCCTTTCTACTGGATTTGCTTGCGCGTGGTACGGCGGCATCGTCACGCGTTCAATTCCGTAATCGTCCGTCACTTTCTTTACCGTGTGGTTGACGTATTTTGTCCCGTTGTCAGTCAACAGTCGTCATGGGGTACCCCGTCTACACAACACCCGCGACCACCTCGCTAATCTACCTACGGGATCCACGAGATTGTATAGCCATCGGAGGCTGCTATGATCTGTTACGATCGTAAACTCGTAACCTTCTAAATACGGTCGGAACTTGCGCACTGCCCAGATTACTGCCAGGCACTCTTTCTCGGTTACCGTGTACCGCGTTTTTGACCCCTTTTTCGCACGAATTGCGCACTCGATAATTTTTTCCCCTTCATTGCTTCGCTGCGTTAGAATCGTAATCCTTTATCACTTGCGTCAGTGTATACTACAAACGGCAAGTCGTAGTTCGGATCCGTAAGGATCGCGGCGTTTATGATTTCTGATTTCGTCACTTGAAACGCGGCTTCCTCTACTTCTGTTCACTCCCACGCAATTGTCTTACTAGTCAACCGATTTAACGGCCTCGCGACTCGCGAAATATTTATTAGATGGTGATGGGATTACCATCCCATTGAATCGACGTAATTCTTTAACTTTACGCGGTCGTTCATATTCTATAATCGGTCGTATTTTTTCGGGATCCGGTATCAGACCATTGCATTCACCAAAAATTCTAGGTATCGTACCTCATCCCGACAAAATTCGCTCTTTTCATAATTTAATATGACGCCGGCCTCACGAACAATACCGAGGATTTTTTCGATCCACTCGAGGTGTTCGTCCAACGTCCGGTTCACGAATATAATGTCGTCTAGATATGCAAACGCGTTCGGTTCGAATGCCAATCCTATTAGCCTATCCATTCATCTTTGGAACGTTGCTGGAACAGTCCCTTTCCCTTATGAAATGCTTACTACTTTCCGCCATCATGATCTGGTGGTAAGCGGCACTCATGTCTAACGTCGTGATATACACGGCTTCCTGCAGCTTGCTAAAAATCGTGTCCATGTGCGGCAACGGATACGCGTCTTTCCGTGTGACTTTATTTAATTCGCGGTAGTCTACGCAAAATCGCCATTTCCCGTTTGGCTTAGCGACCATTACTTGGGGACTCGCCCATTCGCGGTTCGAAGGTTCAATTATGTTTCCTGTCAACATCCTATCGACCTCCTCATGCAGCTTCTCTACTACGACCGGCGAGCGTCGGTACATCCGTTGCTTTACGGCCTTATAGAGTGGCGCGTCTATCACGTGTTGCGTGAGCGTCACGGCAACGTTAAAGTCGTTCGGTAGCGTCGGTTTAATTCGCGCTAACATCTCGTCTAATCTTTCTTTCTCATCGCAAGCGGGTACTTGAATTCCGGCTCTTCACTGTCGACTCCCGTTTCCCCCACCGACCATGTGCCTTTACCCCCGAATACGTTAATACCGAATGCGCGAATAAAGTCCATTCCTAACAGGCAATGCGACGTCAACTAGCGCACGATTATCGCAGGGAACCATTTCTGCACGCCGTCCAGGTCTACCGGGAAGAGCGCTTCCCCGAGAACTCGCTCTGGGGTCCCGTTGGCCAGGGTTATGTACTCATTCTCATTCCGCGAGTAATTTCGGTGCGGTAGTCCTAACGAGTCTACTATCACGCCTTCTATTCTCTCAACTACCGAAATAGTCGCTTCCGTATCTATCAATGCCTTTAATAATCTTCCTCCTATTATTAATTGCGCGAAGATTCGTTCGTGTCCTTTTCCGCGCTTCCAATCTTTCGGAGCAGCGGGAAACACAACTGTGAATCTCATGCGTTCGGGTCCCATCGTATCAAACTCCGCCGGAAACCTAACGATCGACTCGTTTACTCGAGTGCGGGCCGTATCGCCATCTGCGCGAACCGCTGACGGTTCTCGATCGGTGCCACAGGCCTCGCCGATTGCTCGCGTTTCTACCTCATCATCGTCCCACAAACACGGGTCGTCCAGCGTCCATACGCCGGTCGGACCGCGGGTCGAATCTCCTCTCAAAATGTCATGCACGTCTTCATTAGTATCCCCTACCGACGGAGAGCTCGATGTACTCGCAACTACATTATCGCTACTTTCCTGACTCGATTGTTCCCTCGGAACTGCACCCATCGGAGGACTAAGAGAGGGTTCTATGGGGATCGTTACTGCACTATTCGCTGGCGGGTTGCTGTCTACGCGGGGCTCTGGCCTTCCCGCCGTTGCCAGGCCCATTTTTCGTTTTTTGAAAACGCGCATCTATTACGTCCGAGTAACATTAGTGAATTTCCCTATTCTTCACCTTAGCAAAGGCTAATTAGTCTGGAAAACGGGCTAACGGAGTTTGATTGGTTTGAATAATAATATTTTATACATGAAATATTTGTTTATTTATTTGTTACTACATAAAGCGAGTCTCTTCTCATAGATCTTTCGTCAAGGATCACTTTCGGGGATCCTTGATGGATGTAAAAATTTAATTACTAAATCGATTTTCATCAAATGATATCTAGATTTATTCTCGGGATTACCACCGAAAAGATTTTGAATAAATTCTTCTGTACAATAGCCGTGTCTGTGATTCCTTGAATAGCCGCTCTACTCGGCGGTAATCTTGCGGAGGTAATTCTTTCGACCACCCGATTTACGTTTTCCCACTACAAGAATAAATGAGAATTTTAAATATTGAATATTAATGAATTTAATTGTTCAGACTACGCGAACCCCAGGATTTATAGGAATAGTGAGTTCGTGGTGGTTCGCGCAACAAACTGTTTTTTTTTAGGAGGATAAGAGTTCGCGGTGGTCCGCGCAACTGCTGAGTTTGAGAGAAGGAAAGAATATCCGTTGAGCTCGCGGTGGTCCGCGCAACTCACTGAGTTAGAAGCATTTGATGAAGAGTTCGCGGTGGTCCGCGTAACTCTTGAGTTCGAAGGATATGATGAGAAGTTCGCGGTGGTCCGCGCACTTCAATAAGAATTCGAAGATTTCGTTGAACTTACTTTTACTAGATTTCGTGGTGATTCTGGAAGAGCTGTACAATACTGAACTCGAACTAGAGAGTTTGAAGATGTTACAAGGAGTGATTTTTAAGTGTAAAATTCGGTCTTATATACTAATATGTACACTATCCTTGTCTAAGCGTAGGGGTTGGAGAGGGCAAGTTTTCTTGTAGCTTATTGGCCCTGAACTTCCCGTCTTCCACTTCCTACTCCTCCGGAAGGATGGGGAGTACGTTCTTCTTATCTCTTACGCATAGCCGAGGCCCAAACATCCCTCTTCCCTTAGCTGCTGCCCCAAGGCCCACGTTTGAATCCTGCGTGCGTGCTATGAGGGTTGCTCATGCGTAGGCGCTGCGTGATGGCGTTACAGGTATGTAACACATCCGCACGTCTCGTTCGTGACGCATTTTCATCCACATCCTACGCATAATTGCACTTGCGCGTTGGTGCAATTCCTTCCGAAGTGTCCCTTCTCTCCGCAATTAAAACAGAAGGGAGACGTTCGCCTCGTGAAGGACGATTGGCTCTCGAATCATTAGATTAGTTCGCCTGGTTACCGTTGCCCTTCTCCCGACCAGACCGTCGCTGGTACTTGCATCGCGGCCTGTCTTGGTGGAGTACTCGATGTTGCCGCCGGTTCGATCGTCGCGACGACGACGCTTTTCTTCCAACTCTTACGCTTCTTTGGCGTCGCAGGTTCGACCTCTTCCGCCTCGTTCGTCGTTACTGCATGTATCGGCGGCGCGCGCGAGCGAAACCCATACGACTTCCTCGCGTCGTTATTTTTCGTCGCAGTCTTCTTTTTGTTGTCTTTACATGCGAAGTGCTTCGCGCGGCATTTGCTTTTACTCGGTGGAGGGCGTCGAGCCGTAGCTCGTGGCCATCGCTGCTCGATTGCTGAGGCATCTGTTATGAACTCCGCGTACGTCTTTACGTCTCGCCAGTCTAGCTCCTAGTATTCTGGACGCAATCTGGCGAACGCGTGATTACGTTGACTACGCAAGCTCTTCGTCGTTCGCAGTCGTTCAAACAACCCTTGAAGGCAGATCGGATAGTCCTTCGCGGATTCTGCGTCTCACTGCGTTCGCTGACGTATATCCTCTTTTAGTCCTTCCTGATCCGACTGAACAGTTTGGTCAGCTCCGAACCATGCGCGGACTTCTTGTACAAATTCTCGCTACGAGTCCAATCTGCAACGCGTACCACAGTATGGCACGGCCTTTCAAAACTTCCGGTATCATCGGACTCAGTCTCGTCCAAGAAGCGACTGCTGTCGCCTCCGGATTGACGATAATTCCGCGCGTAACGTACGCTTCGCCTCAGGCGCGTTTCATCGATGCATCGCCTGGGACATACTTCGTTGTCGTACCGTCTAAAGCGTATCTCCTCGGAGCGTCGCGGACGTTCGTCGTCGTATCGCCTCGAGCATAATTCTTCGTCGTATCATCTCGGACGTTCGCCGGCGTCGTGACGTATTTTTCTCGCGGATCTCTCTTCCTTCTTGGCCGGCCTATATCGTTGACCTTTCATGGATGCCTTCTTTTGGCTCGACTCCTCCGGTTCCGTGTCACTTTCGGTTTGCGTCCCGATTTCCTTCGTCTGCGGTTTGGTGGCGGTGTTCGTTGACGGTTTGTTACCCCCATGGCGATCCGCAGCGCCTTTCCGTGTCCCCTCTAGTACGTCCTCCGGGAATCTTCGCGAGACCTCACGTCGACGCTGCTGATCGCACCCCGGGTGCAACTCCTCGTCGTATTCGTCTGCAATGCCATCCCATTCTGCAGGGACGATGCGTCGTGACTCTCGTCTACTTGTACCATCGATCGATGGGTCCAGTAGGGCCTTCGGTATCGCCCCGCGAGCTGTATCGACCGGCGTAACGGGTCTCGAGCCCGCGTTGCCCGAGCCCCGAATACCCATCCATGTGCGTAGCCGATTCCTTAGTACGGCTGGTATCCCGGACGTATTCAGGAATGATGCCTGCAGTACTTCCTGAACTTTCATAATGGGCATCTCATCCACTTGTGCCGACGGTGCTGCGAGCGATGTGTCCTCTTCCGGTACTACGTCCTCCGGACCCCACGGAATCTGCTTACACCCAGGTTCCCGGTATTTGTGCGTTCGTAAGCGATCTCGTATCTCGTAGCTTTTATCCTCTACGCTCGCTTCGGCTACGCGTAGCAATTGTCGTGATCATGTCGAACCATTGTAGCGGATCACTCGCTTGCTTCTGCTCCGTCTGGTCGCCCGTCGTCTCGGGGACATCGATGTCGTGGACCGCCTTCTTTTTTGCGGTTCGCTTCCTGCGTGTTTACGAATGTCGCATCGATCTCTCCGTGTTCATTTGTCGTTTCCGAATCTATCGGCGTGAACGGATCGAGCGACCCTTCCGATTTCTCGGCCGTATTGAATTCCCGCGATGTGAATTTTCTCTAAAAATTCTTACTTGATTTATCGACACGACGCACTATTTATTTTTCCGAAAATCTCGAATTATGTTTATCGAAAAATTCGTACTCGATTTACGAATCGACACGATTTTATTTTTCCGAAAGTTCCGAATTAATTTTTCTCGAATAATTCGTACTCGATTTACGAATCGACGCGATTTTATTTTCCCGAAAATTCCGAATTAATTTTCTTCGAAAAATTCATACTCGATTTACGAAACTACACGATATAATTTTTCCGGAAATTCCGTATTAACCTCTCGCGGAAAATTCGTACTCGACTTATCGGATGGACGCGATAGTGATTTTCCGAAATTCCCGAATTAATTGTCTTTCTCGGAAATTTCGAATTAATTTTCGTCCGAAAGAATCCGAAAATTTTCACTTTCTTCTAATTAGTTGTCGAATTATTCCGACTTTACTTTGACGAGCGCAGCACTTATTATTATTATTATTTTTTTTTAAGTCGCAAAGTAATATTTCGCAGTCGAATCACAATTCTCGCGAAATCGTCCGACTATCTTTTGAAAATGATCAACTTTATTTTTCTTCAATCGCGAATTTAATTTTTCCACTGACCGTACCGCACTGTCAAAACTTATTCGCGAGATATTCACTGTCGATCGCGCTGACAATTCTCAAATATTCACTTAATTTTTCTTCACAAAATTGTCTAATTAATTTTTCACAAATTGCGTATTTATTATTAAAAAGACACGTGTTTATTTTTTTGAATTGTCCGCGTTCACTTATCGACGATATCGTATCGCGACTCTTATTTGTACGCGAACTGTCACTTCTCACGCGGTGAGTAAGTGCGTACCCGTAGCTACCCGGTGCGCGTGCACTGGAGTGTACCACACTATCGTTCTCTCTCACGCTTCACGCGTCACGGAAATAATATTTCACGAATATTTTTTTCTCACGTGTTCTCGTAACCGCGCTTCAAGCGAGAACTTCGAGTATCGTCGCACGAACTTTGTTTACACTTCTTTCTCACTCTTATAATTCTTGAAAAATATTCTCGAAGCAGTCTTCGCCTTCGAGAATATTCTTCTAACGACTTTTCAACAAATTCCGAAATTTTTATTGTCCTCGAGAATATTTTACTTTTTTCGAGCCCCTCGTTGGATGCCAGAAATTGTGACGGGCTTTTCGGAGCTTCCGAATGCCTTCGATCGGCTACCCCGTACAAAATATAATGACTCGGCTACAATTATTAACCGCTGTTACATTTTCCTTTCGATTGGGCGCCAGCACACTGTACCAATCCCAGTGCGCGAGGATTCTACTTCGTTTCGAGGATTCTACTATTTCTCTTATCTTCCTTTCTTTACTATTTCTTACGGCTATCGGGATCAGGGGTGCAGTTCGGGAAACAATAAAAATAATATTTACAACGCACTGGTTAAAATAAAAATAAACGATCACACTCTTTTATTAACCAGTAAATCATACAACATGGCGCGCGAGAGTGCCGCTCGTGCGTGTTCGGATACACGTTTCGGTAATCGGTGGGAGGGGGAACGAGCCCTTTGTCGCCGAAATCGCCTCATCGTCGTCGAATATTCACGACGTCTCTCCTCTCGTGGTTCTCCTCTCGTGTCTTCCACTGGTCATATATGCGTAGCTAAACACCTGAATTGTATAATTTATCAAAATATTTTTTACAAAAAAAAAAAAAAGGTCCGCCAAGTACTGAAAAATCCGATTTCCAAATATTATTAAAAAAAAAAAACGAACCAAATGTTATAAGCCAAGCATAACAGAAAAGAAAAGATTCTATATAACAAAAAATATTGTTTTTTTTTTTTTGGAAAAAAATTTCTGTAAAAAATTGGCGTTCGGGTGTTTGCAAGCGTCACAATAAACCACTATTTGCATTGGAACGCCAATTTTTTTTGAACAAAATATTTTGATAAATTTCACTCCTTTTTGAAAAGCTAACATTTGTAATTTTACCTTTAAAATTAATTTCGAAGGATCGGATAATTTAGATCGATCAAAATTAATTCTATATGCAAAACCGGGCAAACGGCACGTCGCATATTCCACTTGATGATTGCCGGTTATGTTGTTCGAGATTGCAAAGAAAAGTTATAATCGATATAAAATCACACGTATAACACGTAATTCATAATTTTTCTTTTTTACTTCGCGTCGAGACACTAAACCACGATACGCAATACATAATTATTATTTTCGGAAACACTCAAAAAAATGTTCACGCCGTGAAAATACGTGCCGACGATAACAACTGTCAGCTGAGCCGGCTGTGGCAGGACGCGCGCCACCGCGCGAATTTTTCTATGAACTGACTTTTCTATGAACGTAGACGGCGTATAAAATTGTCACCGACAACAGCTGACAGCTACGCCGGCTGTGGCGACGAGCGCGCAACCACGCATATTTTTCGATGAACTGATGTAGACGCAGGCATATACATAGGCGACAGGACACTTTTTAATCGTTTGGACCCTGTGAAATTTCCGACCTCGATATCTCAAAATGGGCTAAACCAATTGAATAGTAACTAGGCTCTTTCGAAACATTGACCCAAAATTACATTATAAAAGTGTCCCTGAAAATTCGATTCGTTGTCTCATTGTGAAGATATATCGATCGAATGATGAACGCACTATACACTTCCGGTATATTGGCGTAGGTTACTCAGTACCGCGTCTCTTGATACAACACGTCGGCAGTCTCCCGAACGCTATATATTTTTCTTTCTACGGGTATCGTCGGGGGATGACCCTGTATACGTGCCTACCTACGACTCTCGCGCGTACCTAATCTATAGCGTGCCTGCGAGACGCCTCGTCACAATATACAATAACTAGCAGGTTATTGTGATTCGTGCGGTCCGGGCGCTCATATCAACCGTTTTAAAGATTTGCCAGATTGGCGCGTTGGCGTCTGGTCCGAAGATAACATAGTCTACAGTTTGTAACAGTCAAACATTAGTAATAATCTAAAGGTAGCAACGGTTTGAATTTAGTAACACTACGAGGTTAGCAGCGAGTAGTATTGTACAGCTATCGGGAGACAGGTTGTATTCCCTCCACGCGGCCACTGGCACCAGCCTCCACCACCACCGGCGACCCTCACCCCCACCACTGCTGCGCGCCCCCACTCCTTCCCCCACCACCAGTGATCCCTTCTCCACTCCCTAGGGCTCCTTAAGCGACGCCCCTGGTCCCTGATTGGTCGCTTTATTTTCCCCGAGCCGTGATTGCTTTTCCTACTGGAAATACCCCGAGCCCTTATTAGCGGACTGATTTTCCGTGATGCCCTCTATAAATTTCCATCGTTTTTAGGCACTCACTATCACAATAGGCAAAGAGGGCCTATTAAAATGACTAGCGAAGTCTCTTTACACAGCTTTCGATGGGGATTCTGCACAGCGTATGCTCCAAAAAGGGTAGTTTTCCAGCATTTACTTCGGTGTACCTCCAACTTTATGCGTAGTTAATTTGAAGTGACTCCAATGACTGGTAATATTTTTTTTCGCCTGCGGTTGAATAAAAATACCTTTATTACTGAAATTATCTTCTTAGACGTCCGTATCACAGTGTAACTTTGGACTGTGCCAAGCAATTTTTCACTTCTTCACAGGGATGACGTATCATATCATCACCATTGTGCACATATATTTTGAAGCCCCTCGAAGCATTTGAATATATGCTGTGACGAGGCGTTGTAACGCTCTCGCAGGCACGCTAGATGTTAGGTACGCGCGAGAGTCGTAGATAAACGCGAATACCGAGTCGTCCCCGACGATATTCGAGGAAGGAAAAATCTATAGTATCCGGGAGACTGCCGGCGCACATATGATACATTACAGGTGTCCAGCTACGTGAAGGCGGCCAGTGGGAGACACGAGAGGGGAACCACACGAGGAAAGACGTCGCGAATATTCCACGATCAGGCCGATTTTCGGCGGCAAAGGGCTCGTTCCCCCTCCCACCGATTACCGAGCGTAACCGAACACGAGCGAGAGGCACTCTCGCGCGCCGCATTGTACAGGGTAGATCAACAGGCGAAATAAGCGATAGAGATTCGATTAGTTTGATATTAGTGGAAAGAATAAGTCCCTGACAAATAGTTAACGCCGTGCGAGCCACGGGAGTAAGAAAATCGTGATACGCCGTGTCATCGGCCGGAGGATTATTATTTGTAAGGAATAACCGCTGTAACGACGGCTGAGGAATTTTCCGAGGGGAATAGAGGATAGAGGCTCGCAGCTAGAAGAAAGTCACGAGGACGATTCATGTAGATCGCCGGACCCTCTTCGTGCTCTCTCCTCTCCGGTCGTGCCGGACCTCTCCGTGCAGACCATCTTCGGTTCTTTTCTGTGCCTTACACGTGTTGCCGTAGCTTTCTCGCTCGTGCCCGGTGTTCCCGGAATATTTCGTGTATGATTTTCGCTCGCAGCGGCGGGTGTTATAATTATTTTGTTACGAAGACGCTAATCTTGAGTCTCGCGAGTCAGCGCAAAGTCAGACAGAAGTCAGCTGTATGGAAGAATTTACTGTTAAACTAAAGAGTGTGATGATTGTCATTTTATTTTAACTAGCATTTATAAAAGTTGTTTTATTGTTTCCCGAACTGCACCCCTCCTGCTAGCCGTGAGAGGAATAAGTAGAGTTAAGAGCGATTGAACGAGAAAACCCTCGCACATCGGGGTTGATACGGTGTCCTGGCGTCCAATGGAGGAAGGTGAGGCAAACGAGTGCAGAGAGTAGCGTGAGTCGGGGCGTCATTATATTTTGGGCGGGTTAGCCGATCCTCGGTACTCCGAAGCCGGGGAAAAGCACGTCACAATGCTTAAGAAAATAAATCCATTTTTGCTTCGACAAGTGTCCGTACAGTGCTGTAACTTTGGACTGTGCGAAGCAATTTTTCTCTTCTTCGCAGAGGTGATGTACCATCCCGCGTAGAAAAAAAGAATCGCAGCGAGATTCTTGCCGAGAATCTCGGTGAGATTCCTCTGAAAATCTTTCCGAGATTCTCAGCGAGATCTTGCTGAGAATGCCGCATGTGTCCCGGACCGCGATTATCGCCGCGCTTTTCCGCGAGATTTTTGTTTATCGCTGCGGGGAATCTCTCGCACAATCTCGCAGTGCTTCTTGCCGAGATTTTTATTTATCACGGCGGGGAATCTCGCACGCAATCTCTCCATGCTTCTTCGTGTTTGAGCGAAAAATTAAAGAGAAAAAAAAATTAAAATTAGTCAAATAGAAGGCGAAAATAAAAAATGTAGAAATTAGCTCGGAACCAAATTGTGGCAACAAAGTTGCATTCAGCGAACAATATTAGACTCCATAGTAGAAAACGCTGATTTTTTTTTTTTTTTTTTTCAAAATTCTGCAAACTTTTGGCCGTCATGTGGGACTCTTGCTAAGATTCCTTGCGGAAAACCGGGAGCACTTGGAAAAAAAACCAGCGATTTTCCATTATAGCGTCTAAAATTTCTCGTTGAATGCAAATTTGTTGCCGAAAATTGATTCCGGCCAAAATTCTACGTTTTTTATTTTCGCCTTCTATTTGACTAATTTTAATTTTTTTTTCTCTTTCATTTTTCGCTTGAACACGAAGAAGCACGGCGAAATTGTGTGCGAGATTCCCCGCAGTGATAAATAAAAATCTCGCCAAGAAGCACTGCGAGATTGTGCGAGAGATTTCTCGCAGCGATAAACGAAAATCTCACGGAGAAGCATGGCGAGATTGTGTGCACGATTAAAACAATCACGCGGAGAAGCACAGCGGGATTGTGCGCGCGATTAAATAATCTCGCCAAGAAGCACGGCAAGAATCAGGGTCCGGGACACATGCGGCATTCTCAGCGAGATCTCGCTTAGAATCTCGGAAAGATTCTCGGAAAGATTCTCCCAGGAATCTCACCTAGATTCTCGCCAAGAATCTCGCTGAGATTCTTTTTTTCTACGCGGGATATCATCACCATTGGGCACAATCATTTTGAAACTACTGCGAAGCCTTTAATGACGTGTTCCTAAATAAAAATTAAATTTTGTTCTGCTAAATGTCCATACGGTGCTCCAATTATGAAGTCTACGAACCTAATTTTTTCTTTTTCACAGCATTATTTTATTTTATGAAAAGTACTACGCACAACAAATTTGAAGACATTCTGACATTCCTTAATATTTTTATTCTCCAATTATTTTTAGTGAGAAATTATTTTAAAAGGTTATATTATTTTAATTTTCCAAAAAACAATTTTTTATAATGTCAAGAAGAAAATATGGTTGCGAAAAATGAAATACGAAATATCACACATTGATTGCCAAATATCAATCCTTTTTATTTCGAAAATAATATATTTTGAATGAATATCATTCACAATATTTTATATACGTTATTCACATTCATAATAAAAATCAAAAATTTCGCGGGTGCACTGAAAACTTGGTTATAAGTCCACAAAGAGGAATCATCGACTATCCAAAATTATTGCAATTTCTAAAATAAAATTAAAAACAATCGCGACCATTTATTTTTTTCCATTCATTCTATCTGTCAAACCTTGGAAGCCGACGATAATTCGATAGCAGACGTGATACAGTTTGCATACGCCGCGACGTTGGTATTCTGTGGCGGGATGATTTGAATCAAAAATAAAAATCTTATTGTTTTATCATTGTTTAATGTATACAACTTTAAATATGGGGAAACTGCAGGGTAATTTTTTCAAATCTCTAAGAATTTTTCGAAACAAAAAAAAATTCAATTTTTACCTCGTATGTTTCCAACCAACCTTTTATTTTTTTCAATTGTTTCAAAATACTTATCTCAAAACAAAATAAAACGATAGAAAAAAAAATTCTCGAATTTCTCGTCCGCAATGTTTTGCTCTCGGACAGTGACAATAACCAGTGAATTGATTCTATCTATTATAGGGAAGAGAAAAAATGCTTAAAGTGTTATAACCGAATTCTCTTATAGATCGACAATCCAAGAGTCCTCGCCGTCGAATTCATCGAGAAAGTGATTTTTTTTTAGCACGGTACTACTTCCTCTTCAATACACGAACCAAGACGATATCTATGTTCGTTCTCGAGTTATAATTTTTTTGCTACAACAATTAATATTAAGTAAATTAAATTGAAAATCGTATCAAAAAGTAATTTTTTTTAATATTCAGCTCCAATACTTCGGGTCCTGTCCAGAGGCAATAATAAATAGATTTCATGTATTTTAGGGAAGAAAAAAACATTTAAACGGATGCATTTAAAGGGGATATTAGACCTGTTGGTAAATGATAATGGTGTTCGTGTTGGTAAATATTTTTTGTGTTGATTTATTCTCATTTAATCTGGTCATAAGTGTTAAGCCAATAAAACGATCTTTACTAGATATCATTTGATTCGTTACATTAATTTCATCAAGTCCTACGCGACGCAATTCGTTATATTGATCGTAAAACAAAAATGAAATATCAGTTGTGTAAGGGTCTAGTCGACGGGTTTACCTATTTACCGCGTATTATTGAAAGGTAAACACCGAAATGCGTGATGAGGCTAGCGTAATAACACTAGTAGGTGAGCGCGAGAGAAACGCGCGAGTAGTTCTCTCGAGACTCCGAAACGGAGCACACCGTTCTATTCACGTATCGAATATTAATAAATAAAGATATTATATTATATATATTATTAATTCGTATCATTTTTTCCGATTTCATTTTCCTGTCCTCTCGGTCTCACAAATTCAGAAGTGGGATAGAAACTCGAGATACGCTAATTATTCGGAAAACTTTTGCCGTGCCTCGTGGCTTTGATAATATCGAGGTGTAGTGTCCATTGTTTGTTGTACGCAATCGTCGAAATATTAAACGAAGGTTTCCCGTACGCGATAATAATGCGTGCCGAAGCACGTAAGCATTCGACGAGCTTATAGTTCTTGTACGGATTATATCGAGCCGAGAAACTTTCGTGTTAGTGGGCAATCGAACAAGTGGTTCGGGAATGCCGAGCAAAGTTCACGCGAAATTCGGGCCGGCATGGGTTTGCGGTATTGTTGCCTAGCAGTTAAAATCGATGATCCATCGGAGTGATCTGTAAATCGATGGGAGGACTGTGGAAGGGTGAATTCGCTGTGAAAATCGGTAAAGTATAGTGCGTGGAAAATGATCGTTGCGAGGTAAATCGAACGATCCGGAAATTTTTAAGCGCTAAGAAGGTCGTTACAAGGTAAATTGAACGGTCCTATGTTTTCGAAATGTTGTGGATGACGTGATCCGTTTCGTTGTTCGAGCGGTAGCGCTGTGTACGTGCGTCCGTGACAATTTCAAATGGCGCGTATAGTACGCGAAATAAACTGACGAAGCGCTGAGTTTTCGGGTCTCTGGACATAGTTGATATTTAGTTTATCAACAAGATTATCTGTGAAAAAAAAAAACAAAACGATCACCGATTATCGATTAACGTGAAAACTCGCGATTCATTGACAGATATGGTGAAGTGTAGTTGCGGGTTTCGATTTGAACTCTCATAGCATTGGTACTACAGGACTTGTGTTTAAGTACGAAATGCAAATATTTTAATATCGAGTGACATTGAGTATTTTTTATCGCTTACTGTACGATCTCATTATGAAAGAGCCAAATGATTTTTCCGTCGCCGAACTTAAAGCGAAATTGCAAGAGCGTAATTTGCAAACGAGTGGACTGAAAGCCGAACTTATCGTTCGACTGCAAAACGCTGATCCATCAGGCCAATGGAGGGCCGATACAGCGGATGGCGCCGTAGTTGACGAAATAATCGATAATAATCCACGAATTGGAGATGTTGCACCGGAAATACATGTGCAACGTGAAGTTGAATTATTGCGGCGAGAACGCGATTTGATGCAACGAGAATTGGATCTCGCTCGTCGCGAGAATGATATACTCCGAAACGCTAGAAGAGTCGAACAGCCGCGTCAAGATGTTGAAAGATCGAGAGTCAATCTAAAAGCGCTCGCCGAACTACTGTGCGATTTTTCGGGTGCCGAAGACAGTTTGTGGAAGTGGGAACAACAGCTAACTCTTCTTCGCCAAACATATGAATTGAGCGAAAATGATTCGAGAATCCTCGTCGGTACGAAGCTCAAAGATAAAGCGTTGAACTGGTTTCATTCGAAGCCCGAACACGTAGAGATGCCACTTGAAGAGCTATTGACAGCCATGCGGCAGATGTTTGACCATCGACCGAACAAATTGGCTCTACGGAAGCAGTTCGAGAGCAGGCGGTGGCGTACCGGCGAAATATTCAGTGAATACTGTCATGAAAAAATAACGATGGCAAACCGAGTTCCGATCGCAGACGAGGAGGTTATTGATTACGTTATCGAAGGAATTCCTGACGTTCACCTTCAAAATCAAGCTCGACTTCGAAATTTCGAATCAACAAATGAGATGATCCAAAGTTTTAAAAATATTTCGCTTCGTCCCGAATACAAAAATCGTGGCAAACAGGACTCTCATGGTAAGTCGGATGCAGTCACTTCGAAATCAGTCGATAAATCAGAACAGCGGCCGAGGAAATGTTTCAACTGCCAGGAGGAAGGACATATCAAGCCGAACTGCCCAAAATTGCGCAAGGAAAAGCCGATTTGTTTCAAGTGCAACGAAGAAGGACATCTGCAGAGAGATTGCACGAAGAAAGAGAAGAATGAAGTCAACAATGTGGACGAAGATCCCGACGAGGACGACGATTTCTCTCGAATGGCAACGTATATTATGCAGTATAAGGGTGATGTACACAAGTGTTATCTTGAAACATTGTTGGATACTGGTAGCGCGGCTAGTTTTATTAAGGTACAACACGTACCTGGCGATTTTATCGAAGTTGACGACGATGCTTGCGGTAAATTTCACGGTATTAATGGTAGTAGTCTCGAGGTACTCGGAGTGATAAGTACGGATATTGCTTTCGATGAAAAAAAACGTAACGGTCTCACTCTGCTGGTAGTGCCGGATTCGACTATGAATCCTCCTGTTGTCCTCGGTAAAGACGTTTTAAAATCATTCAAAATTAAACTTAAGGCGGATTCAGACACCGACGTAGACGAAGTTGCTCAAATAATGAATATTGATGTAGTAAAAACAGATTGTGATATCGTGGACTCATTGAAAGTAAATCCTGCACTTCCAGCAGCCGCGAAATTGGAAGTTAGACAGATGTTTCGCGAGTATATACAGGCAGAACGCCCGGACGTTCCGAAAGTCAAAGCCGAGATTAGTTTATCACTTCGCGAACATCAACCGTTTCATATGTCGCCTCGTAGATTGTCATACGCAGAGAAAACGGAAGTACGAAAGATACTTGATAATTTGCTAGAGAAGGGAACTATCCGACCGAGCCAATCCGAGTACGCGTCGCCGATCGTACTCGTTAAAAAAAAAAACGGAGAGACGAGGATGTGTGTCGATTACCGTACACTGAATAAAATCACACTTCGAGACAATTATCCGCTACCTTTGATCGAGGATCAACTCGATGTCCTCGGTGGGAAAAAGTACTTTAGTTTGCTCGATCTAAAGGACGGTTTTTATCATGTACGAGTAGCTGAAGAATCTATAAAGTATACGGCATTCGTCACACCCCTCGGTCAGTTCGAGTATACAAAAATGCCGTTTGGTTTGAAAACAGCTCCGACTACGTTCCAGCGGTGGGTTAACGTGGTTTTAGCAAAGTATCTAGAGAGTGGCGACGTCGTAGCATATATGGACGATTTCATGATTGCGACAGAAACCGTAAAACATCATCTAGAAGTATTAAAGTCGATACTCAAAACATTAGTCGAAAATCGGTTCGAGCTGCGTCTCGATAAGTGCAGTATTTTGTTCACGGAAATCGAGTATCTTGGTTATCGAGTTTCCGGAAAAGGTTTTCGACCAACCGAACGAGGACTGGATGCAATCTCGAATTATCCTGTTCCGTGTGATGTACACGGTGTACAAAGGTTTCTTGGGATGTGTGCGTATTTTCGGAAATTCGTTGAAAACTTTTCAACGATAGCCAAGCCGTTGTACGATATTTTGAAAAAAAACGCGGTTTTTCGATTCGGTATTGCAGAACGCGAGTCGTTCGATACGTTGAAGTCGAGATTGATCCAATCCCCAGTTCTGGGTATTTATAATCCAAATGACGAGACGGAACTGCATTGCGATGCCAGCTCTCTTGGATTCGGGGCAACCTTGATGCAAAGAAAATCGGATAATAAATTTCATCCTCTCTTTTTCTTTTCGAAACGTACCACTGACGTAGAGAGCAGATATCATAGTTTCGAGCTCGAGACGCTTTCTATTATATACGCACTCCGGCGTTTCAGAATTTACGTACAAGGAATCAAATTCAAAATAATAACGGATTGCAATTCGCTTAAAATGACGCTCGACAAAAAAGAGATTAACCCGAGAATCGCGAGATGGGCGCTCGAGTTACAAAATTATGATTACGAGGTTGAGCATCGAGCTGGCAAACGCATGCAGCACGTCGACGCATTGAGTCGCGCTGTTAATATCCTCGTCGTCGAGGATAACCCGTTCGAATTGAATCTCTCTCTCAGCCAAAATCGCGATCCGACGATTCGAGAGCTTAAAACGAAGCTCGAAAAAGAAGAGCATAGTCTGTTTGAAATGCGAAACGGACTTGTTTATCGGAAATCCGGTAATGATTTGCTTTTTTATGTCCCGGAAGGTATGATCATTCACGTATTACGGAAATATCATGACGAGATGGGGCATCTTGCAGTCGAAAAAACGTGTGACGCTCTCAAAGCGTTTTATTGGTTCCCGAATATGAGGGATAGAGTAAAAGCATATATACAAGACTGTCTTAAATGCATCGCGTTTAACCCCGTCACGGGTAAGTCAGAGGGTTTCTTACACAGCATACCCAAGGGTGAGTTACCCTTCGAAACACTACATATAGATCACTACGATCCGGGTGATAAAATGCATCTTGTAAAGCAGCACATTCTCGTCGTGATTGATCCATTCACAAAGTTTACGAAACTCTACGCGACGAAAACACTCGCGACGAAAGAAGTTGTTAGTAGTTTGAGTCAGTACTTTGCGTACTATAGTCGACCGAGAACGATTATTTCTGATCGCGGAAGCAGTTTTACGTCAAGAGAATTCGAAGACTTTTTAGAAGAAAATAACGTTACTCATGTTAAAATCGCAACAGGCTCGCCGAAGGCGAATGGGCAGGTAGAGAGAGTAAACAGAGTGTTAGGACCAATGTTGGCAAAATCTATCGACGACTCGTCCGGCCGCTATTGGTATCGCATCTTGGAGGAAGTCGAGTATGCTTTAAATAATAGCGTGAGTAAAACTACGGGTCAGACACCGAGCAAACTCTTGTTCGGCGTAAATCAACGAGGTAAAATCACCGACGTCGTGAAAGATTTCCTCGAAGATAACGCTGATACCAGTAAGCGCGATTTAGAAGCGATTAGATCGGCTGCGTCCGAGAAAATCACAAAAGCTCAAGAGCAAAACAAAAAGTACTTCGATAGCAAAAGAAAAGAAGCGATTAGCTATGACACCGACGATTATGTTATGCTGAGGAATTTCGAGAGTACGCCGGGGGCTGCGAAGAAATTAATTCCTCGGTTTAAAGGTCCGTATAGGGTAATAAAGGTCTTACGAAATGACCGTTACGTTATAGCTGATATCGAGGATTTTCAGGTTACCCAGCGTCCATACTGTGGTGTCTGGGAGGCTGCGAATCTCAAACCTTGGCGACCCAACGAGATTTTCAGGAATAAATGAGAAAAAAAAAAAAACCATTATAATAAGCGAAATGCGAGCGACATGAAAATATTGAAAAAAACTGTATGAAATGAACCGTCAAAAAAAAAAAATAATAACAATAATAAACAAATCAACGGAAAAAAAAAAACCATTGTACGCAGCGATATGTAAGTGACGTGAAAAAAAAATGTATAGTATAATGTGCACCGTGAGTGAAGTAAAAGAAAAAAAAATAAGGATAAAGTGATTAAAACCGTGTTAATTTAAAAAAAAAAATGATAACTGAAAATTCGTATAAGCGAATTCATGTTAGAAACTGATTTATTTTATTTTATATTATATCGTTTTTTTTGTACTCCACATTTTATAATATATAATAAGATTACAACGATAAGCGGTTACGCTAAAATCCGAGGCGGATTACGGTCAGTATGGCCGAACTGTAAGGGTCTAGTCGACGGGTTTACCTATTTACCGCGTATTATTGAAAGGTAAACACCGAAATGCGTGATGAGGCTAGCGTAATAACACTAGTAGGTGAGCGCGAGAGAAACGCGCGAGTAGTTCTCTCGAGACTCCGAAACGGAGCACACCGTTCTATTCACGTATCGAATATTAATAAATAAAGATATTATATTATATATATTATTAATTCGTATCATTTTTTCCGATTTCATTTTCCTGTCCTCTCGGTCTCACAGTTGTGAATAATAATAATCAATTAGTATAAAAACGAAATGTTTATATTCGATGAAGGTTAAACTATGAATCAATTTACATAAGTGATAAATGATTTTCCCCCATACGTTCTTCCGAGATGAAACGCGCAGCGCGACGTATAAACATATTCGATACGAAGCGCATAACGCAAAGTGTAATCATACTCGATACGGAGCGCGTATCGCGACGTGTATTCCCGTGAGTGCCTTAAAAAATGTCCCAAAGGGACATGGGGATGGGGGGATTTGGGAAAATGTCCCAAGGGGACATTTTTCGGGGGGTTTGGAGGGCGGAGCCCACCAACAAGGCGCTTATTCTGTACTAATATCATTCTAGTAAACTTGCAGCGTTCTGATTGGCCATTCAATTTCTCCTGGTGCCCTCTAGCAAATACGGGTAGTATTTAATACTACTAATAATACTATTCTGCAGTCAGTAAATTAGTTTTCGTCCTCTATTGTGGAATAATAATTCTAATGGTCACACCGTACCGTCAAATAAAAAACATTTACAAAAGTGTTGTTATACTCGTAGACAGTCTGGGCAATCTCTGTGAAGTGGTTGATACCCTCCGTGCCGTATCTTTAGATCATTGAGTGCCCAATACTTATTACAGGATTTGTATTAGCAACCTCGGGGTCCAGTCGAATATGTTGAGGTAGTTTTGCCCACAGGATGTCGATGTATTCACTCCAGTGACTGAGTAGCAAGGGTGTGGGAATGTATTCGAGCTCCTCGGGAGGAGTTCCCAGGAATCTTTGCTGCAGTTGATAGTAGTGTAACTGAGCCGATCCTAATTCACAAATATACGGTTGGTATAGGCAAAAAACGTGAAGTTATACATGTTCTAGAATGGGCCGCTGAGGTTAGTATTGTGTAAATTTCGTCGTGAAAAGTGAGGTTATACATGGGTTCTCCATAAGAAACTCAATGATATTGTCTGAAATTTGGCATGTCTGTTCAACATTCGATCGACATTTGACAAGTGTACAGTGCGCATACGCTAAAATTTGATTAATCGATGGGCATTTGATCGACATTCTATCGATCGACCAGAGCGCATGTGTTAAAAAGATAGATAACTACGCATACGCTTGTATTATAAAAAGATACCATCATTGACTTACTTATTTATCATCTGATGATACGCCGATAAAATAGATTGGGTCATACGTGAGAAGTCAACAAAGTAGTACACTTTATTAATTTAGTAGCATTTTATCATATGTCGATAAACAGGTTGATCCATATGTGGAATGTTAATAAAAGGATTTTTTTACCACGTGTACTACTCGTGCACTACTCCCAACTTCTAAGGAGATACCTTTTTCCTCGATGTTCCGTTCCTCTGTCCCACGTCACAGGTGTGCAATTCGAAGAGCTAAATAATATCTTCGAATATGCGAGCGAAACAAATAACGTGCACAACCAATTTATACAAGAGCAGAATACACACAATATATTTCCAAATTATCGTACAATAAAAACAGAATAAGAGAAAATAATAGAATTCAAAAGATATCAGTTTCTCTCTCAGAAACAATAGCGAAATCTTCGCGCGGTACTTGAGTTATAAGCCGGAGAGGCCGGCACAACCGAGAAATCGATAGCACGACTTTTATTACCCCGGGAGAGTCACTTCTCGTCCATGGAAATATTACGCAACAGAAACAATTCGGCTCTGCCTACCTTTACAATGTCTCGACGCTGGACCTCGCGTCAATCTTGATCCCGAGTGAGCTCGGCTCTCGCTATTCTCGTCCGACCTCTACGGCTTCGCCTCGCTCGGCGATTAGCACTTACCTCGGAAAATTAGCCACGTCCACTAATATTCCCCACGCGAACTATTCCTACGCTGAACTCAATACTGGATTTACTACCAGCAAAACTATAGACACTCTCGGCTCTAACCCGTAAGAATATAATTCTCTTCTTTATTCTTTACTCTAATCGACTTCTGACTCCTGCCGAATTCCTTCTCGGTCGGACACCGATTCTATTCTCCCCTTACGCGAAATCGCTCATCGAGCTTCGATGTGTCGTGTGCCGGTGAGGAGAGGGAGCAACGCTCTCGATTATCGAGCGTCGCTTCACGTAGATCCTTCGTCTAACGCTTTTCACGTTATCTCTCCTCGCGTGATTGCCGAATTTCCCTGTAACGAATTCAAATAAACGGCAGCAACGCGCTCAATGCTTTCCGCGTATCTATGGGCGCTCGGCGGGAGAGACGATCCAGCGGCTTATACTATAGCCTAACTCGCACGTTGCGACGACGGTGGTAACGCCTCGGCACATCAGATAAACTGGTACACATGTTGCATTCCAAGAACGTAGATAGTAACATCACTATCAAAAATAACGTTTGGATTCTTCTTGTCTATATATGTTATTAATTTAAGGTTTTTCTTCAAGTTTTCCATTTCAAGATGAAAGATCTCGTAGATATGATCTGTTTGTTTGAACTGTCGTACAGATGTCGGTACAGTGTTCCTCAAAGTGTGGTTGAGCTCATTCAAAATCGGATTGAATACTTCTTGATACGATGATTGAGTCACAGTTCGTCATAGTTCGTCATAGTTGAGTCCACAGTTCGTTGCAAATTTTTTTATTCAATGGAATATCCACTTCGTCGAGTATAATATCCATAATTTCACCATCAAAGATAGCTCTTCGAGATTTATCACCACTGATTTCCGTTTCAATGAAGAAATTATCAGCTGTATCTTTACCGAAAGCGAATATAGTAGTTATTCTTCGTAAAATATCAACGAATTTTTTCGGCATCAGATATCGATATCGAATCTGCTTTCCACGATCATGGTCATCCGGGTTCTTTTTATACACAATAGTGTTACGTCCCGCAACCATCTGAATTTCTTTTTCACAAATTGCGTTGCTCTTCGATCAAATTGAGAGAAGAATACCGCTGCACGTGAACACTCACGGAGTGGGGGAAAAACCAAGGAGAAAGATATCGAGCTACACGAGAATCGTTACCGGTCAGCCACGTAAGTCGAGATTTGTTTCATACTTCTCGAAATCAACATTGCCGGGCTCAATGCATATGCGGTGCCAAACACGTGGCACACAACACCAAGAAAAACTCGCCACTACCAAGAGAATGCCGGCTCACGTATATGGGCTAGCGGACTTCCAAGGGGTATTACGCTCTATGGAAGGCAGAGAGACTCGAACACACGAGACTTCAACGCACGAGGCCCACTAACACCTCCAAGCACTGTGCTCACGCACAAAGAGACTCAGTGGCTTCGAGGCGAAGAACGACTCGAGCAAGGGTACCGATGGCTTCACGAATACCATGACGTGTCGGGCCCTTCGATAGAAACATCTTGGAACCTCCTCCGAAGAGTGCAGCACCTCACGAGCAGCCTTCGCGACGTAACCCCGCAAATAAAAAGAAAATTCCCGACGGTCCGCGAAATAGATAATGAGAATAGAATCACGCATGAAGATGAATATTGGGTCAGGTCATCCGCGGTGTAGTTTATAATTTTATGTTTTACTTATGATGATCTTAAATATTTTACGCCATAATAATCCATTAAAGACAGGAGTAATATTTGCAAACTAAGCCAATCAACCCTTCTGGATATTGCTAGAAGTAAATAACTAGAGTAACATCTGCAATTATTAACAAAGAATATAGGGGAAAGACGAAGAATATTGGTACGTGTTTCGAATCAAGGTCTCGCTAAACTTTGCACCTTCATTTTAATTTTATATATTTTTCCACGAAGCGTTGACCACTGGGCAGTTTATATATAGTTCCGATGAAGAAATCCGTTGCAAAAGCAAAACAGGAAGCCGTAATTCCACTGTGACATAAAAAATTCTAAGAACTGCCTACGGTACACGAAAAATATTAACGACCAGTCCGCCAGTGTTATAAACACTCGGACTAGTAAAAGTTAAAAACCCCCGTTCGAAATCTAAGAAATAATAATTCTTATTGTGGTTGTTTTTTCTTCTCCTTGCGATCTGAGAAGAACAACGAATACGTTCACGCTAGTCTATTGCGACGAAGGGAACACGGTGACAATATATTTCACCAGTTGAGTAAAAAGGAGAGGTGCATATGCTCCAGTTAGGATGAGTGAGACTTCGTTAAGAAGGGGAGACGTCAGGGGAGAAGCGTTCTTAGCGAGGCATTCTACGCTCACGTGCATACGTGATCGCACCAAGGGCATAAGGGGAAGAGAAAAAAAAAATAAATCACGAATCGATTCTGAGAATCAGGCCCGCTCTGTATTAATTACCGAACTCTTTAGCCAATACGAGGAGACCATAAAAATCTCGAAGCGAACGAAGCCAGAATTCCGCAAAAGTAGGGATAAAAGAAAAAGAAACGAATAGTTAACAATATGGATTATTATACAAAAAAAGACCTGCCATCTACACATATATTACCCTATATTTGCAGCAAAATTAGTTGAGTAACAATTTGTCAAACCAATGAGCTATCGGATGTTTAATTAACCAACTGTAGTTTATGAGATCCACAAATTAAAAAAAATTGCAAAGTATGTTTAGTAACCGATTCTGAAAGATCCCAATATCTTATTGCAAGTTAGGTATTGTTGATTAATTAATTTTATCCAAATGCATTATTAATTCACATAAATTTCACCTAGAACGATCAACAAAAGTCAAGGAAGATCAACAATCAATAAAGGATATAATTAATTGATACACAGTACAGAATTTGCATCAGGAATAGTTAAGTAAAATAATTATAGAAAGGTTAAGAGCTCGTCAGGAGAACAAGGGAGGCGGGGAACCTCACGCCTCGGCTGAGACGCGTGCCTCCCACCAGCGAAGCTTATGTCATCTGAGGGCAAAACTATAAAACAAGGGGCCCTTCAGCGGGAGCATTCATTAGCATTCATCGATTTTTGTCACGACTTCAGTTTTCTTCGATTTCCGAACCACGACGTTACTCTGTTCATTTGCTTCGCGAATAATTTTTGTCTACCGAGTTATTGTCGGGAATATTATTTTGTGAACAATTTTTGCGTTACGAATTATCAGTTGCTTCAGTTGTGAGCCGATAGTAATAAAGGCTTGGTGAAACGTGATTTTTTTTGAGAAATTTGAAAATTCATTTATCTGCGCACCATCCTCATCCGCTCGGCAATTGACTCGACAAGCCGAGGGTAGCAACGATTCATCGATCCACCACTCGTCAACGCAACCTCATCGGCATTTTCCATTTTTTCATCGATTTTATTTCCTGGTAAGTAAGTTATTTACTTTATCTTTTTGTGCATCTTTTCTCTCCGATATCACCTCATCTCCTACCCTCTGTCCCACTGGAGTGCTGTGAGGCTCATGAGTATACGATGTATTCTGGGATCCTCAGCCAATCGTAGCCCTTCTGGTACTCATAAAATAACGCTGAAGAAATCGGACCTCGTGTACCATCCCTGTCTTTGTAATCTCTACCCCTCGCAATCGTTTAACCGCGTATAAAAATGTTCGTTTCCCCGGATTCTCCTAAAATAGTGTGGATCATCATTGCTTCAAATCTTTCATTGTTTTTGATTGGCGTAATTTTGTTTTTCCGATACTGCCCTAAACTCTTGGCTAAACATTATCGTCCCGTTCCGGCAACCGAATCACCGCGCATCGTAATAAACCCACCATTAAGATATTCCCCGAATCTTTGTTTGAACTGTGGTCGATACCATCGTTACGCATAAAATGACTCTTCCGTTAGATCACCCAAGGGTAGTAGTAATTTTACTGAGTTTTAATCTGGCTGTACTCTTGATATTATTCATTCTTTTCTGCGTGTGTTGTCATCGCATTTTCGTTCGAGAATCACAAGTTAGCACTACTCTCCCACTAAGAGAAAATGACACTTATTGTCCCCATTGCCATCGGTTCCATCATACAGAAACTGGATGAACTTTCGCGAATGTACTCTAGCCTCTTCCCGAGCAAATTTCCGCGAGGTTAGGCTCAAAACGAGGCACCTGCGAATCGTAAGCCACTTCGATAACGCGTAAATTGATTAAGTTCATTGACCGAGATGAGGTCTGGCTCCTTGCGTAAAACACGATTCGCGACGTAACAATAGAAATGAATTAGTTTAGTTCATTCATTGTTCACTACTGTTTGTTCAATTTGTATTGAATGTATTATCACTCGAATATTTATAACTTTTTACTAAATGATTATGCACAATGATCCGCTCACTGTTTTCTATTCGTTCGAAGACATTCAAATGGTGTACACTCTTATTTTTATAGTAACGCTACAGTAAAACAGAGACGACTATAACGAAACATCATTCGTTCCAATTATTCACATATTTTCCCCACCATTAACTGAATATGTATTGTGACGGCCCCTTTTACGGCGGGTTTCGGTACAACCGCCGCTCGAGCGCCCGACCAAATATAATGACGCCCAATGAATATTTCGCAACTTCTAATAAACATCTGACCAGATGGGCGCCAGATAATCAATTTCCTCCCGGATTACCGCGGGTACTATTTTCCTTTCTTTACCCTGTCTTCCGGCTAGCCAGGGCGTGGTTCGGAGCGTCCTCATTCAACAATTAGACCAACAACCAATACTCTACAAATAAATTAACTCCGGTTGTCTCGATTTTAATAAAACAAGGATAAATGAACTTTATTAATCGATGTCGCGTGTTATAAAGATTTTACGTGAAATCACGGTCTACACTTTCCCCGTGTTTCACGTCTCGAGCGTCGAACATTTACAATCATACCAATCATACATTATCATTCTCATGCGAATCACACATCATCGCTCTCATACAACCCATACTAATCATAACCCATACAATCGAGAGTGACTCGAGTCCAATATTCGATACGAAAGACCTGTGCTTTTTGTTGTCCGACGTTCGACTGGCCTTTTACCGCCGGAGTTCCTTTCATTTTACTAACCGCACCATAATCGGCTTTCCTAACGAATTACTAACCGCGCGAACCATCTCACTCGTTACAATTACTATTCATTTGTCAATCGCGAATATTAGACACCGGGGAAGCCGGTACGACCGAGGCAGCATCTCACACGATACTCTGTTACTTTACGTCGGATTACAAAGAGTCGGTGCACCCGTGCGCCTACCTTACATCTTCGATTTACTCCTCCGACGCGTGACTCGTCGTTTCCTTCGGCTCTTCCTCGCCCCAGGAGTTGCACGGCATCCTCGGGGATTCTCCAACGAATACCACCCTAAGACCCTAACCGGCTACTCTCGAGTACTTGACTGCCCTAACTCTGTGCTACTCTAGCTACCGTGCGACATTTTCGCACGTCTATTTCGCTCGGCGGTCTCCAGGTAACTCTCTCGATTCTTCTTTTCGATCTCCACTCATCGTTTCCAAATTCTCGCTTCACGGGGCTCTCCGAGGGGTGGGGGACTCGGCCGAGTATCGATCGTATCGACGATTTGTCTATCGTCTCCGTGCGACGATTCTCGTTCCCTCATTCGTCTCTCTCTCTCTCTCTCGGGGCCCCCGTAGACTCCAATCACTCTGTAAATCACGCTTACAGCAGTCAAATATTCTTATGAGGCTGAGGTGCGACCAATTCCACTCGAGCGGCGATCCAGATGAAACATTACTTTCTAGATTTTTCCAAAGCTCGAGCACGTTGCTGCGAGCGCGTATCAACGCCTCGTCACAGTATGTATGTGTTGTAGTGTAAATTCTCATGACCGAATCTACGTACTCGAGAACCTTCAACCTTGAAGCTCAAAACGTCACCGCAATTTTCCCTTTTTTATTTTCCCTCGCGGGATGTGCGCCAGGCGCGCGGAAGCGCCCAGAAAAATTCGACGGGGCTGATCAGCTGCTGGTTAGCTACAGCTTTCGTGAACCGGAGAGGGGCTAACTTAGGAAGAGAACATTTCGGACAAATTCACAATAAATTAAATATTCGGTAAAATTCACGGGAACGGAAAGAAAAATATTTTATTCGACAAAGGAAAAATCTAATGAAGGGAAAACCGAAGTACTCGGAGGTAAACTTCGTCCCGTCTAAATAAATCAAATTGACAAAATATAAGAATTTTCTCCCATCACTCGGGAACTCATACAGCGCTCACGCACATACACACACTCATAACTAACGCGATCGCTCGCTTCGGGGTGCGGCTAACGGCTAACGGTTTCCACCGGGGTCAGTTCTCATTCCAAAGAAACATAATACTTTGAATAACAATTTATCCAAAATTCCACAAAATCATTCTCGACGATAATTTCCAGTGATACATTTCACGCAACAAAATCCTTACTTTTTCAATAATACAATAATCGACACGACTACTAATCTTTGCCGGTGACTCGGTAATCCACTCGCATGCATTCTCACACACATGTAGACCTGGTGGTAACTGCCGCGAAGACGATACGAAAATGGCATATTCCGGCGGAATCGACTCCCGAGACAAAAGACAAAGAAATCGAAGAGAGATCCCTAAAACGACGGCAATATCGAACGGCCGTTTCGCGACCGTCAATCGACGCTCGGGAGCTCGGTTGGCTCTGGATAATTTCCAAAACACACAATGTCTCTATGGCGACTCACGAGAGCGCGTTTTCCCTCTAAACCGTCGAGACAATAAAATTCACGACAATATGAACAAGCGTCTTAGCGCTCTGCGGGCGCAGATGCTCTTCTTGGTGAGCTACGCCCCCCGAAGCCCCCGGAAAATGTCCCTTCGGGAAGTTTTTTTAAGGCCCTCACAGGGGTACACTTCGCGCTATGCGCTACGGATGAAGTGTGTTTAAAGGACCTGCTCCGCGTTTCATTTCGAAAGTACGTATGAGGGAAAAACATTTATCAGTTACGTAAATTGATTCATAGTGTTGAACCTTCGTCCAATAAAAATACTTTTTTATACCAATTGATTATTATTATTCACGACGGATATTTTCTTTTTGTTTGACGATAAATTGTCAAATATTGAGACACGAGACAAATATAACGAATTGCATCGTGTAGAACTTGATCAAATTAATTTAACGAATCAAATCATGTCTAGTAAAGTTGTTTTATTGACTTAAAACTTATTACCAGATTTAATGAATATAAAAAAAACACACAAAACATTGTTACGTCCACTGAATATATACATATATATACTAGAGTTCCCCGGGCTCGCGCGCTACGCGCGCTCGCTCGTCGCTCGGTCGGGGGAGGGGGATATTCTAAGTCCCTCTAAGGGGGACCTTCCTCTAAGGAAGGAGGACTTAGAAGATTTTTCTCTCCCCGCCACCCTGCTATGGCAACCGTTGCTATGGTGACCGTTGCTATGAGGACGGTTTCTATGGGGACCGTTGTTATGGCGACGCTTACTATGACGACGGTTGCTATGGTGACCGTTGCTATGGTGACAGTTGCTATGGCAACCGTTGTTATGGCAACCGTTGCTGTAGCAACCGGTGTTATGGCAACCGTTGCTATGGTGACCGTTGCTATGACAATCGTTGCTATGGCAACCGTTGCTATGGCAACCGTTGCTATGGCAACCGTTGCTATGGCAACCGTTGCTATGGCAACCGTTGCTATGGCAACCGTTGCTATGGCAACCGTTGCTATGGCAACCGTTGCTATGGCAACCGTTACTAAGGCAACCGTTGCTATGGCCGTTGCTAAGGGGACCCCCCCTCCAGGCAAAAATATTCTAAGTCCCTCTAAGGGGGACTTAGAATATCCCCCTCCCCCGACCGCTTCGCCGAAAATATTCTAAGTCCTGAGCGAGCGGGAGCGGGGCGGCAGGGGAAGGGTCGAGCGGGGCCAGGAGAAGAAAAAATATTCTAAGTCCCCCTTAGACGGACTTAAAATATTTCCCCCCGGACCCCATCAACTGAAAATATTCTAAGTCCTGAGCGAGCGGGATCGAGGCGGCAGGGGTCTCGATTCCTGACACGGCGGCGGCGGCGACAGCGGCGGAAACTTTATATATATAGAGAGAGATATATATATCAATAATCCCATTAATGCGGTATTCATTTTTTTTTTATTTTGTTGCAACTGTAAATTCTCTATTTAAATATCCTTGAGAGAGCATATGGTTCCTCGGATATAAATGAATAAATATAAAACAATTAAAATATTGAGATCTGAAAGGAACAATGCACACACCTCTCAGGTAGAAACAAACGAACCGTGTGCAAAAGTCGAGCAAAGTCATTGCTCAGCATCTGCTATTAGCATCTTAACGGTCTAGCCACGCAAATTCGAGCTATGTCTCGGATATGAAGAAGCGCGGTAGCGCTTCGACGCCAAGTACTGAAAAACCAGTACAAGGCGTGTCGCTACTAAGAGTAACCTACGACAATATACCGGAAGTGTATAGTGCGTTGAACTTTCGATCGATATATCTTCACAATAAGACAACGAATCGAATTTTCATGGACACTTTTATAATGTAATTTTGGGTCAATCTTTCGAAAGAGCCTAGTTACCATTCAATTGGTTTAGCCTATTTCGAGATCTCGAGGTCGGGAATTTCACAGGGTCCAAACGATTATAAAGTGTCCTAACCCGTATATATATGTCTGCGTCTACATCAGTTCATTGAAAAATTTGCGTGGTGGCGCGCGCGTCGCCACAGCCGGCGTAGCTGTCAGCTGTTGTCGGTGGCAATGTTATACGCCGTCTACGTTTACATAAGTTCATAGAAAAATTCGCGCGGTGCCGCGCTCGTCGCCACAGCCGGCTCAGCTGACAGTTCTTATCGTCAGCACGTATTTTTGCGGCGTGAACATTTTTTTGAGTGTTTCCGAAAATTTACCAAAATATTTTTTTCAAAAAAAAAAAAAAAGGTACGCCAAGTACTGAAAAATCCGATTTGCAAATATTGTTTAAAAAAAAAAAAAAATGAACAAAATTTTATAAGCCAAGCATAACAGAAAAATAAAGATTCTATATATCAAAAAATATTTATTTTTGCACAAAAATTGCTGAAAAAAATTGGCGTTCCAATGCTAGTGGTTTATTGTGACGCTTGCAAACAGCGGAACGCCAATTTTTTACAGCAATTTTTGTGCAAAAAAAAAATATTTTTTGATATATAGAATCTTTATTTTTCTGTTATGCTTGGCTTATAAAATTTTGTTCATTTTTTTTTTTAAACAATATTTGCAAATCGGATTTTTAGTACTTGGCGTACCTTTTTTTTTTTTTTTGAAAAAAATATTTTGGGAATATAGTATTTCCGGTGAGGATACCTGAGGAATATCCGAAAAGGAATTCGTCGATAAGCGTTCAGGTGTATAGGCAATACGAATTTTTTTTGTTACATGTGATCGTCGAGCGCCTTCTTATCGTTCTAACACTAGTAGCGATGCGACTCACGCATATACACTACCGTGCAGCCAGAGAATCGGTGAGCCTGTCTCGAAGGGAACGATGCACGGCATGACCGTCATCGCGTTCGAGTGCAGCACCTCTCGGCGCATAAATTATAATATTGTAATAATTTTGGAAAAGTTCATAATACATTAAATCACCTCAATGATGAGGAGGAATGTTGCTTTGATGGGACAATAATCGTTTACTAAATTCTCAATAAATTCGCGCATGAAAAATACGTTAAATCAAATAAACAATAAAACCAATGATAAATGATGAGGGAAACAAAGTTAAGTTAAAACAAATATGTAAATCCCTAAAAGTAGAATTACTTAAACAATATAAAACAGAAATAATCACTAGAAATAAATCGTAAAGTTGAAGTTTAATAAGCTAAAAGCTATTAAAAGTTATCAAAGTTAAATAACAATTAAAAAGTTTAAACAATTTGAAATCATTAAATAAATTTTAGATATTAATTCCAATGATAAAAAAAAATTACTCTTACTATAATTTAAAATTACTCTTACTATAATTTAAAATTACTCTTACACTCTTGTACTCTTGTACTCTTAAAAAAATTACTCTTGTAACGGGACGACGCGAAAGGCTGACGCGCCTCCGTCACAAAGGGTCGCGTCGATCGAATATCGTTCCACGCGACCCATCAGGAGCAAAGGAAGCTCGAGGAGCATGAAGTCGACAAGCCGACAAGGCGGGGTTAAGGGAACCGCGAGGCCCCGCCCACGAGATCGAAGGCCCGCGGTCAATGAACCCCGCCCTCAAAGACAATCGTGAGATAACGCATCGATCTAGACTCACGGTCGATAAAGTAGGATGCCTAAGTAATCAAACAGCAGTATCACACGAACGCGATAAGAGCCGATGATAACAACCCAAAGAGTAACCTACCTAACTACCAAGAGGGAGATCCGAGCAGCGAAAAATCCCATTTCGAATGATTGGTTTTTTATGAATAACTAACGCCTCGGCAAACAAATACAAAACAAGCGCCGCAGCGCCCTGCGGGCCCAGAGGCTCTTATTGGTGGGCTCCGCCCCCCAAACCCCCTGAAAAATGTCCCTTTGGGGCATTTTTGGTGATGATATGTCCCTTTGGGACATTTTTTAAGGCACTCACAGGAATACAAGTCGCGCTACGCGCTCCGTATCGAGTATGATTACACTTTACGTTATGCGCTGCATATCGAATATGTTTATACGTCGCGCTGCGCGTTTCATCTCGGAAGAACGTATGGCGGAAAATCATTTATCACTTACGTAAATTAATTCATAGTTTAACCTTCATCGAATATCAACATTTCGTTTCTATACGAATTGATTATTATTATTCACAACTGATATTTCCTTTTTGTTTTACGAACAATATAACGAATTGCATCACGTAGAACTTGATCAAATTAATGTAACGAATCAAATGATACCTAGTAAAGATCGTTTTATTGGCTTAACACTTATGACCAGATTAAATGAGTATAAATCAACACAAAAAATATTTACCAACACAAACACCATTACCATTTACCGACAGGTCTAATGTCCCCTTTAAATGCATCTGTTGAAATGCTTTTTTCTTCCCTAAAATACATAAAATCACTTTATGCCTTTATGCCTTTATGCCTTTATGCCTTTATACCTTTATGCCTTTATGCCTTTATGCCTTTATGCCTTTATGCCTTTATGCCTTTATGCCTTTATGCCTTTATGCCTTTATGCCTTTATGCCTTTATGCCTTTATGCCTTTATGCCTTTATGCCTTTATGCCTTTATGCCTTTATGCCTTTATGCCTTTATGCCTTTATGCCTTTATGCCTTTATGCCTTTATGCCTTTATGCCTTTATGCCTTTATGCCTTTATGCCTTTATGCCTTTATGCCTTTATGCCTTTATGCCTTTATGCCTTTATGCCTTTATGCCTTTATGCCTTTATGCCTTTATGCCTTTATGCCTTTATGCCTTTATGCCTTTATGCCTTTATGCCTTTATGCCTTTATGCCTTTATGCCTTTATGCCTTTATGCCTTTATGCCTTTATGCCTTTATGCCTTTATGCCTTTATGCCTTTATGCCTTTATGCCTTTATGCCTTTATGCCTTTATGCCTTTATGCCTTTATGCCTTTATGCCTTTATGCCTTTATGCCTTTATGCCTTTATGCCTTTATGCCTTTATGCCTTTATGCCTTTATGCCTTTATGCCTTTATGCCTTTATGCCTTTATGCCTTTATGCCTTTATGCCTTTATGCCTTTATGCCTTTATGCCTTTATGCCTTTATGCCTTTATGCCTTTATGCCTTTATGCCTTTATGCCTTTATGCCTTTATGCCTTTATGCCTTTATGCCTTTATGCCTTTATGCCTTTATGCCTTTATGCCTTTATGCCTTTATGCCTTTATGCCTTTATGCCTTTATGCCTTTATGCCTTTATGCCTTTATGCCTTTATGCCTTTATGCCTTTATGCCTTTATGCCTTTATGCCTTTATGCCTTTATGCCTTTATGCCTTTATGCCTTTATGCCTTTATGCCTTTATGCCTTTATGCCTTTATGCCTTTATGCCTTTATGCCTTTATGCCTTTATGCCTTTATGCCTTTATGCCTTTATGCCTTTATGCCTTTATGCCTTTATGCCTTTATGCCTTTATGCCTTTATGCCTTTATGCCTTTATGCCTTTATGCCTTTATGCCTTTATGCCTTTATGCCTTTATGCCTTTATGCCTTTATGCCTTTATGCCTTTATGCCTTTATGCCTTTGGACAGGACCCGAAGTATTGGAGCTGAATATTAAGAAAAATTGCTTTTTGATACGATTTTCAATTAAATTTACTTGATATTAAATGTTGTAGTAAAAAAATTTTAACTCGAGAACGAACATAGATATCGTCTTGGTTCGTGTATTGAAGAGGAAGTAGTACCCTGCTCAAAATAAAGTTCTAGTGTCTTGGATGCGTCCAAAATAAAAAAAAATCAATTTCTCGATGAATTCGACGGCGAGGACTCTTGGACTGTCGATCTATAAGAGAATTCGGTTATAACACTTTAAGCATTTTTTCTCTTCCCTATAATAGATGGAATCAATTCACTGGTTATTGTCACTGTCAGAGAGTAAAACATTTCAGACGAGTAATTCGAGAAATTTTATTTTTCTATCGTTTTATTTTGTTTTGAGATAAGTATATTGAAACAATTGAAATAAAAAGAAGGGTGGTTGGAAATATACGAGGTAAAAATTGATTTTTTTTTGTTTCGAAAAATTGTTAGAGATTTGAAAAAAGTAAACTGCAGTTTCCCAATATTTAAAGTTATATACATTAAACAATGAGATAACAATAAGATTTTTATTTTCGATTCAAATCATCCCGACACAGAATACCAGCGTCGCGGCGTATGCAAACTTTATGACGTCTGCTATCGAATTATCGTCGGCTTCCAAGGTTTGACAGATAGAATGAATGGAAAAAAATAAATGGCCGCGATTGTTTTCAATTTTATTTGACAAATTGCAATAATTTTGGATATTCGATGATTCTTCTTTGTGGAATTATAACCACGTTTTCAGTGCACCCACGAAATTTTTTATTTTTATTATGAATGTGAATAACGTATATAAAATATTGTGAATGATATTCGTTCAAAATATATTATTTTCGAAATAAAAAGGATTAATACTTGGCAATCAATGTGTGATATTTCGTATTTCATTTTTCCCAACCAAATTTTCGTTTGTGACATGATAAAAAATTGTTTTTTGGACAATTAAAATAATATAACCTTTAAAAATAATTCCTCACTAAAAATAATTGGAGAATAAAAATACTAAGAAATGTCAGAATGTCTTCAAATTTGATGTGCGTAGTGCTTTTCATAAAATAAAATAATGCTGCGAAAAAGAAAAAATTAGGTTCGTAGACTTCATAATTGGAGCACCGTATGCACATTCAGCAGAACAAAATTTAAAACACCTCATCAAAGGCTTCGCAGTAGTTTCAAAATGATTGTGCACAATGGTGATGATATGATACATCACCTCTGCGAAGAAGAGAAAAATTGCTTCGCACAATCCAAAGTTACAGCACCATACGCATACTTGTCAAAGCAACAATGGATTTTTTTTTGTTAAGCAAAAATTGAAATGCTTCGCAGGGGCTTCAAAATGTATGTGCACAATGATGATGATATGATACATCATTCCTGTGAAGAAGAGAAAAATTGCTTTGCACAGTCCAAAGTTACAGCACCGTACGGACACTTGTCGAAGCAAAAATTAATTTTTTTTGTTAAGCAAATATTCAAATGCTTTGCAGGGGCTTCAAAATGAATGTGCACAATGGTGATGATATGATACATCATCCCTGCGAAGAAGAGAAAAATTGCTTCGCACAGTCCAAAGTTACACTGTGATACGGATGTCTAAGAAGATAATTTCAGTAATAAAGGTATTTTTATTCAACCGCATGCGAAAAAAAATATTACCAGTCATTGGAATCACTTCAAATTAACAACACATGATGTTGGAGATACATCGAAGCAAATGGTGAAAAATAAAATTTTTTGGAGTATTCGCTGCGGAGTACCCCACCGACAGACTCCGAAGAGCAACGGACGGTCATTTCAATAGGCTCTCTTTGCCTATTAATACTACAACTGTTATAGAGTGTGCCTAAAAACTGATGACACAATTAAAGAAGAAATAACGATAAACACAGGGAGTCCGCTCAACACGAATTTGCCAAAAGACAGATAGGAAAGAACAAGCAACTTATGTGAAAGATCCCACAGAATTGACGAGAAATTGCGAAGCAACCGACACTGCTAAACATATCAACCGAAAAACATGAATCCTAGCATAAAAAAAAAAAAGAGTAAAACGTCTCTCATGCTCTACAACATCGCGGGGAGAAGAACGAACATGAGATTAACAACATTTTTGAGAATAATCACAGCAGAAGCACGAATCCTTAAGATGCCGGGAGTAAAACAACAAAAAAACGCTCGTCAAGCAAACCAACGCCTGAGAAGAGTCGACCCTCATATATAAGCGTAAAAAAGAGCATTGATAAGTCTTCAAACATAACCGTAAAAGCATTATTAACAACAAAAAGGGAATGACGGGTCCCACAGTCACTAAGTATGGCAGTGAGAGCGCGTGATTCTCGCCCCACCACAGGCAATTTCATCCCCTCTCAGCCGTCCGGGTTACGTAACAGCGTGACTCACAATCACGCGATATCTCCCGTCTACTCGAGATTTCATCCCTACCAAAATCGAGGTGACGCAATCAAATCACGTGACATCGCGCGATATTTCCCCTTCCCCAATGCATTTCATCCCTACCACGTCGAAATACCACGTGACATGGTATGATTTCTCCCCTTCCTACGCAAATTTCATCCCCAACATCGAAAAAATGACGAAATATCACGCCACATATGTCAACTCCACCCCCTTGAGATTAATATAAAAGCGAGCACCCAAAAAGGCTTGGCACTTCAGAAAAATTATCGAGTTTACGACTTAACGAGATCGTTAGTCCCAGCTATTAGTCCGTTACATCTTCGTGATAAAAGATATTATCAGTCCGTTACATCTTCGTGATAAAATATATTATCAGTCCGTTACATCTTCGTGATAGAAGATGTTATCAGTCCGTTACATCTTCGTGATAAAAGATATTATCAGTCCGTTACATCTTCGTGATAAAAGATACTACCAGTCCGTTACATCTTCGTGAGAAAAGATAGGGACCGTTGAGAGTACTGGAATTCCGGATAACTGCGTCCGCCGTTCCATACTCCTAACGACGAAACCGTGAGCTCTGGGCTGGACACCTGCGTCCATTTCTCCAGTTTGCTTCTGCCGAGAAATCGAGTTGCGAATTAATAAGCGATTAATCGTTTATGCGGATTGTCAGATGCATATAAACGCGAGAAGCGAGAGTGTTGTGGATTTTCCTAACGCTCGCATCTCCGTGGACAGCGACCCTTGCAATCTGCTTCGCAACTCCTTCTCGTTCCCCTCGTAGATCAGGTAAAACGAATCGGAAGCGCTTCTCGATATCAGCAAAATCGCGAACAACTAGGAGTTAATCAAACGTGGAAAGGAGGATAGAAACGGGGAAAGATCTTCTAGGAGATAATATAAAATTTATTCGGCAAAATTGAGTGTTAAGCTCCGTGCTGTGGGAACAAAACCACCGTACGAATATTGAAATTTAAACAAAGTAGAATTATTTAATTTCAGCCCTTCTGGCTGCGTGAACGATAGACAAAGTGTCTACAAACGATCAGTGGTTTGACGATCGAAAAAAAGGAATTTTGTTTTTTTGAAATTGAGTGTTGAGCTCCACTCGGTATACGTCGCGTAGTCGGGTGAATTTAAAATCTTTAGATTCAATTTGCCGTCAGCCCTTCTGGCTGTTTAACTTAGACATAAGAATAATAACAAGGAACGTAAAGAAGAAATCCGAGGTATACTTCTTCACCGTCATTAACACCCTGTATAAGTAAGCCGATGACGAGAGGGTCGGACACTTTGGTAGCGCGAAATACCTGTGAGTGATACTAGACCACTGAGGCCACTATCTAAATTACAATAAGGAAAGAAAAAAAAACGTAAAAACCCTAAATAACTAACGAAAATCTGTGAACAGCAAGTCCAGCTCCCTTCAAATAATTTTTGAGTCGAGTCCAAGACACGAACCGTAATACGCGAGTCATCCGCATACAAAAAAATCGGACTTACGCTTCGAGTCACTTCAGTAAATCACCCGAGTGATAGCGACGAGCCCTATCAAATCGTGTGATAATAACTCGTAACAGGGACTCGACAAAATAAAATTATTCAAGCTGGATAAAAGCAAATTATCGCGGAGAAAATTTAAAGAACTCGAAGAACTCGAAGAACTTTTAGTCGAAGCGGATTCAAGAATAGAAGAGGGAAGAAGACAGAAAACAACGAGCGCACAATGGAAGAAGAGAGAAGAAACCCAAAGAACGTAATTCCACCGAAAGAGGATGGAGGAGAACACCAAAAGAATCAAGAAGTGGCAATCATCCACGATGGAACAAGAAAGAAGACAAATCCCATCTTACACCCACTGAGCGCAGAGAGGAATGAGCAGGAGATCGAAGCGATAGGAGCGGAAGGACTCCTGTTATTACAAGAACGCAACGCACATAGACTAGCGAAAACGACGAAGAAACGTAGCACGCTAAACGCCAACAGCACGACGATTCTTGACGACAACTCGAGTGGAATAAGCGAACCGCCAGATGTGCATATGCAACAATTACAAATGCAATCAATGAATGAGTTACTAAAGCAGCTGCAAAGACAACGGGAAATCGACGACGAAGTGCAGCTACTTAGAAGTCAAGAGCTCAACGCGACGTTTTCAAAGCGACTGGACTCAATGTTGGAATTTGTGACAACAAATCTCAACGCGCTGTTCACCGAGATTGGGGATATTTCAAAGAGAATAGGTGAAAAAACAGGAAGTGACAAAGGAAGGGAAGCGATCTTCTCTCGAGCATTGAACATCAATGATGGAACAGGTCCTACGAATCTTGGTACTGCGGGTCGGAGTAACTACAGCTGGGAGCTCTACCCACAGCCCGTGAACGCCTCAACGCAGGCAACCTTGCCGGCATACGCGCGCAGGGAGCCCCAACCGATAGGCGCCACCCAAGCTACAACGGGGCTAACGCCAGCTGCAAAGATCGCCAACTTTCAGCGCACAATAGATTCGCAAAAGTTAAGCTACAACACACCACCACTAGAGTCCGTGATGGAGCAGGATTACGGGGAGAGAAAGAACGTAGACGCGTGTTCGTTGTAACATCGGCGCCATGACACACAGCATAACACAGCGCCGCGATAACTTTATTCGGAACTAATCAGTCTATTGCCGATTACCAATCTAACACGCCCACTTAATCGGCATTTTCTTTTACAACAATTTCTGCACGATAAACTTTATACATATAAAACAACAATTTTCACCAACATCTCACGCAGTTGTTTTTTCTTTCTTTTTATAGTATCGATTGTTTTTTTTTTTTTGTTTTTGTTTTTTATTCACAGCACTATCCCCATTCCCTTCGCGCAATAACTGTTCTTGATGTGCGGTAAAGCCTTAGTTAGACAATCTGCTTTCATCTCCTCGGTGGGGGTGTATTCGACGCGTATTTTTCCCTTTTCGATATTTTCACGGATAAAATGATGTTTAATGTCGATGTGTTCTGTGCGTTGGCGGTATCCCGACGTTTGCGCCAAGGCTATAGCACCCTTATTGTCGCACATCAATTTAATCGGTTGAATGACTGCCTTTGGGTCGATTTCCTTGAGTAATTGTAGTAACCACAGAGCTTCCTGGCACGCGTTGGACAGTGCCATGTACTCTGCCTCAGTCGTTGATAATGCGACGGTTCGTTGTTTCCTGCTGCACCAAGATACCGCTGCACCTTGCATCGTAAATACGAATCCCGTAACCGATCGTCGATCATCGTACTCGCCTGCCCAGTCTGCGTCGCTCAAACCCTCTATAGCCGCCTGGCCACCCTTCCGAAACTCCAATCGGTGAGATTGAGTTCCCTTGAGGTACCTGAAGACCCTTTTAACTGCGTTCCAGTGTATCCTCCGGGGTGCTTGATTATACTTGCTTAATACGCTCGTTGCATGCGCGATATCGGGTTGAGTCGCCTGACTCACGTATAGCAACGCGCCCACTGCTTCTTGGTACGGTATCATTGACATCTCTTCATTTTCTTCTTCGGTCACCTCTTCTGATATCTCATCCAGTTTCTGATTCACATCGAGCGGAGTAAACACCGGTTTACATTCCGACATATTAAACCGTTCGAGTATTTCTTTTATATACGCTGTCTGATTTATAGCAATTTTTCCGTTTCGACCTTCTCTATTCACTTTTATTCCGAGAATGTGATTGGCTCCGCCAAATTCCTTCGTCTTGAAATTTTCCTTCAATATTTTTTTTGTTCTTGATCGCTCACTCTCGTCATTCGACACGATCAATATATCGTCGACGTATACGGCGACAATGCATATTTTTGTACTATTCTTTTTGTAGTAAATGCATTGGTTTTTCTCGCATTGTTTGAATCCCATCTTCAATAATACTTCGTTCAATTTTCTATTCCATGATCTTCCGCTTTGTTTCAGGCCGTATACTGCTTTTCGGAGTTTCCAAACTTTCTTGCCACTTTTCTCGTCGATAATGTCTTTCGGTGGACGTACGAATATATCCTCTTCTAGATCCCCGTGTAGATACGCCGTGACTACGTTAAGATGCTCGATTATTAAGCCGTATTTTGCACTAATCGCGAACAATATGCGAAGCGAGCTGTGTCGCATCACCGGTGCATATGTTTCGGTATAGTCGATACCATGTTGTTGCGCGCATCCTTTGACCACAAGACGAGCTTTGTATCTCTCGATTCTTCCTTCGGCGTTTCGCTTCGTTTTGAACACCCATTTTGTGCTTAATAGTTTCCTATTGACCGGCGGATCTACTAACTCCCACGTGTGATTTTCCGCGTGAGATTTTTCTTCTTCTCTCATCGCTTGTATCCAATTTTCTCTCTCGGAACTTTGCATTGCCTCTTGAACCGTTTCGGGGTCCTGCGGATTTTTGTCGAACACCAGATAGCTCACGAAGTCGTCGCGAATTACCGGTTTTCTCGTTCTCGTTGATCGACGAAGTTCTCCGTCTCCATCGTCGCTCGCTCCAGCTTCCGTCGGTGTTTCATCATCGGGAAACCATTCTTCGTTGTTTTCCGGAAGCGGACTGTAAAATTCGTCCTGTTCTCCCTCTGACAGTGACGCTCTATCGATTTCGATCCCTTGACGATCGTTATTTCCGTCCTCGCTCCCTGATGCTTCATCTTCGTTCGCCGGAGTCGATCGTTCATTTTCCTCGTCGAATTGTATAAACGACGGACTTGCTGATTTTTTTTTTTTTTTTATTTCTTCGATTATTTCCGGCGCTTCGAAGAAAACGACGTCTCGACTCTTGATTATTTTCTTACTCACTGGGTCGATCAATTTATATCCTTTAGACTCTTCGCAATAACCCACGAATATTCTCTCAACGGCCTTCGCGTCCCATTTTTTCCTTTTCTCTTTCGGCACGTGGGCCATCGCTTTACATCCGAACACTCGAATGTGTCTGAGATTGGGCTTTTCACCGGACCACGCCTCTTCTGGCGTCTTTCCCGGAACCGCAGCGGTCGGTGATCTATTTATTAGGTAAGCTGCCGTAGAGCACGCTTCCGCCCAATGCTCTTTCGGTAGACCCGCTTCCGATAACATCGATCTCACGCGTTCCACGATCGTCCTGTTGTACCGCTCGCCACGCCGTTTTGTTGAGGATTGTAGGGTATCGTCGTCTGGTGCTGTACTCCTTCCTTCTTCAATTCTTCCTGCAGCTCCTTCGCGAGAAACTCCGTTCCGTTGTCGGTTCTCAGAACCTTCAACTTCTTCCCTGTCTGTTTTTCAACAAATGTTTTAAATTCGAGGATCGTTTTCGCCACTTCGCTTTTCTTCTTCAGAAAAAAAAAGAATATTTTTCGCGAGTGATCGTCAATCAATGTAAGGAAGTATCTCGACCTACCGAGTGATGTTTTCTCCATCGGTCCGCATACATCGGAATGTATTACGTCGAGTATTCCTTCGGCTCGTTTTCCCGTACTCGGGAACGGTGCTCGCTGCTGCTTTCCTTGCACGCACAGTACACACGGTTCATCGTTCCTCTCTTCGAAATCGATTCCGGTGGCTTGTCCTTTCTTCAGTAACGGCATACTCCTTCGATTAAGGTGTCCGAGCCGACGATGCCAGAGCGTTGCGCTTTCGGCCTTCGTGTGTAACGCTACCTGAAGATTAGCATCGACTCGATAAACTCCGCTTATTTCCGTAGCCGTTATCAGAACCTCCCCATTTCGATTTATTACTTTACAACCTTTCGAATTGAATATAACTACGTGACCCTTTTCTGTCATTCTGATTACCGACAGGAGATTCGCTGCGACTCCTGGGATCAGCAGTACGTCTTTTACCACGAGGTCTTCCTCTCCGGTTTTCACTTTGATTGGAAGAGTGACGTTGCCAACTGTTCTCGCTGACAATTTTTCGTTGTCCGCTGCGATCACCTGCGCTGTCGACTCCTTCCTAGACTCCAACAAATCTTCTCGAAAGGTCATGTGCGAAGACGCACCCGAATCGACGTACCAGTGATCTCTGTTCAGCTGACCCGACGCACACAACGTGTAGAGCGCTTTGTGACTCGTGTTCTTCTTCTCTTTGCTGCCGTCGTTCCCGCTCTTCTCGCTCTTACACTTCGCCACTATGTGACCATTTTTGTTACAATTTTAACAACGGGGTCCTATTTTCCGACGAGTTTGATGACCACGCGAGTAGAGTGCCGCATTCGTCTCCTCTGCGGTAGCCTTGTCGAACTGCAACAGCTTTGTTTTAATTGAATCCCCAGTAATCGGTGTTCCGGAGCTCTCTATCCCCATTATCATTGGTCCGAATTCTTCTGGCAATCCCGCGAGCAACAGCGTTCCGATCCATTCTTCATCAACAGCAAATCCCACGCCTCGCAATTTATGCGCCGTCGTAACGATCTTATTGACATATTCTTCGACCGACGAGCATTTTTCGAGGCTCGTGGTTACCAAAGCTCTTAATAAGCCTACCTTTCTCGTGAGACCGCTATCCTTGAACGCCGTACGCAATTTTTACCAGGCCGTCTTCGCATCCGCCGCATCCTGGATGTGCACGTAATTTACCGGCTCGACCGCCAGAATGATCTTCGATCTTGCGCGTGTCACTTTCCTCGCATCGGCGACATACTCCGCCACGCCTGTCACGCATCCCCACAAGTCGTCCAGCTCCAAAAAGGCTTGCATCGCAAATTTCCACGTATTATAGTTCTCTCAGCCGCGGAGCCGTTCGATTTGCGGTAAATTATTCTGCCCTCGATTTTGCATCGTCACTGCCTCTTGAGCGGCCATCATTGCCGTTCACGTGGCACCGCGTGGCACGCTACTCGGGAGAAATAAACAAAAAACGCTCCGAATCCACTTCTTGCCAGTTCCCGCTAAATTTTTACCGATTCGCACCCGGAAATAATTTCCCTTTCACATTTATTATAATTTATTCACACGGACTGGGCCCATAACCTGATGAAGCAGGATTACGGGGAGAGAAAGAACGTAAACGCGTGTTCGTTGTAACATCGGCGCCATGACACACAGCAGAACACAGCGCCGCGATAACTTTATTCGAAACTAATCAGTCTATTGCCGATGACCAATCTAACAGTCTATAGAACTGAATCAGTTCTATAGAACAGTCTATAGAACAGAATGAAATACATACGTGGGGAGACTTCGAGCAGCAATTCATGCGGCGCTTCTGGAATGAAGATATTCAAAACAACATAAAAACGAAACTAGACTACGAATGGTATGATAGCAGTAAAAAACAATCACGTCTCGGATACGCGATGAAAATCATACGATTAGCACGCGACCTAAGCCCTCCACTCTCTGATGAAGTAATAATACACAAAATTAATCGTCATTTTACGGAAGACGTGAGAGCGACGATACGTACACTCGGGATCAGAACGATTCCACAGCTACTCGACCTACTGTCGTCATACGACGAAGAGGGGCCAAGAAATCGCGAGCGAGTGAGACCACAGCAACGCGATCGCTATCATATGCAGGGAATTAATACCGAAGGTAAACAAAAATCGACAGAAATAACTAAGAAAGAAGAAGTAAAGGCGTCGATGAAACCTGACGGAAAGAGTAATAGCGAAAAAAAAAAAAACAGCCTTCAAGGGGAAGGATTACGAACAGATTCGGGCAATCGAGGCAGGGAAAGATGACGAAGAGTCCTTAACGATCACATCAGAAGAATCTGGCGAATCGGGAAACGAAGAAGCGTCACCCACCGAAGAGTCGCAATAAACGAGGTGACGCTGGGTTTCGGCGAAGATACGCGACAGAAACTCCTCGAAGAGACAGAAAGTAAGCCTCAGAAAAGAGTGAGATGCCCAGTACTTCAAATTCTCATTAACGGAATTAACATACGAGCTCTGATCGACACTGGAAGCGAAATCAGTGCAATATCGCAACAATTTTTCGATAACACGAAAATATACTAAGAAAATATCCGATACTACCCATTACTAATCTCTCAGTGAGAGGCGCGACGTCGGGAAGGGCAGTAAAAGTCACTCGTCAGCTCTTTGCGAATATTAATTTAGATAAAAAAATGTAATGTAACACTCTCATAATAGTCCCCAACTTATCCAACGACTGCATACTGGGGGTTGACTTTCTCACAAAAATCAGTACAAAAATTGATTTAGTGAAGAAGGAAATATCATTCGCGCTACCATCACGAAGTACAGAGAGATTTAAGATAAAATTTCTGCCGGATGACGAAAAAGAGGAGACAAAAATGAAAGAAATCCGAGAAATTACAGAACAAGACGAACAATTTTACAGCATCTCCGACGAAGAGATTATGGAAAAAATCAAAAGCACCGAAGGACTGAAACCCCGAGAAGCAAAAATTTTCCGAGACCTCCTTACGAAACACCGAGCGGCGTTCATAAAACGTCCTGGATGGCTGAATTCATATGCCCACCAACTGAAAGTTATCCCGCACGACACATTCAAGGCAATGAACTTCCGATACCGTTGTCGTATCGAGAAAAAGTGGACGAGGAAATAGAAAAGTTAATACGTCAAGGGGTCATTAAAAAATCAACAAGCCCATACAACAGCCCGCTGGTAATAGTTGCGAAGAAGGATGGGGGCGTCAGACTGATGGGGGTGTCTTGATGCACGCCGAATAAACAGCATCCTCCAAGCCGACAACGAAAGGATGCAGACGGCAGACGAACTCTTTCAAGAATGCCGGACAGTACGTTACATGACACCCTCCGATTTACGCACGAGTTTCTGGCAAGTACCACTTACACGAGAATCTCGGAAATACACAGCTTTCATGCATCGAGGCCGGTGCTATGAATTCCGTGTAACACCATTTGGATTGAGCTCCAGCACAGCGAGTCTAGTAAGAGGACTTGAAAAGGTCCTACAGGGGCTGGGAAATGTCATTAACTTTGTCGATGACTTATTATGCATATCCGAAACTTTTGAGGAGCACATACAGAACCTCGATGAGCTGTTATCGAGATTCAGAGAACACGGTCTGACATTGAACCTGGAAAAATCACAATTTTTTCGAAAACAAACGCGCTTTCTGAGCCACATTCTTACGCAAGAGGGAATTCGTCCGGATCCTGACAAGGTAATACACAATTTTGCAGCTCCAAAGAACATAAAACAAATTCGCGGCTTCCCAGGATTGATAAACTATTATAGCAAATTTACGAGAGAACATGGCAAGGCTACAGTACCATTGCTACACCTTCTGCAAAAGGGAGAGAAGTGGCGATGGGGGGGAAAACGAAGAACGATTGTTCAAAGACATAAAATCAAAATTTTGCGAAAGCATAATATTGCACTATCCCCTAAGAGGCAAACCTTTCTACGGACAAACAGACGCTAGCGACTTCGTATTAGGTGCTGTACTATATCAAACAAGCGTCTCAGCGCCCTGCGGGCGCAGATGCTCTTGTTGGTGGGCTCCGCCCCCCAAACTCCCCGAAAAATGTCCCGAAGGGACATTTTTTAAGGCACTCACGGGGGTGCACGTCGCGCTACGCGCTCTGTATCGAGTGTATTTACACATCGCGCTATGCGCTACGGATAAGTGTGTTTATACGTCGCGCTCTGCGTTTCTTTTCGAAAGTACGTATGAGGGAAAAACATTTATCAGTTACGTAAATTAATTCATAGTGTTCAACCTTCGTCGAATAAAAATATTTCTTTTTTGTACCAATTGATTATTAATATTCACGACGGATATTTCTGTTACGTCCTGACGTAACTCTCTTCATTTTTTCATTAATAACAGTTTTTCGCAACTCATTTTTCTGCTTACTTTCTTACTATGCAAACCTTTCTCCTTCCAAAACAATTAATACATCTCACGGAAAATCCAAATATCACCCATCCTCATAAAAATCACGAGAAGAAATGATTTCTCTCATCAATCGTTGAACGATACTTCAGGAATGATTTTCCATTGGGAAAAATATGTCCAGGAAGGTTAAAATAAACAGCATGTAAAGCTAAAAACAGGGTAAAAGATAAATGATAAAATTATCTACCACACGAGCTAGATGCGGACAGAGGTCTCAATCCCCCTCGACACACGCACTACCCTCGGTGAAACAGCGAACTCCGCTGCCGACGTCGGTACAATCGACTACTGCATCGACTCAAGGAGTATAGATCTAAGCTTTTACCCTGCGGCCAGACCATTAAAGTTTTTCTAACTGAAGGTCAAAAAGGCCCTCCAACGTAAAAAGGGGAACCTACATTACCTTATGTATGGAAATTAACCCCGACTACCGAAATAGTTTCAGTATTTCGACACCGAACAGCATTGCATAATATTCCTGAATATACGAGTCACGCGATTGAGAGTCAGAACATCCCCCACATCATCCAACCACTCATCATTATAATGACATAATTTTCTTTAATCACGATCCTAAAAGAAATACGGTTTCATACTCCCACACGCTTTCTAATTTAACGCTAATTTAATGAATATGACCATTTTAAAAATCTTCGCAATTAAATTATAAATTACGGTATCAAATGAATCAAAGATGGTAAAATTGTCCAGAATTACAGGAGGTATAATCGATGCAAGTTATTGGCAAACGCTACTAATGCCATGAAAATATTAATAAATTCAAAACAACAAAATTATTTTTGAACTTAGAAGTGCTATTCGATACTAGTTAAGAGTGAAATATCATTTATGGCAAGAAATCAAATACGATCATACAAAGGCTGATTAGTCGAATCACGCAAAGACACGAAAAATAGTCGAGACGAATAAACGTCTGTGATTTCGTGAAACACGTGCAGTCACCATAATGTTTGATAACACAATATGTAACGGTGAAGGAAAGGGCAAAGATGGTCAAAATTTGAGGAATAACAAACGAATGAAACAGAAAATTTACATTACTAAAGCTAAACAATTCAAGGAAGAGAGTCGTAAATCATTTCCGAACCGCCGAACCGAGTTGCGGTAGCGCGGGATGCAACACAAGTATGCCTCGACGATGAGTCACGAAGGCAAGGCGGCTCAACCACCAAGCGCGAAGACGCAATTCCGTCGAGAAAAGTCACATACTGCGCGCAGAAGAAATGCCTCCCTACGATCGGGAGAATGAAATAATGATATTTTAATGTAACTATTATCCTTCCGATAATGTTCACCGTATAAATTGGTATCAGGAGTAAAAATGTACTCCTGGAATTTCGTTTTCTCGGCTCATGGTGCACAAATTTATAAATCAGTCAATATATCAAATTAATCAGGAATAATTCCTTATTCGTATGTCGCAACTATTTTTTTTCCAAAAATCATGGAAAAGGTCGTAACGTGAGCAACTACAAAGTACATGTAGCAGGAAAACGTACGTCGCATACAGTTGACTCGGTCCCCCCCCCCCCATTTATAGTATAAAAATAAACATTGCAGGTTATATCAAAATGTTCAGGAACATTCCACCGTTAACATGGAATTGTTAATTTATCGATATTATTTAACATTCGACCAGAATTCACTTTCAAAGACAGAAAATAAGTCGGAATCGGCACACTGTAAGGATAATAAAAGGGGCCCGGGCAAGGAACGAGTTGCGTAAGCTAAGCTGCATAGCGTCAAGGTTAGTTCACGACGATAGGGGAAGGTCTAGCAGGTACACCGAAAGAGGGGAGTCATACAGCTCGCCCGGGCAACGGAACAGTATTTCCGGAATGACCATATAAGGGAATAAGACGATCGTACGACGTTGTTACCGGGCACGCGCAATAGTTGCTGCACGCCTCTTAGGGGGGCAACGCCCAAAGATATCGGGCCGGTTATGCTACCGATACTTCGGATATTCAAGAAAATCCTGATATTTTATAATGAAATAATTTGTACAAGAGCCGAGAAATATTTTTACCCTTCAGGTATATAATAATTTGACACCCAAACAATGACAATGCGACGAAATTATTAATAATAAAATATACATATCTCTCGACTCTTACCACCGTCCTCGGAATACGAAGACATACCGGAGAATTTTACAAACAGCAACTATCAGTCGATTTTTCTCTCTCTCTCTTATGTTAAACATATCAAATCTTAATTATTTTTAGTAATTTGTTTACGAATTATTAATATTAAAATTACAAATAACTCAGGCAAATAATTAGACATAAGAAAGAAAAGGGAATTCAATAGAAACGGGATAAATTTACAATTATCTCGCAATACGAATATTCCAGAAATCCTGGAATCTCGAGCAAGCCGAGAGGAGAATAGCGAAGGGGCAACGTTACTCATCAGGGGAGCAGAATGCCCGGGATACGTGAGGGAGGGTTCTTCCCCCTCTGATTACCATTTTTCTAGTATATAAGAGCCCGCGAAAAGAGGGCACGAGAGTACCAGGACAGAGTAACTACCGTCAGGATTAGAGATCAGGAGTAGAGTTAGGAAGTCAACGAAAACGCGCAACTGGCGCATCCGATCGGTAGGCTGGTGCTCCGGCTGGGCGGCAAGAAGGATAGAGTCAGAGACCGCGCACTCTGTTTACCACCATTAGAAAGAGACATCACGGGTATTTTTCGGACAACGAATAGAATTGTACCGTTCTCCTATTGGAGAAGTTTGTTTATAATATTTTCCATCTCCAAAAATTGTACTCATTTTCACTGTGACCAGAGTTTTCTTGGTCCAGTCCAGTTCACCAAATTGTCACTCTCAATTCATCCGTTGTAACGAAGTCAGCTTCGCTTCACCGTCAAAATCCTTTCTTACTTCATTGTTGAAAGAGATTTCTGTACGAATAACGGTCTTGGAATCAATTGTACTTTCCAAAACTCGCATTCTCTTGCATTCTTTTTGAATCTGCCTGAGATATTTTTCTTTGAATAAAATTTGCATATTACGAGAATCCCCCGCACAAAGTCGTGTTTCACCGATTTCATCGCAACAATCAACACCTCAACGAACAACGTAAGTACAATTTCAATTCAACTTCTTCAATATTTCTATAATTAGAAGTGTGTATAATATACTGTGTCACTCTACCTCCCCGATAATTCGCCTAGCCGTCGCCAGACATCATCTACATTACTCACAGAACAACATTCAGGTTACCAGATCGTTTGTACCGCGTTGAAATATTTCGACATAATTAAAATCACCTATGACCCGCATTCTATTTACGCGACAGATAAGATATTTCGTAATACCTCTCAGACAAGTCAACGAATAGCATTCCAAGCCCTATCCTTAGTAAATTTCCTCACGGTTAGACTAGAAAATGGGCAGTTGCGCCGATAATTGATGCCAGGAGTGGTAGAGGAGGGAGAGATCTCTCTTGACCAGCGCGTATTCAATCGTACTCGACGCAACCACGCGTTAAAAATGAGGGTGAAAGGAGAAACATCCGCATTTTTGACGTAACATTTCCTTTTTGTTTGACGATAAATTGTCAAATATTGAGACACGAGACAAATATAACGAATTACACCACATAGAAGTTGATCAAATTAATTTAACGAATCAAATCATGTATAGTAAAGTCGTTTTATTGGCTTGAAACTTATGACCAGATTTAATGAATTTAAAACAAACACACAAAACATGTACCGCCACCAATACGATTACCATTCAGCATTCTGGCCAAATATCCCCTTTAAATCCTTCCCCTTCAGTGTTTTTTTTCTTCCCCATAATTGATGGAATCAGTTCGTTATTTTATCTGTAGGAAACCAAATCATTGTAGAAGAAAAGTTCAAGAAATTTGTTATTCTTTGTGATTTTCAATGAAATTTTGTTGATATTTATGGATGCTGCAAAAAAATGCTATTTCGAGAACGAAAAAATATATCGTTTTGGTTCCTGTCTTGCATTGAAGAGGAAGTAGTACATTACTCGAATCAAAAATTTGTCATCTTGGATAGCTCCGAAATATTTTTTTACAAATTGATGAAATTCTTGAAAAATTCGACTTTGCAGGCTCTTTGACAGTCTTCTTATAACAAATTTAATTTCTACCATTTGAGATATATTTTTTTTCTTCTTCGTAATACATGGAATCAGCTCATCATTGTCTCTGTAGAACAGACAAGTATTGGAGACGAGAAGATTGAGAAATTCGATAATTTTTTTCGTTTCTCAATGAAATTTTATTGATATTTATCGTCGCTTAAAAATATCAAATTTAGCATCATATCATATCGTATTTTTTTAAATTTTATTTAATCACAAACGAGGATAAGTTTCTCGGTACGGAATAACTCGTAAAATCGACAAATTCAGTGTTTTTCACTTTCTTGATAAATAATTGTGTATAATTGTTCTTTAAGAGTACAATTGCTTTTTTTTTTTGCGAAAAAAAACTTTTCAACACGTGAGCATATAAAAGAAATTCGTATTTCGACGAAAATTTGAAAAAATTTGAAAAAAAAAACCTTGAAAATTCGTCGATAGAATAATCATTAGCAGTTTTCGTATCAAATGTAAACGAATCCAGCGAACAAAATTGACAAAGATTTCGAATGTGATGAATCTCCGACGGTCGAAGTGTAAAAAATTAAATTTTTAAACATAGCACACTTTTTATCTGCGCAATAACGCGGAGAGTCAGTTTGTAAATACGATTTCTTTGAGAGGAAAGGATTAGAGACGGCTATTTCGAGAAATTTGAAAAAAAAAAAAAAACGATTCGTTTTTTAACGAAAATTCGTAAAATTAGTCTTTGCTTAAAAAAAATCATATCTCGGCAGCGAAAAAATATTTCGACTCTTATTTTGGCTTGTTTTGAAGAGGCCAAAATACGTTACCAGAAAAAGAATTTGCAGTTTTTATTATTAACTGTAAACGAATAAATCGGGTAAACATAATTGACAAAGATTTCGGCTGCGATGAACCTTCGACGGTCGAAGGATAGAAAATTCTTTTTTTTATGATTGCACACTTTTTATTTGCGCTATACCGCGTAGAATCCATTTATATTTACGTAAAATAGGAACAAAGATTGACACGAGATGTCGATTTTTTTTTATTTGAAAATCATCCGGCCACAGAGTACGCGCGCCGCGACGTATGAGCATCTGTTTATCGTCTGCTACGAAATTGTCATCTGCTTCCAAAGTTTGACAGATAGAATAAAACGAAAAAATATATACTCGCGATTTTTTTAGTTCTATTTGGGAAATTGTAATTATTTTGGATATTCGATGAATCTTTTTTGTGAGTTTACTACCAATTTTTTCAGTGAATACGTGAAACTTATCATTTTTATTACGAATGTGAATAAAATATGGTAAAATATTGCGAATGATTTTCGGTGATAATATATTATTTTCGAAATAAAAAACGCAAACATTTGTGAATCTGTGTATGATATTTCGTGTTTTATTTTTCACAACTGAAGTTTTTTTTTTTAACATGATGAAAAAGGGTTTTTGGCAAATCTAAATAACATAACCTTTAAAGTAAATCTTGTTATAACCACTGTTTTTGAATTATTTTATAATTAAAATTATATTTGTCAGAATGACTCAAAATTTGTTGTGCATAGTGCTTTCGATGCAATGAAATATTGTTGCGAAAGAGAAAAGAATAGATTTCCAGGATTCTTAATTGGAGCACCGTACGGACATCAGATGTAAGAAAATCATTTTTTTATGGAAAATTGTGATGAATAAATAGTTAGAGATGTAGGATTGTCTCTAAATTTGCTGTGCGTAGTGCTTTTGAAAAAACAAAATGATGCTGCGAAGGAGAAAAAAATTGGTTCGTAGAGTTCATTATGATGGCACCGTACGGACACTTGACCGAAGGCAAATGCAAATTGTAGCCAATAATTTTTTAGAAAAAATACTTAAAGGTCTTAGATTGGTTTTAAAAGCAATGTGCATACTGGAAATAATGTAATAAAAAAACCCTGCGAAGGAGAACAAAATTGGTTCGCACCATCTAAAGTTACAGTGTGATACGGACGTCCGAGAAGAAAAATTCAGCCAAAAAGTTGTTTTCATTGCACCGCAGGCTAAAAAGAATATTTCTATTCATCGCAGTCACTTCAAAGTAACTATGCATGATATTGGAGATACACCGAAGCAAATGGTGAAAAATAAATATTTTTGGAGTATCCGCTGCGGAGTAACCCCTTCGACAGTCTCCGAAGAGCAACGGATGGTCATTTTAATAGGCACTCTTTGCCTATTGTTATAGTGAGTGCCTAAAAAATGACACAGACGAACATCAAGTGCTCTATTTTGCCAGCCGAACCTTGCGAGGTGCTGAGCGGGGGTACGGTACAACGGAAAAAGAATTATTAGCGATCGTCTGGGCGCTTGGAAAATTCCGAACTTATCTCCTGGGCTCTAAGGTAATCATCGTCACCGACCCCGCGGCGTTAACATTTTTGAGAGAGTGTCGATTATCTCATGCACGTCTCACGCGATGGTCGCTAGCCATACAGGATTATCACGCAACAATTGAGCACTGTCAAGGAAAAAAAAAATACGATTGCCGATATCCTAAGCAGGCCCGAGCGAGAAACAACAGAAGAAGAAATAATTATTGCGAGATTGGCTCGAGAAATAAGTGAGGAATTTGCACAGCTGTTAAACAACTTTGCGAAACAGCAAGACAAAGACGAATTCTGCAAAAAAATAAAAGACAACCCTCGAAAGTGGTCAAGAGGCAAAAGATTACACCTTCCGGGAGGGCATTCTCTACAAAAGAAGAGCGGGCCTAGAGCGCGCAGTAATCCCCGCCTCCCACGCGGCTCTACTTGTACGTGAGTGTCACCAAATCTACGGTCACGCAGGAGCAAAGAAATGCTATCTCCTACTACGCGACGACTTCAGCTTCCCTAATTTGTACCGATATATTAGAAAACAATTACGATATTGCGATTCGTGCCAGCGGAATAAAATTTATACACAAGGAATCAATGCCGAGATGCAGAATATAATTCCCGATCGACCTAATGAACTCTTGTCACTAGACTACTATGGGCCGCTGCCCGCATCGAATTATGGAAATAAATTCATACTCGCAGTCATTGACGTCTTCTCCAAATTAACAAAAATTTTCCCTCTACGAGCAGCCACGGCTGAGAGTACGTGGAAATGCCTCGAAAAAAATTATTTCCCGGTATTCGGAAAACCGAAAGCGATCCTCTCTGATCAGGGCACACAATTCACTGGTAAAAAATGGGAACAACTACTTACGGACAATAACATAAAAAAAATCATGACGTCCATCCGACATCCTCAGGCGAATTCCGTTGAGCGGACGAATAGAGAGCTATCACGATTCTTTCGTACATTCTTTAAAGATAAGCACAACGCATGGTATCAGTGGGTTGAAATTATCGAGAGTTGCATCAACGAAACGCATCATGAAGCAACCGGACAGATATCATTGCTACTACACACAGGGCAACGTCCAGAGCGGCGCTGGCAACTAGCGTTAGGATTGGAAAAAAAACCTGAGAACTGTCATGACAGCTTAATACTAATCGCGAGAGAAGGCATAAAAAGAAATCGAGGAAGACAAGCCAAGAAATTCGACGACGTACACAAACACACGGAGTTCAAAGAAAATGTTCTTGTGCTCGCCAAAGCGTTAAGTGTATCAAATGCCTCATTGAAGAGAATAGCGAAATTTCTGCCTCTATACGAAGGACCGTACAGTATCAAACCGAAGATCGGCAACACATCATATATTCTTGCCTATCGCTCCGGCAATAAGGAAAGAGGTATGTATCATATAAGCGATCTCAGACCATATCACCAAGAACAACAGTAGCTAGAGGTTAAACAGCAATAGAGAGCGAACACAATCAATCAACTATGATACCAACTACAAGGAACACCATAACACGGGACCACTAGATATATCGCAACCGCGAAGTTTATGACAAATAAAAGAAAAATACCACCGGGAGGTGACGAGAATAGGGTTCTCTAGACACTCGACGATCAGTATTAAGTCAATCATCGAAGAGACATGTCAAAGTCTAGTGTGGCAGTACAAACCGGCGAGCCTTACACGGGAATCGCGATTTCACCGCGCCTATACGTGCCATGGCGTACGTGCGACCGCAATCGACCTCCACGGGAAAACGTAGCCAAGAAGGAAACAAAAGTGGAACCACTATACCAGCGATTTCTGAGAGACGACATTGAGATGCAGCGGGAACTCTTGGGATGGGCGCCAGACGCGCCAATCTGGTTCAAGAAAGGGACAACGCGGATCAAGATTCCCTTTATCAAACCGGGAAGGCCCGCGGTCAATGAACCCCGCCCTCAAAGACAATCGTGAGATAACGCATCGATCTAGACTCACGGTCGATAAAGTAGGATGCCTAAGTAATCAAACAGCAGTATCACACGAACGCGATAAGAGCCGATGATAACAACCCAAAGGGTAACCTACCTAACTACCAAGAGCAAGATCAGAGCAGCGAAAAATCCCATTTCGAAAGATTGGTTTTTTATGAATAACTAACGCCTCGGCAAACAAATACAAAAAAACTGATGACACAATTAAGGGGACTGAGTCACCTAAAAAATCGAACAGTAAAAAAAAATTTTTCCAGTATATATAAGTTTAATGAAAAATTCCATTTTACCTCCATAATATATATGTGTTAGACTGCCGCTGTGAATTTTTTTGGAGACCTACGGTGTATTCCGGTGTAATGCGCAATGGTCAAACATTTTTCCTTTGCCGCAGCTTTCGGACTGAACGAAAGCATCAATCTTTTCTTGCGAAGTCTTATTTTCTTCGTTAGAGAGTTTATTGCGGAACGAGTGCGGGGATTTTTTTTTTGAAGCTTCGCTGGCGAAGCTATGAGTTAACAAGTGCCTCAGCGCCGTGCGGGCGTAGAGGCTCTTGTTGGTGGGCTCCGCCCCCCAAACCCCCCGAAAAATGTCCCTTTGGGACATTTTTTAAGGCACTCACAGGAATACACGTCGCGCTACGCGCTCCGTATCGAGTATGATTACACTTTGCGTTATGCGCTGCATATGGAATATGTTTATACGGCGCGCTGCGCGTTTCATCTCGGAAGAACGTATGGCGGAAAATCATTTATCACTTATGTAAATTAATTCATAGTTTAAGCTTCATCGAATATAAACATTTCGTTTCTATACGAATTGATTATTATTATTAACAACTGATATTTCCTTTTTGTTTTACGAACAATATAACGAATTGCATCACGTAGAACTTGATCAAATTAATGTAACGAATCAAATGATATCTAGTTAATGTCGTTTTATTGACTTAACACTTATGACCAGATTAAATGAGTATAAATCAACACAAAAAATATTTACCAACACGAACACCATTACCGTTTACCAACAGGTCTAATGTCCCCTTTAAATGCATCTGTTTAAATGCTTTTTTCTTCCTTAAAATACATAAAATCACTTTATTATTGCCTCTGGATAGGACCCGAAGTATTGGAGCTGAATATTAAGAAAAATTGTTTTTTGATACGATTTTCAATTAAATTTACTTGATATTAATTGTTGTAGTAAAAAAATGATAACTCGAGAACGAACATAGATATCGTCTTGGTTCGTGTATTGAAGAGGAAGTAGTACCCTGCTCAAAATAAAGTTCTAGTGTCTTGGATGCGTCCAAAATAATTTCCAAAATAATTCGATGGCGAGGACTCTTGGACTGTCGATCTATAAGAGAATTTGGTTATAACACTTTAAGCATTTTTTCTCTTCCCTATAGTAGATGGAATCAATTCACTGGTTATTGTCACTGTCAGAGAGTGAAACATTGCAGACGAGAAATTGGAGAAATTTTATTTTTCTATCGTTTTATTTTGTTTTGAGATAAGTATATTGAAACAATTGAAATAAAAATAGAAGGGTGGTTGGAAACATACGAGGTAAAAATTGCTTTTTTTTTTCTTTCGAAAAATTGTTAGAGATTTGAAAAAAGTAAACTGCAGTTTCCCAATATTTAAAGTTATATACATTAAACAATGAGAAAACAATAAGATTTTTATTTTCGATTCAAATCATCCCGACACAGAATACCAACGTCGCGGCGTATGCAAACCCTATCACGTCTGCTATCGAATTATCGTCGGCTTCCAAGGTTTGACAGATAGAATGAATCGAAAAAAATAAATGGCCGCGATTGTTTTCAATTTTATTTGCAATAATTGCAATAATTTTGGATATTCGATGATTGTTCTTTGTGGAATTATAACCAAGTTTTCAGTGCACCCACGAAATTTTTTATTTTTATTATGCATGTGAATAACGTATATAAAATATTGTGAATGATATTCGTTCAAAATATATTATTTTCGAAATAAAAAGGATTAATATTTGGCAATCAATGTGTGATATTTCGTATTTCATTTTTCGCAACCAAATTTTCGTTTGTGACATGATAAAAAATTGTTTTTTGGGCAATTAAAATAATATAACCTTTAAAAATAATTCCTCACTAAAAATAATTGGTGAATAAAAATACTAAGAAATGTCAAAATGTCTTCAAATTTGATGTGCGTAGTGCTTTTCATAAAATAAAATAATGCTGCGAAAAAGAAAAAATTAGGTTCGTAGAGTTCATAATTGGAGACATTTAGCATGGACATTTAGCAGAACAAAATTTAAAACACCTCATTAAAGGTTTCACAGTAGTTTCAAAATGATTGTGCACAATGGTGATATGATAACATCACCTCTACGAAGAAGAGAAAAATTGCTTCGCACAGTCCAAAGTTACAGCACCGTACGGACACTTGTCGAAGCAAAAATGGATTTTTTTTCTTAAGCATATATTCAAATGCTTCGCAGGGGCTTCAAAATGATAGTGCACAATGGTGATGATGTGATACATCATCACTGCGAAGAAGAGAAAAATTGCTTCGCACAGTCCAAAGTTACACTGTGATACGGACGTCTAAGAAGATAATTTCAGTAATAAAGGTATTTTTATTCAACCGCAGGCGAAAAAAAATATTACCAGTCATTGGAATCACTTCAAATTAACAACACATGATGTTGGAGATACATCGAAGCAAATGGTGAAAAATAAAATTTTTTGGAGTATTCGCTGCGGAGTAACCCCACCGACAGACTCCGAAGAGCAACGGATGGTCATTTCAATAGGCACTCTTTGCCTATTGTTATAGTGAGTGCCTAAAAACTACCAAAAAATTCACTTTTTCCACTTTTTGTCTCGTAACCACTCACATAATGGCTTGCGATAAATCCATTTTTGATCGCATGAAAAATCCCCGCACTCGTTCCGTAACACTGACTGTTACGAAGAAAATGAGCCATCGCAATCCGAAATTGGTGGGGCCATTCTCTCTGAAACCTGCGGCAAGCAAAGAAAAATAAAATGGAAAAAAATGAATTTCACAGATTAACCAAAATAACCAACTTGGGTGATTCGCAATAAAAAAAAATTATTTTTATATTTTTTTGTTGCATAAAAATGTACACTTTTTTTTTTATCACATAAAAATCAGATTTTTTTTTTGGTTTTTTTTTTTTTTTCACTTGACAAATCTCGAAAATGCAAAAACAATGTTTAAAAAATAAAAAAATATACTCTTACGTCAAATATGACGTTTAAAAAAGAGGTTAAGTCTGCAAGACTTTTCGCTTTGCGACACTGTCACTGTGAAAAACATTTTTACACTATTGCGGGCAAAAATACAGAATATATTTCGTTCATTCGGAAAAACTGTAAACACTGACACATAACTAATTACACCGAGTTTACAAGCTCTGTTTTTTACCCGATTGACACAATCGAGTAAAAATCATCGCTGCTACATTACGCCGGCGTATCGCTGACTCAAAACAAAGCGCGGTAGCGGCGATAATCTGAGTCGCATCGATTAGGCGTAACGACCCTTTGGTCGGTAAATCGTTGCCTACCGAACGCAGTTTCGACATCGATTGTTTTTTTTATGTTCTTTTCTCGATGTTTCTTATTCTTCTTATTAGAAGAAAAAAAAACATGCGTAGATGCGGTATTCCGGCATTGTTTGTGTTGCATTTCGGCATTTTTTTTTTTTTCACGCATTATTTATTTCTAACGCTACTAAAATGCTTCTAACTTCGGTAATTTTTTAAATTTCGTTCTAAAATTTGGTGTGTATGTAGTACACCGCATGTACATTCAGAAAAAAAATTTAAAAAAAATAAATAAAAAAATAATTTTTAGGTGACTCAGCCCTCTTAAAGAAGAAATTACGATAAACACAGGGAGTCCTCTCAACACGAATTTGCCAAAAGACAGATAGGAAAGAACAAGCAACTTATGTGAAAATTCCCACAGAATTGACGAGAAATTGCGAAGCAACCGACGCTGCTAAACATCTCCGAAAAACATGAATCCTAGCATTAAAAAAAAAATAAGAGTAAAACGTCTCTCATGCTCTACAACGTCGCGGGGAGAAGAACGAACATGAGATTAACAACATTTTTGAGAATAATCACAGCAGAAGCACGAATCCTTAAGATGCCGGGAGTAAAATGCCGGGCTTGGCACTTCAGAAAAATTATCGAGTTTACGACTTAACGAGATCGTTAGTCCCAACTATTAGTCCGTTATACCTTCGTGATAAAAGATATTATCAGTCCGTTACATTGTTATACCGCCGAATCCCGGTTAGCTACGCCGAGGTTAGCGGTAATGAATATTTTCTATTATTTTTGGGATGTTTATCGGAAAAGGGTTGGAACCCCAGTGAATGTTCGAATGCAGGAGATGTAAGCGAAAGTGTCTTTCTTTATTAATGCGTTGATACGCAAACTCAAATATCACACAGAATTATATTACACAGAATATGGACTATTGTCCGACCAAACTTATGGAGTACTACTTACAGACCCTTTGCACGAGTCTCTCTACACGCAACCAACCGCGCAGTATCGGATGTCCAATTGTACTCCCCGACTTGCGCTCACTCTCACACTTTATAGGAGATAAAGTGGAGCGAGCGATTCAGCATATTTACGAGATTTGGTAATGATGTTTACCTTATCGTCGTTCCAGTATGCGATACTGTGCAGTTGGCGCAATATTTCATGATCGCACGCCTCGGATATTGCGTAAGCGTAACCTCGGCGGTGCTCTCATTTTTCGGGGGTATAACATCCCTCCCCCCTTAAAGAAAAGAAATCGGGAGATTTCTTTTCGTTTTTTATCCCAAAGTTACACTAATTCTCCGATTCGAAGCGTTACGATTTTTTTTCCCTCTGTTGGAATTTGCTGGTGTTGTGTTCAATGAACCTGGTCGTTGCACGCTTCTGCTGCGTCGGCTATTCCTCCGGTCTATAAGCCGGTACGTTCGCCGCGGTGCGTCATTCACTTTTCAAGTTTTGTTGCGACTCTACGCCTCAAAGGAAAAAAAAAAAAAATCTATCGTCAAAATGTCGTCGCCACCCGCTAAGGTAAGGGTGTTCTCTTTTCCCACTTTTGGTTAAAAATTTTCCCTTATTATTTTCCATCTAATTTCTATTGTTTTTTTTTTTTATTTAACTTATCACTCCGCAGAAGATGCGTCTCATCCCTGAGGAGGAGGCTGTGGAAGGTTCCGTTCCCCTTGCTGTCCAAGCGTCGTCGGATCGGGATCAACTGCCCCAATCGTCTGTTTCGTCCACCCCTCCTGCCTCGTCGACGGTTATTCCCGTGTTCGATGATCGGCCCTTCGCTCGCGGTTCTTCCCGGCTGCAGGTCTTGTCGAGACGTCGTGGGAGTCGTCGAGCCTATCCGGCTTATCAAAGGCACCGGATATCGTTACCTTCGGGGTCGTCGGGGATTCGCCCTGCTGGCGAGAGCGATGATGACGACGAGGTGTGAGAGTTTGTCCGTTAAGGACGTGATGTAACGATTTCCTCGTGTATTATCTTTTTGTTTTTAATAAACGAATTTTTACGAGCAACCCTTTGCACCTCGGTCTCTCCTTACCTCTCGCGTATGGCGTCCCGGGGCTCCCCCGGTCTACTCGTAGCTTCTGCCGTTGGCATTTTTCTCGCTTCTACCGTTGGAGATGTTCGCCGCTGGTTTCGCCATTCCGTTGGTGGCTCTTCATTTCCGTGAATTGCCACCTTCGTACAGGGGGCCTCTATCGCTGGTTGCGGTGCTCGGCATCGTCTTTGAATTAGCCAATATAAGGCGAATATCATCATTATTAACAACGCGATCGCGCCAACCGAATGGTGGCCGATCTTTTCATAAATTTGCTGCGCGCGTGACACTCGGTTTCGCAGGCTGTCTCGGACGTGCTGTAGGCGCACTCCGAGTTCGTTTAACTCTTGCGGCGTGCTGACTACGTGCTCCAGGGCGATGCCCCCGCGTTCGTTTACCATCGTTGGTATATTTTCTGCCTCCTGTGGTGTCAATGTGAGGTTGTACATTGGCACCAAATCGTTGTCGATTACCTCCTGCGTTATTCGCCTCATCGTTTCGATGCGAAAATTCCTCGCCGTTGCGGTGCAACGCCCGGTGAGTATTAGCGACCCCGTACCATTGAGGACGACCTGCTGACTCGGCTTTTCGTCACAGGCCACAGTCATCGACTCAGGTTGCGGTGCGACGTACAGCCAACGTCCCGGCTGTCGTAAACTCATCACGAGTGTGTTTGTCAACTTCATTATACGCTTCGGGCAACCCTGTTCCCGACCTACCGCACCACCGACGTATGTCCGTACGGTACACGGCGCGTCCTCGTTTATTGCGAGAGCCGGATGCCGAGGATTGCAGTAGTACCTCGTCCCATCCTTCCTGCAATCTTCCAACTCTCGTTCCGTTATCCGAAGGTAGTTCCTATTTTCCCGATCCACTATGACCAGCTCGGGTGTAGTTTCCAGGTAGAAGTACGTATTATTTTCTCCTCGTTTCGGAAGGGGATACGTTCGGCTGATTCCATACTCCGCTGCGCCGACGAGAGGTATCTCGATGAGGAGTGTTACGTTTCCCCCAACGCGATAGGCTCTCGTGGTTGCCAATCGTAGTAATTCCGCGGCATTTTCCCTCGATACCGGCCGAGGAAAGCTGCACCCCTTTGGCACATGCGGTAATGCCTCGGAAAGGTATTTCGTCAGCTTCTCTGGCGAGACGATCGTCGGATTCACCGTCCCTGATGCAATCCCGGCGAATAAGTTCGCGATATCCCTTACTTCTCCGAGAAATACCTCCATATATGAGTCTAAAAGCCCTAGACACTCGTCGAATTGCTGCTGATTGGCTAGGCGACTGGTGCTGTTGTGAAAGTACCCATTGACTTCCCGCAGCATGTCATTTAACTTCTGGAAATTTCGCTCAGACGCGTGCGACGAGCGATTGAACATGTCGAGTGACGACTCGACCACTTGCAGCTGTCGCAGCATCCCATTTTTCATCGATTCTTGCGTATCACGTACCGCCGAAATTTCGTTCTCGATACGTTCACCATCGGATGCATCGAGCTTTCCCGTAATGGATTTGAGCACAGATCCCAATCCATCGACCAATCCGCGCTTATCCCGATGCTCTCCTCCCACGAGATCGTGTATCACGCCGATTTCTTTCTCGACTTTCTTGGAGAGACGCTCTAGATGCACCAACATCTCCGCACAGTGACCTCCGGAACTCCTTGACTCCTTACATCGGTCCTGATACACGCTCAGATGCCACTGTATTGACTCCTCCAGTGCTATGAGATTCGAAAGATCCATCCGCACAGCCAAAGTTCAGACATCCGTATATAAACTCAACGTACCAATGTGTTCGAAATAAATTCCGGGCACATTGCGAAATTCCCGTATGTCGTAACCATTGTCGCCGCTGACCATCACCAGTATGCATAACACCCTGCAACAGTGTTATTCCTCGCAATACATTTTTTTTTTTTTTTTTTTTTTTTACATACAGCTATACAGCTATAGCTCCCCCCCTCCCCCCCTTAAAAATCCGATTCCTCAATTTTCGATATACTCGCGGAGACGATCCACGTGGACCTTCAGCGTCCGCCGCCCTTTGCGAATCGTATAATTGAGGGGAGGATGCACCTCCTCAATTACAAACGGCCCTATCCAATTAGCTGTGAGTTTTGCTGATCTTCCTTGCCGTACTGTTTCGTCATGCAGTAAGACTTTCTCCCCAATGCCGAATTTCCGCTCCTTCGCCTTCCCGTCGTGAAACTACTTGGCGTGAATTTTCGCAGCTTTAAGATTGGCTTGAGCCATCGCCCAAGATGCTCTCATACGCTCTCGCGATTCCTGCGAGTAATCGTCGTACGCGTACAGCGTACCTGAGGGTTTTTTCAGCGAAGTGGGGAGCTCAGCTTCTCGTCCGAAAATCAGGCTGTAGGGCGTGAAGCCCGTAGCCGTATGCGGGGTGGTGTTGTATTGAAACATGGCGTACGGTAGCCATTTGTCCCAATTCCTCTGATCCTCATCAATGTAACTTTTCAGGTATTCAGCTAATGTTCGATGCGAACGTTCTAAAGCACCGTTCGACTGTGGATGATATGCCGTCGTCTGCACTTTTTCTATGTGCAACAGTTTGCAAACGTCTTTGAATACCGAGCTCAGAAAATTCGTACCTTGATCCGTGAGTACGACTTCCGGTATCCCGTAACGACATACAATTTCTTACGTAAATGCACGAGCGACATCGTTTGCTGTCTGCGAAGGGAGAGGTATCGCGATGCTGTATTTCGTTAATAAATCCTGAAACGTGAGAATATATTTATTCCCCGTTTCCGATTGAGTTAAGGGCCCTACAATGTCGAGCGCCCCCTTTTCGAATGCCCTCGATGGTGTATCGGTAATCACCATCGGAGCTTTTGGCGTCGAACGAATTTTATTACGTTGGCATTTATCGCATGCCGCAACGTAATCTTCTATCTCTCTTCGCATACCGGGCCAGGTATATGCGAGTCGTATCCTATTTAACATACGCGTTGCGCCTTGATGGCCACCGAGAGGAGCATCGTGATATTCATATAGAATTTTTCTTCTTTCATCTTTACTTAAAGATTCGCCATCGCTACGGTCCTTATCACCGTAGCTCGCATGGCCGCCGTTATCTCTAACGTCCGAGTCGCTGTCGCTATCGCGTCGTCCGTCTCTCTCGCGCTCGTTGCTGACTGCCGCCTCGCCTGGCATGATGGCTGTTGCGTCATCCGTCGCACTCGAGTCACCGCTGTTGCCTCGCGCTGTCTCTCTCGCGTCTTCGCTGCGTCGCGATGGAGTGTCCACGGGCTCGCTACTATCGCTCTCTCTCTCGTGCTCGTTGCTGTCGGTGGCTGCCTCTTTCTCCGCCCGTCGTGCATGCGAGCGCGTCGTTACATATACTCGACTCAGCGCGTCGGCATTCGTATTCTTTTTCCCCGCTTTATATACTATATTGAACTCATGTTCCGATAATTTTATTTTCCATCGCATGAGTCTCGATCCCGGATCTTTTACATTGAATAGCCACGTTAAGGGCTTGTGATCCGTAACCACTGTAAATTTCGTACCATAAACATATGGACGAAATTGTTCGACTGCCCAGACAATAGCAATTAATTCCTTTTCAGTCGTAGAATAATTTTGTTCTGATTTGTTAAGCGTACGACTTGCGTAACAAATCGGTAAATCGTCCCCTATCTCCCCTTGAGATAAGATCGCGCCGATCGCTTTATCCGAAGCATCCGTCGTCACGACGAACGGCCTTGTGAAATCCGGGTATTGTAACACCGGTGCCGACGTCAGCGCTTTCTTCAATTCCACGAATGCGTGCTCCAGTTTTGCCGTCCACACAAACGGAATTTCTTTCTTCATTAGCTCCGTCAACGGCTTCGCAATTTTCGAGAAGTCTTTTATAAATTTTCGATAATAACCGGAAAGCCCTAGAAAGGACTGTACCCCCTTCATATTATTTGGTACCGGAAAATCCCGTACCGCCGTGATTTTTGAGGGATTCGGACGCACTCCCTCATCCGAAATTATGTGCCCTAAATATTGCGTTTCCTTCCTTAGAAAACTACACTTCCCCGGTTGCAGCGATAATTTCGCCTCTCGCAGGCGCGTAAACACTTCGCGAAGTCGCTTGTTGTGCTCCGTCAGCGTTGACCCGAATACCACGATGTCGTCAAGGTAAACGTAGCATTTTATTCCGTCGAGTCCCGCCAATACGGTGTTCATGAGCCTTTGGAATGTCGGAGGGGCATTTTTTAACCCGAAGGGCATTCGAGTATATTCGAAATGCCCCTGCGGTGTGGAAAATGCAGTTTTTTCTCTATCCTTTTCCGCCATGGGAATTTGGTGGAAACCCGATGCTAAATCGAGGATCGTGAAGTATTGCGTCTTCCCCAGCTGATCCAATATATCGGTGATATTCGGTAATGGATACGAATCACCGATCGTCGCCTCGTTAAGCTTACGAAAGTCTACAACGACTCGTAATTTTACTACTCCCGCCGCGTCAGGTTTTTTCGTTACCACGAGCAGCGGTGCATTCCATTGGCTTCGACTTTCCTGTATGACGCCGTCCTTCAGCATCTGTTCCGTTTGCTTTGCAACTTCCTTCTTATGCGCTTCCGGTAAACGATACGGCTGCACTTTTATCGGTTTTACGCCCTCGCGAAGGGGAATTTCATGCTCCATTTTCTTAGTACACGGCAACCAGTCCCCCTCCAGGTGAAAGATCTCTGCAAAATCCTCACATATTTCAAGTAGGGTTTCTTTTTCTTCGGAATTTAAATTTCGCACGTCGATTGCTTCACGTAAGCGCGTGAGTCGCGTGCCGCTGTCTTCCCCCTCATTGCTGCTCGCCACGCGCGCGATGTTTAACTCGCGTGCGCTCTTGTCGTGACACGATTTTTCTGCTGACTCAAATGGCTCGAGTGTCACTGTCGGTCGCTCGATCTCGACTTCTTCGCAGGTGGTATTTATTATGCATACCGCACAGCTGTTTCCTCGCGGTTTTGTCGTACAGGCGCCGATTGCTACACCCTCGGCGACCTCCTTCTTATCGGCAAGTCCCATTACCCGACTGCATGTAGCTACGTAAGCGATATTCTCGCTTCGCGCTGGTACTCGCATTTTTAATCTCCCATCGATTAAAGGCATTCGATGCCCGAGAATTCGGATTTCCTTGCCCCGAAGGATATCCACTTTATGCTCGCGAATGAAGTCCATCCCTAAGAAGCCGTGCACCCCCAAATCCATCCCCTCCGGTACTACGTGGAACCAATGTGATATTGTTCCCTTCGGAGTCTCCAAATGTATTTCCGCTATGAATGTCGAGAGTACTGGCTGTCCTCCCAATCCGATGAGCGTTGATTCGGATTTTTCGGCTTGTATATCTCCCCCGAGAACCTCTGGACTTATTAAACTGACTTGTGCTCCCGTATCAGCTTTCAGAGTCAGAATTTCAGTTTTGCACTCCGGTGATTTTATGTGGAAATCACTTGCTATCCCTGCTGACGTGACGTTGACGACGTAAACCTCGTGTTGTTGTCCCTTTCTTTCCGCCCGCTGCTGGTCGGTTTCCAGGAAATCTTTGACGGTTTTCCCGGTCCCCTGTGGCTTCGGAGGAGGTTGCTCGTTGCCGTTATTTTTCCCTGTCTGTTGCGGCTTTTGACCGCCTTGTTGCATACGCTTCCTACAGTCTCTCCACAAATGACCTACCTTCCCGCAGTAGTTACACGTCATTTTCACTTGATTAACTTCCTTCCCCGGTCCTGGTGCGGGGAGACTCGGACGTCCCGATTTTCTCGTGCAATCACGCGAGATGTGTCCCGTTTGTCCACAAGTAAAACATTTTCGGGGTGTTGCACCCCCTGCTCCCACCGAGTGTCGAGGTTGACTACCCCCCGGTGCTCCCTTGCTGCCCTGTGATCCGAGCATTTTTTCTACTTCAGCTGCTCCGACTACGGAGTCCCGTAGACTTCCGTAATTCCGGGAGCGCACTATCATGCGGATATCGGGCTGTAAACCATTCTCAAAGTTCATTTGCGCGCTTCGTCGCACAGCCGCTTCTACATATCGCGCACCATGGGGTTCGGTATCCTCACAAAGTTTTTCCGACACCTCCCCCGTCAGTCTTTCCACCCTTGCGGCGTACGCCGCTACCGATTCCTTCGGTCCTTGCTTTAATAGGCAAAATTCATACTGTAGGGCAGCGAGAGATTTTCGCTTCCCGTACAGCGCTTCCAATTCATGGCGTAATTCCGACATATTACGTATCACCTTATGTCGTAATTCCCGTGTTGCGCGATCTTCAAGTTTTCCGCTTCGTACGAGCGCCAGGAGTGTTCCCCTATGCGCTGGTTTCACTCTCTCCCATACAGCTTCACAGGATGACAAGAATTCCTCTAATCTGTTGGGATTATTGCCATCAAATGTTTTGATATTTTTCAGCGCTAAATCCAAGCTGATATATGGTGAGTCCTCCTCATCCTCCGGATGGGTGGTTCGCCGTCTCCCTTGACGTTCGGCTAACCTTCGTTCCACTTCTCCGGTTACGTAATCGGCCAATTCCGCCCGTATGGCCTCCAATTCTCGATCCCCCCTCTCGAGTCGATCGGCAACCCGTTCCTCGGCTGCCGCGGTGTTGTTTACCTCCGCAGGTGGATCCGGAAATAAATTTCGGCGTACCCCTGGGATCTCCACCCCCATGGGGTAAAGCCTACTTCCATCACCGAAGGTAGTCGTCCAATTCCGGTCTCTATCCGGGTTGTAAAATCCTCCTCTTCGTTCGCCCAGTGTGTTTCGGTATTGCGCCCTCAAACGTTGTATCTCTGCTTCTACTGCACGTGGGGTGAGATCAACCCCTGGGAGTGGTGCACCCCTGGGCTCGAACATACTTTGGTCCAAGTCGGCGAGCTCGTCAAACGCTGCGCCTCTACGTAAATTGACCCCGAAGAGAGGGTTTGGAGAAGATTCGCCTCTCGGCTGTCGTGCCGGGCCTTGTACTGCTAATTCCGATCTCGCGACTGCCGTTATCTCCTGTAACGCATCCCCTAGACCAGCTGCTACACGCTGGTCCTCCTGTGTGGATGCCGAAGGATCCTGCGGGGGTGGTTGCTGTCCCGAAGTCCCCGCAGCCTGCTCCTCTGGTACCTCCCTATCACTCATGTGGCTTCTACCTGGCTCTTAGCCCTTTATTCACGCCCTGACGGGGTTAGTAACGCGCCTACTGGTTCTCTACGCCCGTACAGGTGTTAGTTTCGTGAATAGATAACTCTTGCACTTACAGGGTGCTTATCTGCCACATCTCAGGTTGCCTCTGCGTTGTATAACCTTCAGGCTCCCTCTTCGATACTGTTTCCACGTCCCTTTCTGCTAGGTGACGATCTAGTGGAGGTCTGCAGTCCCTCCTCGCGGTTGGCTGTCCCGTCGATCCCCTGGTGACGGTTTTACTCACGACTGTATTGGTATACAGCGAGTGACACACTTTCGGTACACTCTGGTTCGTTTTATTCACTCCGATATCCCACCGCTGCCACCAATGTTATACCGCCGAATCCCGGTTAGCTACGCCGAGGTTAGCGGTAATGAATATTTTCTATTATTTTTGGGATGTTTATCGGAAAAGGGTTGGAACCCCAGTGAATGTTCGAATGCAGGAGATGTAAGCGAAAGTGTCTTTCTTTATTAATGCGTTGATACGTAAACTCAAATATTACACAGAATATGGACTATTGTCCGACCAAACTTATGGAGTACTACTTACAGACCCTTTGCACGAGTCTCTCTACACGCAACCAACCGCGCAGTATCGGATGTCCAATTGTACTCCCCGACTTGCGCTCACTCTCACACTTTATAGGAGATAAAGTGGAGCGAGCGATTCAGCATATTTACGAGATTTGGTAATGATGTTTACCTTATCGTCGTTCCAGTATGCGATATTGTGCAGTTGGCGCAATATTTCATGATCGCACGCCTCGGATATTGCGTAAGCGTAACCTCGGCGGTGCTCTCATTTTTCGGGGGTATAACAACATCTTCGTGATAAAAGATATTATCAGTCCGTTACATCTTCGTGAGAAAAGATAGGGACCGTTGAGAGTACTGGAATTCTGGATAACTGCGTCCGCCGTTCCATACTCCTAACGACGAAACCGTGAGCTCTGGGCTGGACACCTGCGTTCATTTCTCCAGTTTGCTTCTGCCGAGAAATCGAGTTTCGAATTAATAAGCGATTAATCGTTTATGCGGATTGTCAGATGCATATAAACGCGAGAAGCGAGAGTGTTGTGGATTTTCCTAACGCTCGCATCTCCGTGGACAGCGACCCTTGCAATCTGCTTCGCAACTCCTTCTCGTTCCCCTCGTAGATCAGGTAAAACGAATCGGAAGCGCTTCTCGATATCAGCAAAATCGCGAACAACTAGGAGTTAATCAAACGTGGAAAGGAGGATAGAAACGGGGAAAGATCTTCGAGGAGATAATATAAAATTTATTCGACAAAATTGAGTGTTAAGCTCCGTGCTGTGGGAACAAAACCACCGTGCGAATATTGAAATTTAAACAAAGTAGAATCATTTAATTTTAGCCCTTCTGGCTGCGTGAACGATAGACAAAGTGTCTGCAAACGATCGGTGGTTTGACGATCGAAAAAAAAGAATTTTGTTTTTTTGAAATTGAGTGTTGAGCTCCACTCGGCATACGTCCCGTAATCGGGTGAATTCAAAATCTTTAGATTCAATATGCCGTCAGCCCTTCTGGCTGTTTAACTTACACATAAGAATAATAACAAGGAACGGAAAGAAGAAATCCGAGGTATACTTCTTCACCGTCATTAACACCCTGTATAAGTGAGCCGATGATGAGAGGGTCAGACACTTTGGTAGCGCGAAATACCTGTGAGTGATACTAGACCACTGAGGCCACTATCTAAATTACAATAACGAAAGGCAAAAAAAAACGTAAAAACCCTAAATAACTAATGAAAATCTGTGAACTGCACGTCCAGCTCCCTTCAAATAATTTTTGAGTCGAGTCCAAGACACGAACCGTAATACGCGAGTCATTCGCGTACACAAAAATCGGACTTACGCTGCGAGTCATTTCAGTAAATCACCCGAGTGATAGGGACGAGTCCTATCAAATCGTGTGATAATAACTCGTAACGTTTCACTTGATATAAACAACATAGAAAGTTCATTCAAATTTGACAAAAATTGTTAATTAAAATCTTAATTTTTTAAATAATCCTTTAAACAATATTAATGTTACAAAGGAGCTAAATAAAAAATGTATAAAAATAAACAGCTTGAGCAAAAGAGCATCGATCGATATTGATGTTGGAGGGAGGTTCGCGAGCGGCGGCGGCTCGAGATCGTCCGCAGGTGAGGAGGTCCCCCGCGCAAATTAATAAAATCAGGCCCCACGGCATCGGTGGCTCATTATTGGTATTGACTAAACATCCTGCGCTAACAATAAAAATTTGTCACTACGACCCTACGATCGTCATTTCAAATCAAACTTGGATATTCGAATATATTTCAAGAATTAAATCGGTATATTAAAGACGTGTATGGAAACAAGTGAATTAAGTAAAACAGTATTTCTCAATATAAATTAAATTTTCGGAATTAAAACAATCCGTTTATCGCAACCGGTAAAAACTTAAATAAATCAAACATAGAACTTGAAATCTTTTGTGAGAGTGTTGTCAACTTATTTCGAGTTAAATAAATATCATCATCAACATTTAAATCAACATCATTCATCGGAAGGAAGGAAGAGTGAATCGGACTCCAGCATCATTTTCAATTATCTTCATCAACCCATACCAAGCATCGTAAATCATCATTTAACTTTCATCTCATTCATCTTTCGGCAACGTAAGTTTTTCCCATCAGAACATTTAATTAATTTCGATAAACAATTTAGAGTAAACAAAACGATAAACCAGTGCATCGAAAACAATAAAAATAGAAGGGTCTACCTTCTTTAAAATTAGTGTTCGAATATTATGCTCGGCCTTTGGTAACGAATACCAAGGTAGCGCGGTGGGGACGGGGGGGGGGGGAGGTGCATCGGGCCGCGATAGTTGCGAGCGCTGGTCAGTGACTTCATTCGGATTAAATTACACAACGAGACGCATCGAGCGTACGGCGTCTTATCGGAAGAATTTCGTAGTGGCAGCCATCATTGATTGTTTACTATAAGATTACTATACGCGTACTACGAGGTTACTCATCGCATCACGTCCGACTATTTCTTTTCATTCAATCACTTCTACCGCGCACTCTGTACCCTATCCCGAGAAATTTTCCGAAAGGTTAGACTCGAAAAGGGAATTTAGTCAAATAAAGCGCCTCAATGGAACAAAACGTGTAAAAAGGGATTATATTCCTTGACCGTAATTACCGAGGAAATGCTGATTTGGACGTAACAAAAATTGGGGGCTCGTCTGGGATTTCAACACCGAGTTGCCGCCAAATATATTATAAAATTATTTCCTTGAATCTCAACACAGAGTTTGCGCTAAAATATGTATAAATTGTTTTCTTTGATTTCAATCACAACGTGTGTAAAAACATATATACATATACATTATACTTTGATTTTTTCTTGATTATGAACTGTGACGTGACATTTTGTCCCGCCACCTGCACGGAGGGGGCATTGGACAGTGGGTCGACTCTACGACCCATTTGACGTCGCACATCGAGTTGGTCGTCTGGAATGCACCTTTGTTGTGTCGTATCGTACTCTCGTTATTATTTAAATTAGTTAGTAACCGCGATTTAGTAGTAAGTCCTTGCGTATTGTTATCTACCTCGCAAAATTATCTACTCGCGTAGCGTATATCGAAATTACGCTCGAACAGTATTTTCCTTTTTCTTTTCTCGCCTTCGGCGAATTGTTTACCTTGTACATCGCGCCAGAACTCAGAGACTTTTGGGGGACACTCGGCGAAGAAAGTATCCACCTGTGGTGTTTGCGGGGAGACGGTGTGCGTACTGTCGCGCGTCGCGCGCGAATCAGTTACCGTTAATTCAAGGGAATTCAAAAGGGAGTTTCAAGGCTTTGTCGAACGAATACCGATCAGCAGTATTCGTGGAAATGGATGCCGGAGTGATTATGGTACATTGACCAAGATACTGAGTCGCCGATTCACTCCCGACTTATCAGCATCGAGCTGAACCATTCCTCCGAGAATTTAGGGTATCGCGGTCCGTGAAGAGCGGCGTCTCGCTAATGGGGCTCGAGTGGGAAGGATGCAGCGGGGTGCAGTGAATCTCGTACCGTGTGGACCCACCGTGAGAGAGAAGAAGGCTTCATACTCATGAGGGAGGTCTCCCCCCGCTGCAATCGCCCATTGTCGGGTCCCTTGAGAAAGATTCCCGAAAATTCTCAACCTTAAGTCGTATACTTGGAGCCCTGACTGTACTACGCGCGCGATCGCGCGCTCGGCGTGGCATGGCTCTCCTCGTTAAGTATCGCTGTCTCTCTCTCCGTTTACCTATGCCTACTCGCGTAAGAGAAGGAGAGAAACATTACCTACTACCTATTGTGCGACTCGTACGACTTCGCCGAATTCCAGGAATTCCTTTGCACACAACGCGCAAAGGTATCGCCTGAGAATTGGGGGAGAGAGACAACGGGTCGCGTCGATCACCGTAGAAGTGCGAATAATTAGTTCCGGACGTACCGACAAAGTGAACGCACGTCTTCTTCGATCGCGCTCTCGGCGGGACGGAATACGAGGTGAGCCCGAGTCCCTTTTTCTCTCTGTGCGAGTCGATCGGTTCCTCGCGGTTCGGTAATTAACAAGTGTTAAGTAATTTGGCGAATCGGTTCGCGCATTATTTCATTTTCTCGTGCTCGACGAGAGTGTTGTTTAGAACGCGAGGAATCCGATCGGCTCGACTCTGGCCGGTATCTTTGTGGATTAAATTTTTTTTTATCGTTACGTAAAGTTACGTTGTCCTCCTATTAATGGGTAGTGACCATTGGGGTTGATAGGAGTAACGTGAGTACCTTAATAATTTTTTTTTGAGATTATCCTTTGGCAGTCGCAACGTTAGTTACCCTTGACGGGTTTAATTAGATAAAAATTTCTTTTGTGCTGTCACTTACGCTTACCTAATAGTTTGGCTTCACTTATTATTTGTTTCGGTTTGGGTTGCGACGTGACGATAATTTTGCGAGGATTCGCTAATAGCCTACCTATTCGCTATCGAGCGACTTCCGGTTATCTACTAGCTTTATGCTACCTATCGCGGTTACCTACTCGTGGTTCTGTATTCCGTTCTACGATTTTCTGAATATTGTCGATTACCTACCTTTACTACTACTGCCGTTTCTTTGACTATCACCTTTACCTACTCGTTGCGATTCTCCAATCATTCCGCAACACTATATTCTGATCATCTTTAACCGTTATCTGTTAGGCCTTGTGAGAATCGTAACGAGATTTCATTACCGACTTATTTTCTTTTGGTTTTGTCTACCGCCGTTTACCTACTCAGTTGTACTGCTTGAATTAGCTTTCCGTTATTTCATCTAATTATCTCGGCGTTACCTTACCTACCTACTTTACTACCTAACCGGCTTCGGTATATCGTCGAATAGTTTCAGAAAATTAACTAGTTAACTTTGTTTATCTTTTGCTCCTACCTACCCGAGTTTCGGGATTCACGTTGTTACCTTATTGTTATCACTTCTACTGCAATAAATTACACAGCGAACTTAATTTGGTACATTTCGTTACTCTCCTCGTCCACCCCCCTCTACTATTCTCTCAGGCGGGCTGAGTTAGCCGACTCTCGATTGCCGTACGCCTTGCCTCGCCGTACGGGGACCTTTCTTCGCATCTCGGGTTCTAAATTCAAACCGATCGTCGATCGGCGGTACGTAGTACCTGGCGCCCGGGTACCCCGGGATGCGAAAGTATCGTGATCTCGTCGTGGGTTCGTTTCGTATTCGCCCCGGCGGCGAGAACGGGGCTGTCGGGGCCATAGGGTGATGGAGTCGGGAAAATCTCCTCACAGAAATAAAGCGTGCGATAAATGAATCCAATTAATACAATTTTAAAACAAATTTCAAATAAATTGGTTAAAATAACATCAATATTTCAACAATAAATAAATAATTAATTTCCTCAATTTAAATCGGAAATTCAATTAAATAATTTGATCTCTTACGACCGTTTATTTGCATTGACATTAAAAAAAAAAAAATTTATAGATGGAATAATTTGTTATTAAAAAAAAAAAAAATTTCACCAGTTCAATGATGAAAATAAGGAAATTTTAAATGCCTTTAACGAGATCACAGGGTAAACTTTCTGATAAAGTCATTCATGATTATCCGGAAGAGAGGAAAAAGAGAACAAAATTAACAGTTAATCCGCAAGTGACCGCTAACGTTGAAAAACACTCAAAATCCACAGAAACAGAATTTGGTGAAACTGATATTTCTGATGCTAATGTTACGTCCGGGCTAATTAAATATTCCCCACCACCATCAGCAGTCCCACGCTGATGATGGTGGTTTCATTTTCAAAAGCGCTCTTATCGACGCTTTCTCACGAATGGATGCTGAGCAAAGTCAGCAATCCCACGGTAGAAGTCAGGGTGCTCGTGCACATCTCCGCGATGTGCTACGCCCTGCATTAATGCGAGCAAAATTTATTACGCGGCTAGAACCGCGCTACTTTTCAGGCAGTCTTATACCGGAGCTCGACCCACGAGGTCGAGTCCGGAAAAACCAAATTTTCCCAACGGCAACTACGAAGTTGCACGCGCGAACAAAAGTCTTACAGTAGGGCTCGACCAGCAAGGTCGAGCCCGATAAAAAAACGAACATTCAAAAACTCAACAATTAAATTTATCTATCCGTTTGTAACGGAACTGTTATTTCTGTGAAAGTTATGTTTTAATAAAAAAGGTGAAAATCATAATTTTTAAATCGATTAACTTTATAAAACCTGCATCCGATGGTCTCCGATCCCTGAACGTATCTACCGCGTTCAAAAAGGGAGCAAAAACATTTTAAAATAATTGACTGTTGCGTCACCCCGGACGTAACACTAACGAAATAAATACAGGAGATGTGATAAACAGTACAGAGGTACCACCATTAGAAATTGGAATAGAACATAATATTGAAGCACAAGTTGAAATAAATCCAGTAACTGGTCCAGAGGACGATACACTTAGGTCAGTTGAGAAAAGTTTGAGAGATATTCGAGGTCATTAAGGGAAACATTGGAATCACATTTTGAAAATAACGACGAAGAAAGTGAGGATTTATATCTAGAACGTGAATCAGAAAATCAAATTCATGTATTAGAACAAGGAATAGTTGAGGAAATTGGTAAAACATCAAGTGACAGTTTTGAGGATTCTCCTTCATTTTTATCAGCTAAGGGTAATACACCGGGTGTTCGATTTGGCACAGGAACAGACGCTTTGTCAGCTCGTCTATTGGAATCGTATATATCGGAAAATACTATATCAATTCGACGACCATTTATAAAATCGTGTGTAAAAACAGTGCAACAAAGAACAAAAAGTATTTTGGGAGGGAATAAAAATAATTTTGGAACAATTTTTGGTATATTTGCCAATAAAAATAATTTTTCGAGTCTATCAAGTGGGACTACAGTGACCAGCAATAACTTCACCATAGGTAACGATCTTGATAAATCTGCTGAAGCAGGGGAAGGAGTAGATCCGGTCAAAATTACAACAGCAATAAAAAAATTTCCCTCTGTGCGCTCGTCGATTGTACGAAATAAGATATCGTCGGTTCACGGGAAACATAATAATCATAAACCAAGTCAGAAATCCATAAATATTGTGTTAAATAAAGCTGTTAAAAATCTTTTTGGGAAAATGGGACCAGTAAACAGAAATACTGATAAATCGAGCAAAATAAATTATAGAGACAATGACAGAAGACGAGATGATGAGAGTAATGATGGGAATGGTAGTGGAAACGAAGGGATTCCTTGTCGTGAGCCTAGTCCGTCTCATAAATCGAGGAGATCCACGGGTATTACAAAAGAGGCAATGGGGATCATACGTGACGCAGTAAAGTTAATACCGGATTTTGATGGGAAAGACATTCTTTGAGTAAATACATGAATGGTTTGGGAACTGCTTTGAATATGGTCGGAGATGACTTTCAATTTCAGCTATTGCAATTAGCAAAAACTAAATTAAGTGGGGCGGTATTTGACAAAGTGGTTAAAAATGATTTTAAGGATATATACGATTATATGGATTATCTTAAGGTGACATATGATCCACCAAGGGATATTTTTGAATTACAAGGGAAATTAGGAAGTAGTGCTCAGTTAGATGAAGATAAAGTTGACCAATATGCATATAAAATTCAAACGTTAGTTGCAAAAATGAAAGAGGCTCAGCAGTATAAAACAGGATATTTAAGTGAAGGTGATAGAGAGGCTATAGATAATATGGCAGTCAGCTATTTTAAGAGAGGATTAAAACCAGAAATTCTCGATAAAATTGGTATTACGGGAAACTCACTCAGAGAAACAATCATTGCGGCTCAAGCCATTGAAAGGGATCTTACGGAGCGAAATACACTGAGAAATGCAGCAATATCTAAATTAACAACAAAAGAAATTGAAAAACGAATAAAACAAGCGTCTCAGCGCCCCATGTCCCTAAGGGACATTTTTTAAGGCACTCACGGGGGTGCACGTCGCGCTACGCGCTCCGTATCGAGTGTATTTACACATCGCGGTATGCGCTACGGATGAAGTATGTTTATACATCGCGCTCTGCGTTTCTTTTCGAAAGTACGTATGAGGGAAAAACATTTATCAGTTACGTAAATTAATTTATAGTTTTTAACCTTCGTCGAATAAAAATATTTCTTTTTTGTACCAATTTATTATTAATATTCACGACGGATATTTCCTTTTTGTTTGACGATAAATTGTCAAATATTGAGACACGAGACAAATATAACGAATTGCATCACGTAGAAGTTGATCAAATTAATTTAACGAATCAAATCATGTCTAGTAAAGTCGTTTTATTGGCTTAAAACTTATGACCAGATTTAATGAATATAAAACAAACACACAAAACATGTACCGACACCAATACGATTACCATTTAGCATTCAGGCCAAATATCCCCTTTAAATCCTTCCCCTTCAGTGTTTTTTTTCTTCCCCATAATTGATGGAATCAGTTCGTTATTTTATCTGTAGGAAACCAAATCATTGTAGAAGAAAAGTTCATGAAATTTGCTATTCTTTGTGATTTTCAATGAAATTTTGTCGATATTTATGGATGCTGCAAAAAATGCTATCTCGAGAACGAAAAAATATATCGTCTTGGTTTCTGTCTTGTATTGAAGAGGAAGTAGTACGTTACTCGAATCAAAAATTTGTCATCTTGGATAACTCCGAAATATTTTTTTTACATATTGATGAAATTTTTGAAAAATTTGACTTTGAAGGCTCTTTGACAGTCCTCTTATAACAAATTTTATTTCTACCATTTGAGACATATTTTTTTTCTTCTTCGTAATACATGGAATCAGCTCGTTATTGTCTCTGTAGAACAAACAAGTATTGGAGACGAGAAGTTTGAGAAATTCGATAATTTTTTTCGTTTTTCAATGAAATTTTATTGATATTTATCGTCGCTTAAAAATATCAAATTTAACATCATATCATATCGTATTTTTTTTATTTTATTTAATCACAAACGAGGATAAGTTTCTCGGTACGGAATAACTCGTAAAATCGACAAATTCAGTGTTTTTCACTTTCTTGATAAATAATTGTTTATAATTGTTCTTTAAGAGTACAATTGTTTTTTTTTTTTGCGAAAAAAAACTTTTCAAGACGTGAGCATATGAAAAAAATTTGTATTTCGACGAAAATTTGAAAAAATTTGAAAAAAAAAAGTTGGAAATACGTCGATAGAATAATCATTATCAGTTTTCTTATCAAGTTTAAACGAATAAATCCAGCGAACAAAATTGACAAAGATTTCGAATGTGATGAATCTCCGACGGTCGAAGTGTAAAAAATTAAATTTTTAATCATAGCACACTTTTTATCTGCGCAATAACTTGGAGAGTCAGTTTGTAAATACGATTTCTTTGAGAGGAAAGGATTGGAGCCGGCAATTTCGAAAAATTTGAAAAAACGATTCGTTTTTTGACGAAAATTCGTAAAATTAGTGTTTGCTTAAAAAATTCATATCTCCGCAGCGAAAAAAGATTTCGACTCTTGTTTCGGCTTGTTTTGAAGAGGAGAAAATACGTTGCCAGAAAAAGAATTAGCAGTTTTTATTATTAACTGTAAACGAATAAATCGGGTGAACATAATTGACAAAGATTTCGGCTGCGATGAATCTTCGACGGTCGAAGGATAGAAAATTCTTTTTTTTATGATTGCACACTTTTTATCTGCGCTATACCGCGTAGAATCCATTTATATTTACGTAAAATAGGAACAAACATTGAAACGAGATGTCGATTTTTTTTTTATTTGAAAATCATCCGGCCACAGATTACGCGCGCCGCGACGTGTGAGCATTTGTGTATCGTCTGCTACGAAATCAATCATCAAATCAATCATCATCAATCATCAATCAATCATCAATCAATCATCATCAATCATCAATCAATCATCAATCAATCATCAATCAATCATCATCAATCATCGAATTGTCATCTGCTTCCAAAGTTTGACAGATAGAATAAAACGAAAAAATATATTATCGCGATTTTTTTTAATTCTATTTGGGAAATTGTAATCATTTTGGATATTCGATGAATCTTTTTTGTGAGTTTACTACCAATTTTTTCAGTGAATTCGTGAAATTTATCATTTTTATTACGAATGTGAATAAAATATGGTAAAATATTGCGAATGATTTTCGGTGATAATATATTATTTTCCAAATAAAAAACGCAAACATTTGTAAATCTGTGTATGATATTTCATGCTTTATTTTTCACAACCGAAGTTTTTTTTTTAACACGATGAAAAATGGATTTTTGCCAAATCTAAATAACATAACCTTTAAAGCAAATCTTATTATAACCACTGTTGTTGAATTATTTTATAATTAAAATTATATTTGTCTGAATGACTCAAAATTTGTTGTACATAGTGCTTTCGATGCAATGAAATATTGTTACGAAAGAGAAAAGAATTGGTTTCCAGGATTCTTAATTATAGCACCGTACGGACATCAGATGTGAGAAAATAATTTTTTTATGGAAAATTGTGATGAATAAATAGTTAGAGATGTAGGATTGTCTCTAAATTTGCTGTGCGTAGTGCTTTTGATAAAACAAAATGATGCTGCGAAGGAGAAAAAAATTGATTCGCAGAGTTCATTATGATGGCACCGTACGGACATTTGACCGAAGGCAAATCCAAATTGTGGCCAATAATTTTTTAGAAAAAATACTTAAAGGTCTTAGATTGGTTTCAAAAGCAATGTGCATACTGGAAATAATGTAATAAAAAAACCCTGCAAAGGAGAACAAAATTGGTTCGCACCATCTAAAGTTACAGTGTGATACGGACGTCCGAGAAGAAAAATTCAGCCAAAAAGTTGTTTTCATTGCACCGTAGGCTAAAAAAAATATTTCTATTCATCGCAGTCACCTGAAAGTAACTACGCATGATGTTGGAGATACATCGAAGCAAATAATGAAAAATAAAAATTTTTGGAGTATACGCTGCGGAGTAACCCCTTCGACAGGCTCCGAAGAGCAACGGATGGTCATTTTAATAGGCACTCTTTGCCTATTGTTATAGTGAGTGGCTAAAAAGCCAGTATAAAAATTGTAGAGCCCATTGAGGAGGAACAGGAGGAACAAGTTACTATGGCACCTTTCGATGGAGGACAGGTAGGATCTAGTATTTGTCAAATTTGCAATGGTTCAGGCCACACTGCTCTAATGTGTAATCTCAGGCGAGAAACAATTGCTTCTATTGCGATAAAATGTCAGACTTGTGGAACAGAAGGGCACGCTAGTAATCAGTGCACAATGCATACCGCAACTTTTAACTGTCAATATTGTCAGGAGAAAGGTCACGAAGCAAAAGATTGCCCGAAAATAGCAAAAAAGGATAATAATACGGGGGCAATAGACATTTGTCAATATTGTAATAAAAGAGGGCATATAGCTGCGAATTGTTATTCTATACCATGTACCAAATGTGGTAAGAAGTTTCACAATGCGAGTAATTGTACTTCTCGTACACCAATAATGGGAATAGGAGATCAAGTGGTTAATGGTTATGGCGGAAGCCCGCCAAATTTTTCAAATAATCAACAAAATAATCAAAATAATCGTTCAAATAATTACTCCATTTTTTTTCATCATTATGTTATACCGCCGAATCCCGGTTAGCTACGCCGAGGTTAGCGGTAATGAATATTTTCTATTATTTTTGGGATGTTTATCGGAAAAGGGTTGGAACCCCAGTGAATGTTCGAATGCAGGAGATGTAAGCGAAAGTGTCTTTCTTTATTAATGCGTTGATACGCAAACTCAAATATCACACAGAATTATATTAAACAGAATATGGACTATTGTCCGACCAAACTTATGGAGTACTACTTACAGACCCTTTGCACGAGTCTCTCTACACGCAACCAACCGCGCAGTATCGGATGTCCAATTGTACTCTCCCACTTGCGCTCACTCTCACACTTTATAGGAGATAAAGTGGAGCGAGCGATTCAGCATATTTACGAGATTTGGTAATGATGTTTACCTTATCGTCGTTCCAGTATGCGATACTGTGCAGTTGGCGCAATATTTCATGATCGCACGCCTCGGTTATTGCGTAAGCGTAACCTCGGCGGTGCTCTCATTTTTCGGGGGTATAACATCCCTCCCCCCTTGAAGAAAAGAAATCGGGAGATTTCTTTTCGTTTTTATCCCAAAGTTACGCTAAATCCGATTCAAAGCGCTACAATTTTTTTTTTTTTTTCCCTGTTGGAATCTGCTGATGTTGTGTTCATTGAACTTGGGTTTTGCACGCTTCTGCTGCGTCGGCTTATCCTTCCGATCTATAAGCCGGTGCGTTCGCTGCAGAGCGTTATTCTCCTCGCAAATTTTGTTTGCTTCACAAGGAAAGGAAATCCATCGCCGGAATGTCGCTGCCCGTTAAGGTAAGGGGGTTCTGTCTCCCGAAAAAATATTATCGTTATTGTCGTATTTCCCCTCTAGTCTTATCTAAATTTTTTTTTTTGTTATTTTTCCCACTTATCGCCACGCAGAAAATGCGTTTGACTTCGGAAGAGGAAGTGGTCGATGGCTCGGTCGCAGTTCCGGTCCAGTCGTTGCCGTCAGAGACACCCTCGGCTCCTGCCGTCCCGCCGCCCGAGGTTCCGGTCTTCGATGATCGGCCCTACGCCCGGGGCTCGACTCGGCTGCTACTTGTCTCAAGACGACGTGGAAATCGGCGTGCCTACCCGGCTCGCCAGCGATACCGAGTCTTGCCTCCTTCGGGATCAACCGGAGTCCGCCCGGCCGGGGAAAGTTACGACGACAACGATGTGTGGGAGTTTGTCCGTTAAGGTCGCGATGTATCAATTTTTTCGTGTATTAGTTTTTTATTCCTAATAAACGAATTTTTACGAGATATTTTTTGTATCTCGGTTTCACCTTCCCTTTCACCTATGGCATCCCGGGGCTTCCCCGGTCCACCCGTTATCGCTGCTGCTGGCGTCTTGTCTGGTTCTTCTGCCGTTGGCTTTTTTCTCGCTTCTACCGTTGGAGATGTTCGCCGCTGGTTTCGCCATTCCGTTGGTGTCTCTTCATTTCCGTGAATTGCCACCTTCGTACAGGGGGCCTCTATCGCTGGTTGCGGTGCTCGGCATCGTCTTTGAATTAGCCAATATAAGGCGAATATCATCATTACTAGCAACGCGATCGCGCCAACCGAATGGTGGCCGATCTTTTCATAAATTTGCTGCGCGCGTGACACTCGGTTTCGCAGGCTGTCTCGGACGTGCTGTAGGCGCACTCCGAGTTCGTTTAACTCTTGCGGCGTGCTGACTACGTGCTCCAGGGCGATGCCCCCGCGTTCGTTTACCACCGTTGGTATATTTTCCGCCTCCTGTGGTGTCAATGTGAGGTTGTACATTGGCACCAAATCGTTGTCGATTACCTCCTGCTTTATTCGCCTCATCGTTTCGATGCGAAAATTCCTCGCCGTTGCGGTGCAACGCCCGGTGAGTATTAGCGACCCCGTACCATTGAGGACGACCTGCTGACTCGGCTTTTCGTCACAGGCGACAGTCATCGACTCAGGTTGCGGTGCGACGTACAGCCAACGTCCCGGCTGTCGTAAACTCACCACGAGTGTGTTTGTTAACTTCATTATGCGCTTCGGGCAACCCTGTTCCCGACCTACCGCACCACCGACGTATGTCCGTACGGTACACGGCGCGTCCTCGTTTATTGCGAGAGCCGGATGCCGAGGATTGCAGTAGTACCTCGTCCCATCCTTCCTGCAATCTTCTAACTCTCGTTCCGTTATCCGAAGGTAGTTCCGATTTTCCCGATCCACTATGACCAGCTCGGGTGTAGTCTCCAGGTAGAAATACGTATTATTTTCTCCTCGTTTCGGAAGAGGATACGTTCGGCTGATTCCATACTCCGCTGCGCCGACGAGAGGTATCTCGATGAGGAGTGTTAAGTTTCCCCCAACGCGATAGGCTCTCGTGGTTGCCAAACGTAGTAATTCCGCGGCATTTTCCCTCGATACCGGCCGAGGAAAGCTGCACCCCTTTGGCACATGCGGTAATGCCTCGGAAAGGTATTTCGTCAGCTTCTCCGGCGAGACGATCGTCGGATTCACCGTCCCTGATGCAATCCCGGCGAATAAGTTCGCGATATCCCTTACTTCTCCGAGAAATACCTCCATATATGAGTCTAAAAGCCCTAGACTCTCGTCGAATTGCTGCTGATTGGCTAGGCGACTGCTGCTGTTGTGAAAGTACCCATTGACTTCCCGCAGCATGTCATTTAGCTTCTGGAAATTTCGCTCAGACGCGTGCGACGAGCGATTGAACATGTCGAGTGACGACTCGACCACTTGCAGCTGTCGCAGCATCCCATTTTTCATCGATTCTTGCGTATCACGTACCACCGAAATTTCGTTCTCGATCCGTTCACCATCGGATGCATCGAGATTTCCCGTAATGGATTTGAGCACAGATCCCAATCCATCGACCAATCCGCGCTTATCCCGATGCTCTCCTCCCACGAGATCGTGTATCACGCCGATTTCTTCCTCGACTTTCTTGGAGAGACGCTCCAGATGCACCAACATCTCTGCACAGTGACTACCGGAACTCCTTGACTCCTTACATCGGTCCTGATACACGCTCAGATGCCACTGTATTGACTCCTCCAGTGCTATGAGATTCGAGAGATCCATCCGCACAGCCAAAGTCCAGACATCCGTATATAAACTCAACGTACCAATGTGTTCGAAATAAATTCCGGGCACATTGCGAAATTCACGTACGATGAAACCGCCGTCGCTGCTGACCATCGCCAGCAAGCATAACACCCTGCAACAGTGTTATCCTTCGTAATATATATATATTTTTTTTTTTTTTTTTACATACAGCTATACAGCTATACAGTTATAGCTCTCCCCCCCCCCCCCCCCCTTAAAAAATCCGATCTCTCAATTTTCGATATACTCGCGGAGACGATCCACGTGGACCTTCAGTCTCCGTCGTCCTTTGCGAATCGTATAATTGAGGGGAGGATGCACCTCTTCCACTACAAACGGCCCTATCCAATTAGCTGTGAGTTTTGCTGATCTTCCTTGCCGTACTGTTTCGTCATGCAGTAGGACTTTCTCTCCAATGCCGAATTTCCGCTCCTTCGCCTTCCCGTCGTGAAACTCCTTGGCATGAATTTTCGCAGCCTTAAGATTGGCTTGAGCCATTGCCCAAGATGCTCTCATACGCTCTCGCGATTCCTGCGAGTAATCGTCGTACGCGTACAGCGTACCTGAGGGTTTTTTCAGCGAAGTGGGGAGCTCAGCTTCTCGTCCGAAAATCAGGCTGTAGGGCGTGAAGCCCGTAGCCGTATGCGGGGTGGTGTTGTATTGAAACATGGCGTACGGTAGCCATTTGTCCCAATTCCTCTGATCCTCATCAATGTAACTTTTCAGGTATTCAGCTAACGTTCGATGCGAACGTTCTAAAGCACCGTTTGACTGCGGATGATATGCCGTTGTCTGCACTTTTTCTATGTGCAACAGTTTGCAAACGTCCTTGAATATCGAGCTCAGAAAATTCGTACCTTGATCCGTGAGTACGACTTCCGGTATCCCGTAACGACATACAATTTCCTCCGTAAATGCACGTGCGACATCGTTTGCTGTCTGCGAGGGGAGAGGTATCGCGATGCTGTACTTCGTTAACAAATCTTGAAATGTGAGAATATATTTATTCCCCGTTTCTGATTGAGTTAAGGGCTCTACAATATCGAGCGCCCCCTTTTCGAATGCCCTTGATGGTGTATCGGTAATTACCATTGGTGCTCTCGGCGTCGAACGAATTTTATTACGTTGGCATTTATCGCATGCCGCGACGTAATCTTCTATCTCTCTTCGCATACCGGGCCAGCTATATGCGAGTCGTATCCTATTTAACATACGTGTTACGCCTTGATGGCCGCCGAGAGGAGCATCGTGATATTCGTATAGAATTTTTCTTCTTTCATCTTTACTTAAAGATTCGCCATCGCTACGGTCCTTATCACCGTAGCTCGCATGGCCGCCGTTATCTCTATCGTCCGAGTCGCTGTCGCTATCGCGTCGTCCGTCTCTCTCGCGCTCGTTGCTGACTGCCGCCTCGCCTGGCATGATGGCTGTTGCGTCATCCGTCGCACTCAAGTCACCGCTGTTGCCTCGCGCTGTCTCTCACGAGTCTTCGCTGCGTCGCGATGGAGTGTCCACGCGCTCGCCACTATCGCTCTCTCCCTCGTGCTCGTTGCTGCCGTTGGCTGTCTCTCTCTCTGCCCGTCGTGCATGCGAGCGTGTCGTTACATATACTCGACTCAGCGCATCGGCATTTGTATTCTTTTTCCCTGCTTTATATACTATATCGAACTCATGTTCCGATAATTTTATTTTCCATCGCATGAGTCTCGATCCCGGATCTTTTACACTGAACAGCCACGTTAAGGGTTTGTGATCCGTAACTACTGTAAATTTCGTGCCGTAAACGTATGGACGAAATTGTTCGACTGCCCAGACAATAGCAATTAATTCCCTTTCAGTCGTAGAATAATTTTGTTCCGACTTGTTAAGCGTACGACTCGCGTAACAAATCGGTAAATCGTCTCCTATCTCCCCTTGAGATAAGATCGCGCCGATCGCTTTATCCGAAGCATCGGTTGTCACGACGAACGGCCTCGAAAAATCCGGATACTGCAACACCGGTGCCGACGTCAGCGCTTTTTTTAATTCGACAAATGCGTGTTCCCTTTTCGCTGTCCACTCGAATGGAATTTCTTTCTTCGTTAACTCCGTTAACGGCTTTGCAATTTTCGAGAAGTCTTTTATAAACTTTCGATAATAACCGGCAAGCCCTAGAAAGGACTGTACTCCCTTCATATTTTTCGGTACTGGAAAATCTCGTACCGCCGTAATTTTTGAGGGATCCGGTCGCACTCCCTCATCCGAAATTATGTGCCCTAAATATTGCGTTTCCTTCCTTAGAAAACTACACTTCCCCGGTTGCAGCGATAATTTCGCCTCTCGCAGGCGCGTAAACACTTCGCGAAGTCGCTTGTTGTGCTCCGTCAGCGTTGACCCGAATACCACGATGTCGTCAAGGTAAACGTAGCATTTTATTCCGTCGAGTCCCGCCAATACGGTGTTCATGAGCCTCTGGAATGTCGGAGGGGCATTTTTTAACCCGAAGGGCATTCGCGTATATTCGAAATGCCCCTGCGGTGTGGAAAATGCAGTTTTTTCTCTATCCTTTTCCGCCATGGGAATTTGGTGGAAACCCGATGCTAAATCGAGGGTGGTGAAGTATTGCGCCTTCCCCAGCTGATCCAATATATCGGTGATATTCGGTAAAGGATATGAATCACCGATTGTCGCCTCGTTAAGCTTACGGAAGTCTACAACGACTCGTAATTTTACCACTCCTGCTGCGTCAGGTTTTTTCGTAACCACGAGCAGCGGTGCATTCCATTGGCTTCGGCTCTCCTGTATGATGCCGTCCTTCAGCATCTGTTCCGTTTGCTTAGCAACTTCCTTCTTATGCGCTTCCGGTAAACGATATTGCTGCACTTTTATTGGTTTTACGCCCTCGCGAAGGGGAATTTCATGCTCAATTTTCGTAGTACACGGCAACCAGTCGCCCTCCAGGTGAAAGATCTCTGCAAAATCCTCACATATTTCAAGCAGTGTTTCTTTCTCTTCGGAATTTAAATTTCGCACGTCGATTGCTTCACGTAAGCGCGTAAGTCGCGTGCCGCTGTCTTCCCCCTCATTGCCGCTCGCCACGCGCGCGATGTTTAACTCGCGTGCGCTCTTGTCGTGACACGATTTTTCTGCTGACTCAAACGGCTCGAGTGTCACTGTCGGTCGCTCGATCTCGACTTCTTCGCAGGTGGTATTTATTATGCATACCGCACAGCTGTTTCCTCGCGGTTTCGTCGTACAGGCGCCGATTGCTACTCCCTCGGCGACCTCCTTCTTATCGGCAAGTCCCATTACCCGACTGCATGTAGCTACGTAAGCGATATTCTCGCTTCGCGCTGGTACTCGCATTTTTAATCTCCCATCGATTAAAGGCATTCGATGCCCGAGAATTCGGATTTCCTTGCCCCGAAGGATATCCACTTTATGCTCGCGAATGAAGTCCATCCCTAAGAAGCCATGCACCCCTAAATCCATCCCCTCCGGCACTACATGGAACCAATGCGATATTGTTCCCTTTGATGTCTCCAGATGTATCTGTGCTATGAAGGTCGAGAGTACTGGCTGTCCTCCCAACCCGATGAGCGTCGACTCGGATTTTTCCGCCTGTATATCACCCCCGAGAACCTCTGGACTTATCAGACTGACCTGTGCGCCCGTATCGGCTTTCAGCGTCAGTATTTCGGTTCTGCATTCCGGCGATTTTATGTGGAAATCACTAGCAATCGCTGCGGACGTGACATTGACGACGTAAACCTCGTGTTGTTGTCCCTTTCTTTCCGCCCGCTGCTGGTCGGTTCCCAGGAAATCTTTGACGGTTTTCCCGGTCCCCTGTGGCTTCGGAGGAGGTTGCTCGTTGCCGTTACTTTTCCCTGTCTGTTGCGGCTTTTGACCGCCTTGTTGCATACGCTTCCTACAGTCTCTCCACAAATGACCTACCTTCCCGCAGTAGTTACACGTCATTTTTACTTGATTAACTTCCTTCCCCGGTCCTGGTGCGGGGAGACTCGGACGTCCCGATTTTCTCGTCCAATCACGCGAGATGTGTCCCGTTTGTCCACAAGTAAAACATTTTCGGGGTGTTGCACCCCCTCCTCCCACCGAGTGTCGAGGTTGACTACCCCCCGGCGCTCCCTTACTGCCCTGTGACCCGAGCATTTTTTCAACCTCAGCTGCTCCGACTACGGAGTCTCGTAGACTTCCGTAATTCCGGGAGCGCACTATCATGCGGATGTCGGGCTGTAATCCATTCTCAAAGTTCATCTGCGCGCTTCGTCGCACAGCAGCTTCGACATACCGCGCACCATGGGGTTCGGTATCCTCACAAAGTTTTTCTGACACTTCCCCCGTTAGTCTTTCCACCCTTGCGGCGTACGCCGCTACCGATTCCTTCGGTCCTTGCTTTAATAGGCAAAATTCATACTGTAGGGCAGCGAGGGATTTTCGCTTCCCGTACAGCGCTTCTAATTCATGGCGTAATTCCGACATATTACGTATCACCTTATGTCGTAATTCCCGTGTCGCGCGATCTTCAAGTTTTCCGCTTCGTACGAGCGCCAGGAGCGTTCCCCTATGCGCTGGTTTCACCCTCTCCCATACAGCTTCACAGGATGACAAGAATTCCTCCAATCTGTTGGGATTATTGCCATCAAATGTTTTGATATTTTTCAGTGCCAAATCCAAGCTGATATATGGTGAGTCCTCCTCATCTTCCGGATGGGTGGTTCGCCGTCTCCCTTGACGTTCGGCTAACCTTCGTTCCACTTCTCCTGTTACGTAATCGGCCAATTCCGCCCGTATGGCCTCCAATTCTCGATCCCCCCTCTCGAGTCGATCGGCAACCCGTTCCTCGGCTGCCGCGGTGTTGTTTACCTCCGCAGGTGGATCCGGAAATAAATTTCGGCGTACCCCTGGGATCTCCACCCCCATGGGGTAAAGCCTACTTTCATCACCGAAGGTAGTCGTCCAATTCCGGTCTCTATCCGGGTTGTAAAATCCTCCCCTTCGTTCGCCGAGTGTGTTTCGGTATTGTGCCCTCAAACGTTGTATCTCTGCTTCTACTGCACGTGGGGTGAGATCAACCCCTGGGAGTGGTGCACCCCTGGGCTCCAACATACTTTGGTCCAAATCGGCGAGCTCGTCAAACGCTGGGCCTCTACGTAAATTGACCCCGAAGAGAGGGTTTGGAGATGATTCGCCTCTCGGCTGTCGTGCCGGGGCCTGTACTGCCAATTCGGCTCTGGCGACTGCCGTTATTCCCTGTAACGCAGCCCCAAGACCAGCTGCTACACGCTGGTCCTCCTGTGTGGATGCCGAAGGATCCTGCGGGGGTGGTTGCTGTCCTGAAGTCCCCGCAGCCTGCTCCTCTGGTACCTCTCTATCACTCATGTGGCTTCTATCTGGCTCTTAGCCCTTTATTCACGCCCTGACGGGGTTAGTAACGCGCCTACTGGTTTTTTTATTCCCGTACAGGTGTTAGTTTCGTGAATAGATTACTTTTGCACTTACAGGGTGCTTATCTGCCACATCTCAGGTTGCCTCTGCGTTGTATAACCTTCAGGCTCCCTCTTCGATACTGTTTCCACGTCCCTTTCTGCTAGGTGACGATCTAGTGGAGGTCTGCAGTCCCTCCTCACGGTTGGCTGTTCCGTCGATCCCCTGGTGACGGTTTTACTCACGACTGTATTGGTGTACAGCGAGTGACACACTTTCGGTACACTCTGGTTCGTTTTAATCACTCCGATATCCCACCGCTGCCACCAATGTTATACCGCCGAATCCCGGTTAGCTACGCCGAGGTTAGCGGTAATGAATATTTTCTATTATTTTTGGGATGTTTATCGGAAAAGGGTTGGAACCCCAGTGAATGTTCGAATGCAGGAGATGTAAGCGAAAGTGTCTTTCTTTATTAATGCGTTGATACGCAAACTCAAATATCACACAGAATTATATTAAACAGAATATGGACTATTGTCCGACCAAACTTATGGAGTACTACTTACAGACCCTTTGCACGAGTCTCTCTACACGCAACCAACCGCGCAGTATCGGATGTCCAATTGTACTCCCCCACTTGCGCTCACTCTCACACTTTATAGGAGATAAAGTGGAGCGAGCGATTCAGCATATTTACGAGATTTGGTAATGATGTTTACCTTATCGTCGTTCCAGTATGCGATACTGTGCAGTTGGCGCAATATTTCATGATCGCACGCCTCGGTTATTGCGTAAGCGTAACCTCGGCGGTGCTCTCATTTTTCGGGGGTATAACAATTACAACCATTTTAATACGAATAATCGTCAAAAATTCAATCAAAATTCGAACTTTAATCAGAATAATAATTATAATTCAAATGGAAATTATAACCAGAATAACAATTATAATCAAAATAATAATTATAATAAACATCGCAATAACGGAAACTATAATTACAATAATAATCATAATCACAATAATAATTTCAATCCAAATTATAATCGGAATAATAATCACCAAAATAACAATTACCATAATTATAACCAAAATAATAATAATTATCAACAACTTAGCAATGGACAAATGTCAAACGAAGAAGGGTCAAAAACATATGCACAGGCTGCCGATCCAAATTCATTGTCTTATAAGGAACATGTTATTTGCTTTTATTGTGGACAGAGAGGTCACGTACGGTATGAATATCAGAAAAGGAAAGAGGATATCAGTGCGATGGCACAGGGAAACGGGGATGGCGAGGCAGCAATGGGTGTGACGGCTCAGGCCAATTTAGTCGCACCCGGTTTTAACAGTGAATACTGTGCACCCGACTATTCCAATTGTCGAATAGTGGATATTCTTTTAATAATGCCAGAAAAAGATGTAATTCCACCTACTATTAAGTTGAAAAGTCGTGATCTTCCAGAGGAAGTTATTATGTTATTAGATACAGATGCGAGTAGAAGTGTAATCAAAATAGGAAGTCTAAACAAAAATATTAAAATTTTTTAGAGATGAAATTTTAAGACTCAGTGGAATCACAGATAATGTCGTTTTAACTTTGGGATATGTAATGATTGAAATTTTGGATAGAGAAACAGTGTTTTATATTGTACCTAATAGTTTTCCTACTAAACAAGAGGGAATTTTATCAACAGAATTTTTCCGAGATAATTTGGAAAAAATTGACTATGAATTGAGTCAGCTTGAAGTTCGAAATCAAAAAATAGAATTTTTTACCAAGGAAAGTATGATTTTTCCGCCAAGAACGACAAAGTTATTTTACGTACGAACAAAAGAAGATACAATTTCAGAGGGTTATTTACCTCCAGTATATGTGGGTAAGGGAATAAGTTTTGAGCAAGGATTGGTCAAGAATATTTGTGGAAAAAGTTATGTTAATGTTACTAATAATCGAGATGAACAAGTGGAGATACATATCCCTATTTTGGAATTGATAACGTGTCCATTAAACTTTGATAGGAAAATAGAGTCGATAGATAACAAGGAATAGGAGGTATGGCATACAATAGAAAAACACAGTGCAGATCAGACAATTGAGGATGAAAATTTGGAAATACTTGAAGAAATAAATAAGGGTAATCAAGATTATGAAGTGATGGAAGCAGAAAATGAGTTAAAGGAATCAGTAATCAATGTTATAAATAAACAACTGGAAACAATAACTACACTGGAAGAAAAAAATACGGAAGTAGTTATCGAAAATACAAGGAAGATCTTCCTTTTAATGATAAAAAGGAAGATATGATTGTTCAGAATTTTGACAGTAAAACAGAATTGCAGGCAACAAAGGGGTCCTTATCATATGAGTTTACGGATCCGTTGATAGCAACACGGTTCTTTTCAAACGAAAAATTATTTACTATAACATCTAAAATAGAAGATGAAACGCGATATCCAAGGGTATTGGAGTTATTACGATTAACAGATTTGGAGGAAAAGGAAATAAAGGCTGTAAAAGAAATAATTAAATACGGGGCTGATAGATTTCATATACCAGTGGAAAGATTAGAAGCTACAAATGTAATAACACATAGAATACCGACTACCGATGATCTTCCAGTAAATTCAAAGCAATATAGATATCCAGAGGTTCACAAAGAAAAAATTCGTAAGCAGATTGCGGATTTCCTAGATAAAGGATACATTAGGGAGTCAACATCGCCGTATAATACACTTTTGTGGGTGGTCCCTAAGAAATTGGATTCACAGGGCAATAAAAAGTGGAGAGTGGTCTTCGATTTTCGGCAATTAAATGAGAAAACGATCGGGGATGGATATCCTTTACCAAATATTGTCGATATTTTGGATCAATTGGGGGGAGCTCAATATTTTTCGGTTTTTGATTTAGCATCGGGATTTAATCAAATAAATATGCATCCGGATGATTGTCATAAAACAGCATTTACAACTCCGGATGGTCACTAAGTGTATGTTCGAATGCCTATGGGATTGAAGAACGCACCTCCAACATTTCAACGAGCAATGGATATGGTTTTAATGGGTTTACAGGGGCAGGAATTATTTGTTTATTTGGATGATATAGTAGTTTATGCAAAAACATTGGAGGAACATCATGAGAAATGTAAAAGATTATTTGATCGGTTGAGGAAGGCAAATTTAACTTTACAACCAGATAAATGTGAATTTTTAAAGGAGGAAGTAGGATATTTGGGGCACGTCATTAGTCATGATGGATTAAAATTAGATCCAAAGAAAGTAGAGGCAGTAAGAAACTTATCAAGGCCAACTAATGTAAAACAAATTCGTGAAATTACAAGATTAAGTGGATATTATCGTAGATTCATTGAGGGATACGCAAAAATAGCAAATCCGTTAACCAGTCTTTTAAAAGGTGACAAACCATTTGTATGGGGAGAGAGTCAAGAGCAAGCATTCCAAACACTTAAGGAGAAACTTTGTACCGAACCTGTGATTTTTCCAGATTTTTCAAAGCCATTTATTGTAACAACAGACGCCTCAGGTTATGCAATCGGCGGTATTTTATCACAAGGTGTAATAGGAAAGGATAAACCAATAGCATACGCTTCACGTACGTTGAATGAATGTGAAATCCGTTATGATACCTATGAAAAAGAGGCTTTGGCCATTGTTTATAGTGTATTAGCAGGTTGTTGGGCTCGCGCGCTGCGCGCGCTCGCATTGGATTACATTCGAACTGTCTAAGTAAAGGGTTGCGTACGCAGAGTCATTAAATATTTAAGAATAAATGAAAAAAATTCGACGTGTTACTACAATTGATAGATTTTTATTTGTTGGTTTTTGGCCAAATTCACTCGTAATTGAGTCATAGTCTTTGAGTCGGGAATTTGATTTCGAGATGCACCATGGGAAGGCAAACAACTAAGCATCTCATTTAAATTCGAGATTGATTACGTAGCGAGTTTCAAAATTACTACGTAACCATTCTCGAATTAAAATAGCAATTGAAAATTATAAAGTATATTAAAAAATCGTAAAAACATTTTTCTACAAAAATGTAAAAAAAAAAGACGCCAAGTGGTTTAAATAATGTTTGCGAAAAAAAAAATCAAAAAATACAAAATCATAGAAGCCAAGTAAAAATAAAAATAAAAAAACTTTGCTCGTCCTTTCTTTCATTCCTACTACATTTATTTGTGGTCTAAGGACTCGCCAAGTTTTTTTATTTTTATTTTTACTTGGCTTCTATGATTTTGTATTTTTTGATTTTTTTTTTCGCAAACATTATTTAAACCACTTGGCGTCTTTTTTTTTTACATTTTTGTAGAAAAATGTTTTTACGATTTATTTTATTCTTTTTTTTCATTTATTTTATTATTATTAATTTGAATTATTTATTTTTAAAGATTTTTTTTGTATCACACGCGTAATATTTATTAATTGAAATTACCACTCGTCTGCAATTAGTTAAGATAATTTTTTCACACAGGTATCCCTTTTTTTTACCACGAGAGATTTTTTTTATTAGTACCTTTCGCGATAGTAAAATTATAAATAACCTCTTAGTATTTAACCTCTATTTCGATGACTGAATGCGTGTCTACTATTCGCGGATCGCGGATACGGATATCACAAGTTGCTGTGTTCACGAACTGACACTTGGAATCGGTAACAGCTAACCGTTCGTTCCGCATATACCATTGTATATACAGGGCGCACGCATGGACACACAGACGCAACACACAGGCATGATGGGACATCGGACAAACAACGGACAGACGAAAAAATCTCTGAAGAAAAATTTTATCGTGAAAGTGAGGATTTTTTGGGCGACATCGCGATATCTCATCATTTCGAGCACCGATCGGGCTGATTCCAGGCGCATTTGGAAGCTTGTATTCGAATTATATGATGAAAGTGTCTTTGGAATTCAGATCCGATGTCTCGTTTCAGAGAAAAAAAATGTCAAACTTTAGGGGGCACGATATTAGCGTATAAGTACACGGTAGCGCTCGACGCGCGCGGACTCACCGCGCGGACTTTTTACTTTTTAAACCACTTGGCGTCGAGACGCTACCGCGTCTCTTGATATCAATTTCATTTTTGTTAACCAAATTTACAAATTTCATTCACGAACACGATTTTGAAAAATGAAAACCATAATTTAAAATTGCCACCCTATTGGAGAACTTTTGTGTACACAATATTGGGTGTTTTATCTCCAGGTACGTGAATGAATAAATTTTTTTCTGAACTTACGCGTGAGCACCTTACATATAGTTGACCGTATGAAAAACATACATCGTGTAAATCAATATCGGCAACTTGAAAAGTTTGACCTCGTGATTTGTTGATTGTCATCGCAAAACATAGTTTGACTGGATATTGGATTCGTTTGAACTTGAATGGGTAATTTGCTGGTATCACGGGTATGCGTGGTATTAACACATGTTCGCCGATTGAATTACCAGTAATAACTTCAGCTTCTACTATGTAAGTCATTAATCTTGTAATTTTTAATCTGGTTCCGTTACACAGTTTTGGTGCATTCAAATTTCTCAATAGTATGATAAGGGTTCCGATTTTTAATTTTTGGGTATGTCATGGAAGTCCTGGAGGGTTGAGAGAATTTAGAAATTCAATGGGATAATTTGTTACTCGCTGAATTTCTGTGACACTATCGATCGACCGATACACATATTTATGTGTAGCTTTAAGTATCAATTCGTTGATGAAATTAACTCTGTCATTTTTCGGGGCGAGTATAGCGCGTTCCTGAAATCAAGAGCCCGTATGTTTTGAAGGTGTCGATAGATTCGGATATACTTTTGATATTAATTCAGTCAGATCAGGTACCACCGTTGCTAATTTTGAATTGATATTATTTTCGCCATTCTGTTCAGGGTACGTTCCACTGCCAACTTGCAGTAGTGTATCAGAAAATACACCTGCTCGTGCGTCACGTTTTAAATAACCTTGCATGTTTGTTGTTAGAGTCAAAATTCCGACAGATTCCCACAAAAAGATGATTTCACACACGCATTAATGGCGTCGGCTTTACTGCCCCTAGGTATTACAGGAAGAGTTTGTCGAAAGTCTCCCGCAAATACTATCGACAGAATCAAGAACAATTACAGACTCCCAATAACCCTTTTGCGTATGTCCGTGGGACGAATAAATTTCAGTACAATTATTGTGAACGAATGTTTGCAAAAAAGCATGGTGTTTGTAATTTACACTTGTACTTATTGTAAGAAGCCGTTCCGGTAAAAAAATTATCTAAGTTCCCACAATAGGCAGCATTAAAAACAGCAAAAAAAATAAGAATAAGGTTCGAAAATAAAGTATGATTTTTGCAGATTATTTTTATGTTCTATATATGTGTCTGTGAGGGGTGTCTGTGAGGGGTGTCTGTGAGGGGTGTCTGTGAGAGGTGTCTGTGAGTGTCTGTGAGCGTCTCATGGACAAACACACAAGAAAAATCGAGCCTTTCTTTTATATATATTAAGATTACACTTTAGACCGTATTTATATGGGAAAGTTTTTACATTAGTAACTGATTACAAGCCTTTAGTATGGTTTAAAAGTTGCAAGGATGGAAATGCCCGCGTACTTAGGTGGAGATTAAAATTAGCTGAATATGAATATGACGTTGTATATAAAAGTGGAAAATCGAACGTAAATGCCGATGCACTATCGCGAAATCCAGTGGATAACGGGGAAGAAACCTTGGAGGAAATATTTATAACACGAGTAAGAGGCGTCAGGAGTTAACGATAGAAGAAATAGAGTTATTGCTTCAGGATAATAATAATGAGAACGATGGAGAAAGTGATGAGGAGATAATAGTGGAGGAAGACGATCCAGAGGAATTGTGGAAAAAATCAGTACAGATGATGCAAATAGATGAGGTGGATTGTGAGAATCCAATACCGGATACATCAGTTCAAAATTTTTCGGAGGAAAATTTACCAATAGACAAAATTAGGGATGAAAACCAAAAACAGGAAATCGAGAAAAATATTGGAAATCAAGCAAAAATTAAGCCGTTACCAATTAGGCATGGAATGATAACTAGACAACAAGTGAAAACCATAAATAATTCTTTGACAAACAATGACAAAACCACAGTAAATAAACAATTTTCAGATACAGAAAATGATGAAAAAGAAGTTGAGAAATCTAAGGAGAAACACAGGAAAAACCGAAAAATTAGTAGAAATTCTAAACTCAGAAATAAAGATTCGAAGCATTCTAGAAGGCCATTAAGAGTTGATCAGCCAGTAGATTCAGATGAAAATAAATCAATAAAAAAATCAGATTCAGAAATAGACAGTTCAGATGACGAAGACAGAAATGAAGATAGTGATTCTAGTCAGCAATCTGAAATGGAAACTGAGTATATCACTTCGCGAAATATTATTCCATCTAGAGAACTTTTGTTTACTAGGAAGGATTCATTAGCTTATTTTTTGGATATTGATGGAGGACCACTGGATATGGGATCACGAAAATTGTTTGAGAGAAAGGAACTACCAAAATTTTTAAACTTGAAAGTGGGAAAAGTTGTTGCAATAAAAAAAGGGAATAAATACCATATTGCACTTCCTATAAAAGATGAACCGGGAGAAGGAGCTACATTAATATTAGGGCATATTAAAGATGTAATAACCAGTTTAAAGGAATTTATGGAGGCAAAAGAAATTCAAAGTGTAAGCATAGCTAAAACAGATTTTATAGAAAACGTTCCATGGGAAAGAGTCGTGGGGGAATTAAGATTGGAATTTTTAAATAGTGCAGCAAAAATTATAATATGTCATGGAATTATCCGATATCCAAGTAAAGGGGAACGAGAGGAGATAATGCGAGAGGCACATAGTTCTGCTGTAGGGGGACATTCCCAAAATATTTTTTTCAAAAAAAAAAAAGGTACGCCAAGTACTGAAAAATCCGATTTGCAAATATTGTTTAAAAAAAAATGAAAAAATTTTATAAGCCAAGCACAACAGAAAAATAAAGATTCTATATATCAAAAAATATTTTTTTTTGCACAAAAATTGCTGAAAAAAATTGGCGTTCCAATGCTAGTGGTTTATTGTGATGCTTGCAAACACCGGAACGCCAATTTTTTACAGCAATTTTTGTGCAAAAAAGAAATATTTTTTGATATATAGAATCTTTATTTTTCTGTTATGCTTGTCTTATAAAATTTTGTTCATTTTTTTTTTAAACAATATTTGCAAATCGGATTTTTCAGTACTTGGCGTACCTTTTTTTTTTTTTGAAAAAAATATTTTGGGAAATTCCACTTCTTTTTGAAAAGCTACTATTTTTTTGTAATTTTCCCTTTAAAATTAATTTCGAACTCAGAAAATTTAGATCGAACAAAATTAATTCTATATGCAAAACCGGGCGAACGGCACGTCACATATTCCACTTGATGATTGCCGGTTATGTTATTCGAGATCGCAAAGAAAAGTTATAATCGATATAAAATCACAGGTATAACACGTAACTCGGAATTTTTCTTTTTTACTTCGCGTCAAGACACTAAACCAGGATACGCAATACATAATTATTATTTTCGGAAACACTCAAAAAAATGTTCACGCCGCAAAAATACGTGCCGACGATAAGAACTGTCAGCTGTGCCGGCTGTGGCAACGAGCGCGCCACCGCGCGAATTTTTCTGTGAACTTATGTAAACGTAGACGGCGTATAGCATTGCCACCGACAACAGCTGACAGCTACGCCGGCTGTGGCGACGAGCGCGCCACCACGCAAATTGTTCGATGAACTGATGTAGACGCAGACATATATATACGGGACAGGACACTTTATAATCGTTTGGACCCTGTGAAATTCCTGACCTCGAGATCTCGAAATAGGCTAAACCAATTGAATGGTAACTAGGCTCTTTCTCAAGATTGACCCAAAATTACCTTATAAAAGTGTCCATGAAATATCGATTCGTTGTCTTATTGCGAAGATATATCGATCGAAAGTTCAACGCACTATACACTTCCGGTATATTGGCGTAGGTTACTCTCAGTAGCGACACGCCTTGTACTGTTTTTTCAGTTCTTGATAGAGGAATTACAAAAACGTTCAATTGAATTAGGCAACGATATTATCGGGATGAAATGAAAATAAATTAAAATAAAATGAACAATTTATACAACAATGTTTACCGTGTCAGTTAAAAAAATGTGTGGAGAATACAATCAAAACAGCCAATGGTTATTACAGATACACCAGCTACAGCTTTTGATAAGGTAGCTATGGATATAGTTGGGCCATTGCCACGAACAAAGAAAGGTAATGAATATATTCTCACGGTTCAGGATCAGCTTTCGAAATTTTGTCTTGCTTTTCCTATTCCTAATGCCACATCCATTACAATCGCTGATACATTGGTTAAATATTATATTTGCATATTTGGAGCTCCAAAATGTGTATTGACTGATCAAGGAAGAAATTTTTTAAGTGGATTAATTAAACGACTTGCAAAACGATTTCGAATTAAAAAACTTCGTACTACGGCCTTTCATCCACAATCAAATGGTTCATTAGAACGTTCTCATCATGCATTGGGAGAATATTTGAAGTTGTATAGGGACAATGAATTTGGATGGGATGAATGGGTTGAATTGGCTACATTTAATTATAATACTAGCGTACATGAAGGAACAAAACATACTCCGTATGAACTCATCTTTGGAAAAATGACACGACTACCATCGAGTGATCCTATACGGGAAGAGGATAGAATACCTACTTTTGATAATTATATAGTTGATTTAGTGACTAAATTACACGGGAGCCGAAAAATAGCCAGGGAAAACTTAATAAAAGCGAAGGAAAAATCTAAGGAAAGATAGCGACCAAAAACTCAACGAACAAGATTTTAAAGTCGGAGATCACGTATTTCTGAAAAATGGACTGAAACTAAAGAAATTGGAAGACCATCATCAAGGACCTTTCGAAATAATTGAAATAAAAGGCAATCAAAACGTTAAATTAAAAGTCAAAATAAACCAGTGATAGTTCATGCTAATCGATTGAGACGCTCTCATATTAAACCAAAAATAAAGCAACAATAAACACAGAACAATATTAACTAATAAAATGAACCAATGAATAACCATATAAATCAACGTGTAAATAATTGAATTGACAGGAAATAAAATAAATAATCAAGGAAAGCATCATGAATCATCAAACAGCAGCATGTGGAAACAAAAGGAGAATGGTAAAACCAACACAACAGGCGTCAAGGTCAAGGGTGGAAGGAAATCAAAGGAGAAGTTCAGTTTATCCTCCTCGGCGTGTGAGGGATGCAATCGCTGAACTAGGATCGGACTATTTCCCGCATCCATGGAAGGAAGACAGGGCTGCAAAGGAAGAATCGGAGCTCATGAAAGAGCGAATAATAAACATTTACAGTGGGGTTATAAAAAAATTGAGCGATAAGGAATTGGCGTGGAAAACATCGGCTATCAGGCTTGGGATTGAATATCTTACAAGTATCGGCGATACATCTGGGGAATAGAAAAAGATGTAGATGATTATTATTCACACATCTATTATGATAATGTCCGTACTATTTTGCGGGAATTCAACATCAAAGTTAGTAGTGAAGGTTACGAGGGAGAACACGAGAAAGGGGTATAATACGTTGTAAAATTCGTGAACACTGCTCCATTCGTATGCGTAGAATTTGGGGAAAATAAAACTATGATTCGTGTAAAGGGTTTGGGAGAAGTGATTAATAAGGCAAAGGCCTATTTGGCAGGAAAACTCGAAAAGACATACGAGAAAAACAAACCTTAGAATATTAATCATTAAAAAAAAAAAAATTTTATTACAATTTAAGATTTTATTACAGAATTCGAGATGGAAAAACAAGTAAAAGCAACGGAACGATTGGCAGCACGGGTAGTCAGTAGAAAGGATTTAACGGATCCAATAGCTCAATATTATGGTGTACCGGTAACTCGAAATACGCCACCGGGTATATACAAAATTCAAATCGTTTTTGGGAAGTGGATGGACGTGGGGATTGGCACAGATCGAGAAGAAGAAATCGAGAACGCAGCAGAGGCTGTAATTGATCGAATGAGGGAGACAAGAACTCTAATAATGAGCTGGGAAAAGGACATAAGGAAACAGAAGAAATTATTGGAGAAACGGGTTTTTTCATTGGCAATAGAGATGAAACAACTCGGAATCGATGCGATAATTAATTTGTTGGGAAGGATAGAGGGAAATGAGACTCAAATCGGGGGATTCGACGCATTAGACTTATATAATGAAACCGAAGAACTTCTTGTACGATTCGGGTTAAAATTAACCTCCAGCGCCTTCGACGGGGGTAGAGTTAACGCGACAGGTTTAACAGCGGTGTGCGAAGAATATCCACCGATAACCGTAGTAGAGTTTGGTGCCGATGAAACAGAAAATCAGGTTTGAGCATTGGCACAAGTATTAAAGGCTGTTAATTATCGTCTCGAAAACGAGATTCAGAATATGTTGGCGCAACGTAAAATTGAAAAAGAAGTAAAAAAAATAAATTCTGTAAATTAACGAAGGAAGAGTAAAGGAAAGAAACATCGAAGGCATTAAAAAAAAAAACCATAACAATAATACCATAACAATAACATTTATAAATCGGGAAGTGTGAACTATATATAAAACACACATTTTGGGGTGAAGTTAAAAATAAAAATATATAATCAAACTAATGTTAACAACTGGCGATATATATATATAAAAAAAAATATATAATGTTTCTCTATATTAAATTTGTGAATAAAATTCAAATATTCTGTTTCGTATGACCGTGAAACTCGCGTAGTATGGGATCGAGAGCAAGATGGATGCGCGGGAGAGGGGTCAGGGCAATTAAATAATTTTATTCCGAGAGATGCATTTCAGGTATTTGAGCGTTGACTTTATTTCACTTTACAATTTGAGAGTACCGTGTAGAGTGAAAAATACCTGTCGAGTTCTTGAGCGCTCCTTGTGATAATAAATCGACGGTGAGACGCGACGCCGTTGAGTCGTTCGTTGAGATGTCCGTTGGCGATGCCGAGAGTAGCTGAGTCGTTGAGAATATTCCTGATGAGCGCTCCTGGTCGCAAATATGCGCTGAGTTGTCGCACACACCTCTTCCACTATCACTGAGCTGATCACGAGAATATTCCGTTGATGAGAAAACCGAGAGAACGTCCGAGAATATCCGAAAACCGTAGAGACGCGAGAACGCACGTGGAGATCGCACAATGCCGTTGCTGATAATGGCCGCCGTCGTCCCGTGCCGGTAGTCTCGTCTCTTTCTCATCGAGCAGCGGCAAGACGACGAAGCCGCGCGTGCGCGAGTATCGATCAGTGATCGATGCCGGAGCGTGCTGCCGCGCTAGGAGAGCGCGGCAGTCCGGAAAATGAGCGACCGTTCGCAACATTCCCGCCCGCCATCTCCGCCTCCGCGGAGATGTTATCCCTTGGTCCCTTCTGTAAGCAGAGGGACGAGTTTCACAATTGGTCGAGTGAGTGTGGTCGTTGCGGTTTTCAGGGTAACAACCCGAGTTAGTCCATCGCGCCCTGGATGAAGAGCGGTGACTCGAGCGAGAGGCCATCTCCCTGGAGGGGCTCTCTCGTCTCTGATGAGAACCAGAGAGCCGATCTGAATTGCATCTTGAGAGTGCTGCCATTTCGAGATCGCTTGTTGTTGATGCAAGTAATGAGTTGACCAAACCTTCCAAAATTGCTGCGTCTTCTGCTGGAGTAGTTGCCAATGAGAGAGGCGAGCCTCTCTGAGATCGAGTACTGAAGGCTCAGGTATCGTCGTCAGAGCAGAGCCGACAAGAAAGTGTCCGGGTGTTAGAGCTGAGACATCCTCTGGATCGTCGCGAAGAGGTTCCAACGGCCTTGAGTTGAGCAGAGCCTCGATCTGCGTGAGCAGCGTAGCCCACTGTTCATACGTGAGCAACGCATCACGTACCGTTCGCCGAAGATGGTATTTGACGGATTTTACGGCCGCTTCCCATTTTCCGCCCATATGCGGAGCTGCTGGGGGGTTGAATACCCAGCTGATTCCTTCCCTCGAGAGTTCCAGAGCCATCGTCCGATGTTCACGGGCGCTTGCCGTAAACATCTGTTTGAGAGTTGCGTCGGCTCCGAGAAAATTCGTTCCGCAGTCCGAATACATTGCCGTGGGGATGCCTCTCCGTGAGACAAATCTCCGAAAGGCTGCGAGGAACGCTTCCGTTGAGTAGTCCGTGACAACGTCCAGATGAAGCGCCGAAGTGCTGAGGCAGACGAACACACAAAGCCAGCCTTTGTGAGTTTTAGCTCCTCTACCTTGCCACGACTTGAGCATGAGTGGTCCAGCGTACTCCAAGCCTGTGTGCATGAACGGGCGAGATGGTGTAACCCGGCAAAGAGGTAGTTGGCCCATCAATTGACGGGCACGGATCCCCCTCTGCCGAGCGCACATCACGCACCGAAGCACATGAGCTCGTACCGTATTCCTTCCTCCAAGAATCCAAAACCGTTGTCGAGTATGAGACAGAGTGAGCTGAGTACCGCCGTGAAGAGTTCTCCGATGAGCTTCGTCGATTATCAGCGACGACAAGTGCGAATGCCGTGAGAGAATTGCCGGATGTTTACTCTCTTCCTTGAGAGCAGAATTGTCGAGCCGTCCACCGACTCTGAGGACACCATCTGCGTCGATAAAGGCCGTCAACCTGCTCAGAGGATGACCTGGCGGAAGAGTATCCCCCTTCGAGAGCGTCCTGAGTTCCGAGGCGAACGATGCCGCCTGAGATGCTTTAACCCCAAACTGCTGTGCACGATGCAGTTCCGAGGGTAGCAAGAGTCGTCCGATGGGTGCTTTCGGTAGGCGCCTTAGCCGATCAATCACCCTGAAACATAGAGCCGTTACTCTCAGAAGTTTAAAATATGATGAGTACCTGAAGAGCAGATCCCATTGACAATCAGGTTCCGGAAGAGCCCCCACAAGCGAAACCCCTGGCCTCGCCTCTGAGCCGCTAGCCACCTCAGACACGTCTGTCTGAGAAGGCCATTTTTCCCGGGGCTGAGTGAGCCATGATGGCCCTTGCCACCACAACGTGAGAGCTGCCAGTTCTTGCGTTGTCGCCCCGCGCGACGCGCAGTCAGCGGGATTGCACGTTCCCGGCACGTGCATCCACGAGCAATCCGGTGAGAGATCCTGGATTTGCGTGACTCGGTTCCGCACGTAATCCTTCCATCGAGAGGGATGAGCTTTGATCCAGGTGAGAGCGACCTTCGAATCCGTCCACAAAAATACCTCGTCGATATCAAGACCCTCTTTCTTCCTGATATGACTCACGAGCTTCGCCAGAATGAGAGCACCAGAGAGCTCTAACCTCGGGATGGTTAGTCGCTTCAAGGGTGCGACCTTTGTCTTCGAGCAGATTAGTGACGTCACTTTCCCCGTGGACGGTGAGTCGACCGTGAGATACACCACGGCCGCCATGGCAAGCTGTGACGCGTCCGAGAAGCCATGCAGAGTAACACGTGCCCCCTGACATGTGTTGAACCACCTTGGAACAGAGAGACTAGCCAGTTGAGTGAACTCTTCTCTTACCGCCTGCCATTTTTCCGCCAGAAGAGCTGGGAGTGGTTCATCCCATCCGAGTTTATGCAGCCAAAGCTCCTGGATCAACGCTTTGGCGCGAATGGTAACCGGTGAGATAAAGCCGAGAGGATCGAAGATCTTCGCGACCTCCGAGAGAACCACGCGTTTTGAGACCTTGCCGGTAGGCGAGCTTGACCGAGAAACGAACGTGAATTTGTCATCCTTTGGCGACCATTGAACCCCGAGTAATTTGGTTGTGCAGTCGTCGAACTGGATGGTTTGCTGATCACCAGATGACCCAAGCTGAGCGAGAACCAAAGGACTCGTAGCGTGCCACTTAGCCAACGGGAATCCTCCCGCGTGACAGAGTCCCTTCAACTGTTGAGCCGTTTCCAAAAGAGCTGCTTCCGTGTCAGCACCGCCAAAGATATCATCAACATATCTTCCGTACAAGAGAGAAGGCACTGCCAACGGGAAGTTGTGCCCCTCATCCTCAGCGAGCTGAAGCATAGTTCGCACCGCCAAGAACGGCGCTGATTTCGTGCCGTACGTCACGGTGGTGAGACGATACGGTACCTCGTTGAGCTTTTCATCGACCCAAAGGATGCGCTGAAGGTCTTGGTCCCCTTCGTGCACCCTTATTTGACGAAACATCTTCGTCACATCCGTCGCGAAGAGATGTCGATGATGCCGAATCCATATGAGAACGTCCGAGATGTCCAAGAGCAGGTTGGCACCAGTGTGCATGAGATCGTTCACCGAGTATCCTGATGCGGAGGCGCTGGATCCGTTGAACACAACCCGAAGCTTTGTTGTAGTTCGCTCAGGTCGTAACACTCCATGATGCGGCAGATAGTATGCCACCGGATCCTCCGAGCGTTGAGCCGATACTGGAGCGCGAGCCATATGCCCGAGCTTCTCGTATTCCCCCAGAAACTGCGTGTACAACTCCTTGTACACATCATCCTTTGCAAGCCGTTGCAAAGTTTTGCGGAGACGATGACGCGCCGTTGAATACGAGTCGCCCAGCAATGAGCTGGGAGCCTTGAGAGGGATACGCACGATGTATCGTCCCTCTTCATCCCTCGTATGAGTCGACCGGAAATGATTTTCGCACTCCTGTTCCTCGGGCGAAAGAATCGCCGTCTCGTCTGTTGGAACTTCCTCTTGTTCCCAAAATTTCGCGAGAAGATTCTGTAGAGCTTGAGAGTCATTGTCGATTCTTCCAACGAGCGAGACGTTCTGATGAGCAGTTACCCCTTGAGCTGTCACTGGGCCGAGAATTAACCATCCGAAAATTGAGCATTGCGCCACTGGCATTGAGCGAGATCCCCTTATCACCTCGGGCTTGATGACTTGTCCATAGACGTCCGCTCCGAGCAACACGTCCACTGCTCGAGATTGATAATACAGCGGATCAGCAAGTTCGAGATTCTGCAGATGAGGCCATGCATCTACGATCACGTCGGCAGATGGTAATGCCGTTGCGATCTTCTTAAGCACGTGAGCTCGAACCATTACACTTTCCGACGAGTATACCGAAGCCAAGGAGAGTTGAACGACCCCCTTGGTCTTTGTCGTGTGAGTGCCTCCAATGCCCGTGACGATGAGCGGAGACCATTGTCGAGAGAGATGCAGAGCTGACACAAGCTCGTCAGCGATGAAGCTGAACTCTGATCCAGGATCAACGAGAAGTCGAACCTGATGAGTCGTCGATGGCGTGCGTACAGCTGCGACGGCAGTTGCAAGCAACGACTGAGAAGATGGGATGAGAGCTTGAGTCACTGAGAGAGCTGATGACTCGTGAGATGTTTCCGCGAGAGCTGTGTCCGAGTGAGAATTTCCAACCTCGTCCTGGCTAAGAGACGATCGAGTTGTTCCAATCGAGTGCGACGCGCGAAGTGAATGAGTTGAATCCTGGAGAGCGACGACCGCATAACCTCCCTATTGAGAGGTCGAGCTCGTTCCTTGCTGAGATGTTCCTTGAGTTGTTGCTGGTCGAGCTGATGCGGATGCCTCGTGCAGAAGGGTGTGATGTTTCCCCTTGCAGGTCTTGCACAGTTGTGCATTCCTGCAGACACGAGCGCTATGCCTCCCCAGGCAATTGAAGCACAGCCGCTTCTCGACGACCAGCGAGCGTCTTTCCTTCGCGTTCCTATGCAGGAACGAGGCGCAGGCCGTAATGTAGTGCGACCCTTGGCAGCAGTCGCATGCGTAGGCCGAACGAGAAACGCCGTATCCCTGAGCCGATGCTTGTAGAGCCGATCCCCGCTGTTGAGCTGCCGATTGAGTCGATCCGTGAGTCTTCTTCTGAGCTGCAACACCTTGAGGTTGTTCCGTCGTTTCTAGAGCGCGCAGTTTTCCTCGCACATATTCCTCTACCTTATCATAGCTGTAGGGAACTTTCGTGCTTCCGAGAGCGAAGGCCAAATCTCTCCTGAGCGAGGGGTCCAGATTTCTCACCATGAGATGCGCCCAGAAAATATCTCCGATATCGAGTTCGGCCGCAAGAGATTTGACGGTCCTTGCCGCCTCCGGCACGACACCGTATATTTTCTTCAACTCCGCCTGATTCGACCAAGTGCCCGGCGAGAGAGAGAGCACCCGTTCGAGATAAGAGGCGATGACTCGTCCCTTATCCTCGTATCGAGCCGTTAGAGTTTCCCAGGCCTCCTTGAGTTTCCCTTCCTGGAGAGGGACTGCCGAGATGAGCTGAGCGGGCTCCCCTTCGAGACTGAGCTTCAAATACTGGAGCTTATGCACCTCCGAGATGCTCTCTGGCTCCAGTACCAGAGAGTTGAACAGCTGCGAAAAACGCGGCCATTCGTAGTATGCCCCCGAGAAGGTCGGCAAGTCAAGTTTAGGGAGCTTGGCTGCCGCCGTGACCTTTGAGCCGCCCGCCGTCGAGATGCCCGAGAGAGCCGATTCCGTTAACCCAAGACTGCGCTTGAGCCCCAAGATCGCCATGAGAGTGTTGTTCCGAGTGCTGGTGATCCTGCGGAACAACCCTTCCGTAAAGTAGGGATGATTCAAGTTCCCTGATGGCCAATGATCCGAAATAAATTCGTTGGCCTCCTTCGCGTCGTTAAAGAGCTCCTCGATTCGCGCTTCCCACATAGCGAGATGCGAGAGCGATGACTCCCGATCATGCGCCTGCGCGACGGATTGCGCGAACTCTCCGAGCATCTCCAACCTCTCTTCCTGCTGGAAGATGCGAGAAGAGATCGGTCCGGTAACCCTCGCAGGAGATGCCGAACGAGTGCGACGATTTGTTGTTTGCGAGAGAGGTACGTTGAGTGTTTCCACTGCGGAGGAAGAGGCCCCTTGACTCCCGTCAAGAGACGCCTCCTGATCCGAACCGCGAGTCGTCCCGTGAGTGAATTCCGGAGCTGAATCCTGAGCTGTTGCCGCCACCGATTCCTTCGTAATGCTCTCGTTAGGAGAGACGTCATCGGCCCAACTCATGGGCGGGGGAGGAGCCGGTCTCTTCTTGTCCTCCATCGTATCCTGAGCAGTCGAATTCCCAGAGTCTTGAGCTCCTCCTGTCGAGTTCATTGTATATGAGCGCAATGTCAGAGGATAAAAGAAGACGAGATAGACACAGACGGCAACAGCGACAGCGCACAAAAAATTGTCCAAAAGAGAGAAATTTCTTCAAACAATTGTCCGAAAATTATTTGCACTCTTGATGACACAAAGTTGCACAAAATTGAGCGAAACCGAACGTTAAAAATCGTGCAACCGAACCGTGAGCCGATACCCGAAGCGCGCGAACATTTACGCCTATCTGTCACCGTGCGCGAGAGAGAGAAGTCCGATAGGCGTAAAGCTTGAGGTATACCGTGCGAGCGAGACGCACCGAATCCCCGTTACAACGCGAGAGAGCGAGTGAGAGCGCACCACCACGCCGCACTGCACGCTCGAACGCGAAACAAAGTCGGTACACGAGCACCCAACCGACGCGCACTACCACACGTATAATACCCCGGAGACTTCGACGCACCGATCGACCGTTGATCGAAGTGCGCACGAGGCACGAGAGAGACCGAGAGCTCAACCGCCGCGAGAGAGCCCACGCGACGAGAAAGCCGTTGTTTCGCGCGCGAGACTGAGAAAGAGAGAGAAAGACGACGGCTCGTGCTGTTCCCCTCACGAGCCAGAGAGAGATGCCGAGAATATTCGATGTCTCACGCTGTTCCCCACGCGAGAGCGAATACCGCGAAAATTATTATATTATGCCCGCGAAACGCCACACGCGCACAATATCCGAGCTTTTTCCGAGACAATTCACAAGAGTACCGCGAGATAGAAATTGCCCTGTCAATTTCACCGATGCATCCGCACACAAAGAGCCGCACGCGAGAAAAACACCGAGCTGATTTTTCACGAATGCCCTTTCACAAAAGTCTCGAGAAGTCCACACAAAAGAAAGACCACTGACCACTCCACCCACGAGCTCTCTATCCGGCTCGAAGGACCAAAAAATGTTTCGTATGACCGTGAAACTCGCGTAGTATGGGATCGAGAGCAAGATGGATGCGCGGGAGAGGGGTCAGGGCAATTAAATAATTTTATTCCGAGAGATGCATTTCAGGTATTTGAGCGTTGACTTTATTTCACTTTACAATTTGAGAGTACCGTGTAGAGTGAAAAATACCTGTCGAGTTCTTGAGCGCTCCTTGTGATAATAAATCGACGGTGAGACGCGACGCCGTTGAGTCGTTCGTTGAGATGTCCGTTGGCGATGCCGAGAGTAGCTGAGTCGTTGAGAATATTCCTGATGAGCGCTCCTGGTCGCAAATATGCGCTGAGTTGTCGCACACACCTCTTCCACTATCACTGAGCTGCCCGCGTAGAAAAAATTAGTATGGGATTGACTCTGGGAGAACGATGGTCGAGAGTCTGGGATTTATTTGGGATTGAATCTGGGAAGCACTATCGGCAGTCATCTGGGTTTTGGGACCCGGCTAGATGGTTTCCCAGACCTTTTCCCATAGCTTCAGTGGACGGGGGGAGTCCTCGTGCAATCAATCCCATACGTTTTTCCAGATTCTCTCCCGGCCGTACCGTACGACCGGGGGGATCCTCGCGCGATCAATCCCATACATAGAATCCCATATTATGTGTAAATGAAAGAAGAAGGAAAAATAGATTTTGTCAAATGGAAGGAAAAAATGAAAAACGAAGAAATATGCTCAAATCTAATTTTTTTCAACGAATATGATTTCGCCGTGCAAAGTTAAGCGCTGTAGTACATAATCGGCGGTTAAATTTCATTTAAGGCCCCAAAAATAATGTGATGTACTGGGAAAAGCTTGGATAGATAAATTAAAAGATCTATGTTAAACTCATCCAATACTTTACAATATTTTTGGGACCTACATCGAATTTCAAACGCCGATTACGTACAGTAGCATTTAACTTTGCTCGGGGAACTCATATCCGTCGAAAAAAATTGGTTTTAGGCATATTTTTTCGTTTTTTATTTTTTTCTTCCATTTGACAAAATCTATTTTTTCATCTTCTTTCACTTACACATAACATGGGATTCTATGTATGGGATTGATCGCGCAAGGATTCCCCCGGTCGTACGCGACGGCTGGGAGAGAATCTGGAAAAGCATATGGGATTGATTGCACGAGGATCCCCGTTCGTATGCGACGGCTGGGAGAGAATCTGGAAAAGCGTATGGGATTGATTGCACGAGGATTCCCCCCGTCCACTGAAGCTATGGGAAAAGGTCTGGGAAACCATCCAGCCGGGTCTCAAAACCCAGATGACTGCCCATAGTGCTTCCCAGATTCAATCCCAAACAAACCCCAGCCTCTCGCCCATCGTCCTCCCAGAGTCAATCCCATACTAATTTTTTCTACGCGGGTGATCACGAGAATATTCCGTTGATGAGAAAACCGAGAGAACGTCCGAGAATATCCGAAAACCGTAGAGACGCGAGAACGCACGTGGAGATCGCACAATGCCGTTGCTGATAATGGCCGCCGTCGTCCCGTGCCGGTAGTCTCGTCTCTTTCTCGTCGAGCAGCGGCAAGACGACGAAGCCGCGCGTGCGCGAGTAACGATCAGTGATCGATGCCGGAGCGTGCTGCCGCGCTAGGAGAGCGCGGCAGTCCGGAAAATGAGCGACCGTTCGCAACATATTCAGATTAAAAATTTTAACTTTTATATAAAATATCCAATTTTTTCCATATGATCAATTCCTTCATAAACCTTTTTATTTAAAAATAAAAAAAAAACCAATAGACTCCTAAAAATGATATGTCAGTAAATTCGTTTCCTATTCCTTTGGTCTCTCGCTTCTCGAGGGACAGCACTAAAAAGAATTTGATCCTCTTTTAGACCGATGACGATGGGTCATGTCACTTGTGCCACATTATATGTGTGCTATGAAGGAATGTACTTTCTGAGGCCATTATATACTTTGTTTAACAACAATATCTTGCTGTGACCGCAGATAACGAATATATTTTTATCCCGTAAATTCAGAAAAAAAAGTGCAAAACAAATCCTATATCCCAGTCCATTTTACATAAATAAATAAATGAATAAACAAATAAAAAAAATGGGAAAATATCTCAATCGCCTGTTGTATAAATAATCATCTAAAAATGTTATATTTGTAATGGATGGCAAGGTGCGCGGATACTTGAGTTAAATAAAGAAGACTGAAATCGAGTAAACTACTAATAGCAAATATTTTATTAGTCGTAGATTAGGTAAATATAGGGAGAGTGTACCGTCTTACACTGTTGGTGGTCGGAGATGAACTAACTTAAAGAGGTGTCGAAGTGAAGGGCTTCGACGCCGGTAACTCGTATCGTTGCGCGCGTGAGGTATACCTCCGCGCGCTGATAAGGACCGTCGCGCGGATGCTGGTCGCGCGACGGCTTGACCATTGCCGTGAGACGGCGATCCAATTGTTGCTCTCACGGCAAAAGTGCTGACGGCAAAAATGCAAGTTATCTCGCTTCTCAGAAGGAGAAGCGAGTATGACGAAATATTATGCCTAATATCTAGAAAAAGATTTTTTTGTATAAGGGGACCGTTACATATTATATAGTAATCCATACATAAATATAAAATAATATTCAAATTGTTTTTTTTCGTCCACAGTTAAAGGAATTATAAAAAAAAATATCTTAATAATATATTTTTACCTGGAAAAATAAAATATCCGAAAATGTATTCACAGATAATTCCTGTGTAAAATAATCAATAAATAATCATATATTCCACTAATTCAGTTTTGTTTTATTAAAACAGATGCAAAATACGATGTTGTCATTAGCGGTGCTATGGGTATGTCTTCTACCTGCACCTTCCTCAGGGATGATCGGGTTTGAATGTGGATTACCAACATCAAACATTACTACATTATCACTTCTGGAGGTGGATGAGTGTGATATACCCTCACCATCTTTAAACATCTCATCGGTTCAAATTCAATTGCTACAAATCAATGAATATGGATCTGTGCACGTTCATCAGTGCAAAATAGAGGTTGATAGAAGTGTTCGTAAATGTGGAATGTTTTCACATACTAGTGATGTTATAAACGGAAAAGCTTCATATGTGCTCGAGGTTACACGAGACACTTGTATGCGAATGCATGAGCTGGGATCTTTTAAAATGGACGGGTTTGTGATAATGGGAATTAAAAGTAATCATACTTTGAATTACCCTGTACTGTTGGCTGGACAATTGGGAGTGGATGGTACGTGTAGTGATTCTTCTTACACGGATCCATTTGGAAGTTGGAATGGAGTGGTGGTTCTGTCCACGTTAAAAATCTCTTTAAGGGATTATCATACTTCTACAGCATTAAAAACAAATAAGGTATATCTAAAATCAGGAGTGAGATGTACGTTGAATAAGGGGCAATGCATGGATATGGAAGGGGGATATACTTATTGGAATCCAGTTCCATTGGACAAATGTGGTGGGAATGAGTATGGAGTTTTGTATATTGGAATGGCAGAGAAAGGAGTAGATAAGGATGCAGAGACAATATATACTGTAACTACATCACACATTATCTTTGCTCTTGTAACACATTCTTCTCTTACAATTTGTGGACAAACTATAATTCGAACGGAGCATCCTAGACTCTTTATTTACGAAGTGAAAAATGGACGAATGTTTCTACCAAAAAGACAAATGGATACAGTAAATATGGACATTTATGCCTATGTAAATTCAAAATTCGTATATATTGAAAGGCGTATACATACACAGACACAGCAAGTTTATACAGATCTCTTAACACATAAATGTGAATTAGAGCGAGAAATGTTGAAAAATCGTTTGGCTATTGCTACTCAAGCACCAGATGAATTTGCATTTCACTTGATGAAAGGACCGGGATATATGGCAGTAATATCAGGAGAAGTTGTATACTGCCGTTCATTAATGCCTGTTTTGACATTTCCCGCGAAAATTGATAGTGTTTTGTTGTCTGGTGGAATTCTGGTGGCGAGCGAGATTCACATCGATATGTCGCAACGCAACGTCTTTGAAGGCTGAACGACAGAACCTAACAAACTTACGTTTGACATTGCCGCGGTGATGTGAACTAAAATGGCTAACGGCCCGCCATGATGAAATATTTTTTATTGGGGTTAGCCCGCCGAAATTTTAAATCAAGAGATTAAATGTAATAATAATATATATGTTTCAGAATAAAAATTGAATTAAAATAACTGTTTCTCTTAATTAGAATTTTGAAATTAGCGGTGTCCAGGTCACCCTAGATAATTCCGCGATATCGAGTTTCTTTGGCTCCGTAGTTTTTTGCGTTTCGGCACATGAAAAAGCTTCCCCAGGGTATCGTGTCGAAGCACGTCAATGGCCGCGATGTCCAGGTCACCCTAGATGATTCCGCGACATCATGTGACTTTGGCTCCGTAGCTTTATGTGTTTCGGCACACGAAAAAGCTTATCCGGAGTATTGCGTCGGAGCACGTCAATACCCGCAATGTCCGGGTCACCCTAGATGATTCCACGACATCATGTGACTTTGGCTCCATAGTTTTTACTTGTCCGGCACATGAAAAAGCTTCTCCAGGGTATCGCGTCGAAGCACGTCAATGACCGCGATGTCCAGGTCACCCTAGATGATTCCGCGACATCGAGTCACTTTGGCTCCGTAGCTTTTACTTGTCCGGCACATGAAAAAGCTTCGCCAGAGTATCGCGTCAAAGCACGTCATTGTTCGCGGTGTCCAGGTCACTTTAGTGATTCCTCGACATCGTGTGACTTTAGCTCCGTAGTTTTTACTACTCCAGCACATAAGAAAGCTTCTTTGGAGCATCGCGCCAAAGCACGTTATTGCCTGCGATGTCCAGGTCACCCTAGTGATTCCTCGTCATCCTGTGACTTTGGCTTCGTCGTTATTAGTTGTTCGGCACACGAAAACGCTTTTCCAGAGATTCGCGTCGAAGCACGTCAATGCGATCACCCTAGGGATTTCTCGAAAACGTGTGACGTTGGCTCCGTAACTCTTCGTATTTCCGGTAGACCAGGTCGACCCCTTAGTAGTTCCGGCGGTCCAGGTCGACCTCTTCGTAGTTCTCGAGAATCATTTTACAGTTTGGCAATACGCGTTCGACTATCGCGAGCTTAAGACGCAGATTTTTCTTAGATTCAAAGAAAAAGGAGATGAAATCGATGATTCCGCTTCGACGATCGGAACGGGATGACCGATCCGATGTCAGTGAACGCAGACTCACAGTCGATTTCATCGCGCTAAATTTAATCGAATAATCATTCTATAGCTTGGCATTACGCGATCGACTGTCGCGAGTTTATGACGCAGATTTTACATAGATGCGAAGAAAAAGGAGATGAAATCGAGGATTCCGGTTTGACTATCGGAACCGGATGACCGATCCGATGTCAGTGAACGCAGTTCCAATTGCTGCACAAGGGGGATCTTTTGTTAAATTACTTGAGGGACCAGAATTAGAAAAATTGATGGTATCAACCTGGAAAAAAATGTGGGAAAATTTGATTGTATTCGGACATATTAGCGCGGGATTAATTGGAATAATAATGATACCTCGATTTATGAAACTTATCATAGATACCATAATTCATGAGTATGCATTGCATACAGTTTATGGTTGGTCATTGTTTTTGATTGGTGCAGTATGGGATTCGGTAACAGGATTGTTGTTACATCTAAAAAACGGAACGGAGAAATCAACGGAACGGGTATCGAAGAGTGAACCAGGAAGCGAGAAAGAGATAGAGATAGTAGAAAGGGAGACACCCAGAAGGATAGAGATAGAAGAAGAGGGAGAGGAAGAACAAAGTGAAATTAAAGAGAGTAATGAAAGGGCCGTTCAAACGGAAAAAAGAGATACAGGTACTTTATATCCACGTTTAAAATAAATAGAAATTTAAGAAAGAATGAGAGAAAAATAGGAAAAGTAAAGAAAAAAAAAATGATGAGTAAGTTAAACATTTGGAAGTAATAAGGTATAAGGTAATAAGAGAAACAGAGATAGAAAGTACATACATAGCATATAAGAAGGTTGCAGTAAAGCATATAGACGGATAGGAATGGAAAATACATGGGAAGATCGGAATAAAGAGGAGAGGCCGACGAATAGCAGCACAAAGCGGAACAGCCGAGGATAGGCGTCGTGCGAGCGTCGCAATGGCGAACGCGCTACCCACGGAGAGTCGAGTCGACGTGTGAATTGGAAAGAGATGGTTGCAGCATAGGCGCTGCCACAACCAGGGGAATAGGAGTTTTAACCCTCGAAGAAGGTTCAAAGTAAGGGGGACATATAGTCCACAACTTAATATTAATAGTTTTGGGGCCGTCAGCCACTTTCTTAAAAATAGTTTAATTAATAGTTAAAAAAAAAAAAGAATAAAATATTAGAAAATTAATTTTATAGTTTTTGGACAGTATTATTATGTCCGTTATAGCTTAAAATTAAAAAGTTAAAATAAATGGGGTGCAAGTGGAGTAAGGAAGGAAAACACAGAAAATTAAAAAAATAAAAAAGAAATTAACACATAAGATTAGGTAAGATAGTATTTATTCATCCATGTGCATAATGCACATGGATATATCGGGTTTTTTTATTACAATAATAAAAAAAAAATTTAGCCATAGTTCAATTGAGGCTCAGGATATTCGCAATCCTCTATAAACTCCCAACATCGAAGGCAGGACGGGGGTGGCGTGAACTCGTGTGGCCGCATGACCCGTAGAAAACGGGGATCTTCCGATGGCAATCGTTGAACGGTAGGATCCCATCGGATCCATACCCATCCTGAAGGTGGATCACCACACGTTCTCGCCGGTGCAGACGGTTGACAAGGAGATGGTAGGCACATCTGAAAATAAGTAAATAAATAAATAAATGAATAGATAAATAAATGAATAATCGTTAAATTTAATAGAATTAGAATAGTTAGTAAAAAAAAGAAAAAAGGGGGAAAATACGTACATTTTGGTTGTTCGATGTGGTGTTAGAAAATACGAAGCGTTCTCTCGGAGAGTCGAGAGAGGAATGAAATAATTCGCTGCGAGCTTCATACGCTCAAGGGAATTGTTTGGGAGAATAATTATTGCTATGATCATGTGCCAATCGAGGTACACCTCCTGGTAGTCGTTAAGGGTAACGAGTAGGAATTTGATCTTATAATTTTTTTTTATTCTGTTCTCGCAAGATGAGACAAAACATCGGTTGTGTTCAGTAGTATAACACCACAGGTATCTTCAAAGATAACACTCGTAGACATAACCACAGTGTGCGTATATGTGAGATACGGTTTGATAACTGCAAGCGGGATAATAAGTATGTATAAGTATGAAGGAGTGAATTTATTAAAAAAAAAAAAAATTAATTAGAATATATACATATAGTGCATGGGTTATGGAAGCTTCATTTTGTTTCTTTATGTTTATCTCTACCGAGATCGAGTGCCGTTCTTTGCACTCACTTCTTTCATACGTTCGTATTTCGAAGCGGCGCTCGTTTGGGGGGGGGGGGGGAGGTGTTACGTCTACTGAATATATACATATATCTCTCTATATATATAAAGTTTCCGCCGCTGTCGCCGCCGCCGCCGTGTCAGGAATCGAGAGGAGGGCAAAAATATTCTAAGTCCCTCTAAGGAGGAAAAGAAAAATATTCTAAGTCCCTCTAAGGGGGAATCGAGAGGAATCGAGAGGAGGGCAAAAATATTCTAAGTCCCTCTAAGGAGGAAAAGAAAAATATTCTAAGTCCCCCTTAGAGGGACTTAGAATATTTTATTAATGATTTATTAATGATTTTATTAATGATTTTTTTAAATTTATTTAATGATTTTAAATTGTTTAAACTTTTTAATTGTTATTTAACTTTAATAAGTTTTAATAGCTTTTAGCTTATTAAACTTCAACTTTATGATTTATTTCTAGTGATTATTTCTGTTTTATATTGTTTAAGTAATTCTACTTTTACGGATTTACATATTTGTTTTAACTTCACTTCGTTTCCCTCATCATTTATCATTGGTTTTATTGTTTATTTGATTTAACGTATTATTCATGCGCAAATTTATTGAGAATTTAGTAAACGATTATTGTCCCATCAATGCAACATTCCTCCTCATCATTGAGGTGATTTAATGTATTATGAACTTTTCCAAAATTATTACAATATTATAATTTATGCGCCGAGAGGTGCTGCACTCGAACGCGATGACCGTCAAGCTGTGCATCGTTCCCTTCGAGACAGGCTCACCGATTCTCTGGCTGCACGGTAGTGTATATGCGTGAGTCGCATCGCTACTAGTGTTAGAACCTACTACTAGTGTTAGAAGTTTCCGCCGCTGTCGCCGCCGCCGCCGTGTCAGGAATCGAGAGGAGGGCAAAAAGGAGGAAAAGAAAAATATTCTAAGTCCCCCTTAGAGGGACTTAGAATATTTTTCTTTTCCTCATCATTGAGGTGATTTAATGTATTATGAACTTTTCCAAAATTATTACAATATTATAATTTATGCGCCGAGAGGTGCTGCACTCGAACGCGATGACCGTCAAGCTGTGCATCGTTCCCTTCGAGACAGGCTCACCGATTCTCTGGCTGCACGGTAGTCCCTCTAAGGGGGACTTAGAATATTTTTCTTTTCCTCCTTTTTGCCCTCCTCTCGATTCCTGACACGGCGGCGGCGGCGACAGCGGCGGAAACTTCTAACACTAGTAGTAGGTTCTAACACTAGTAGCGATGCGACTCACGCATATACACTACCGTGCAGCCAGAGAATCGGTGAGCCTGTCTCGAAGGGAACGATGCACAGCTTGACGGTCATCGCGTTCGAGTGCAGCACCTCTCGGCGCATAAATTATAATATTGTAATAATTTTGGAAAAGTTCATAATACATTAAATCACCTCAATGATGAGGAGGAATGTTGCATTGATGGGACAATAATCGTTTACTAAATTCTCAATAAATTTGCGCATGAATAATACGTTAAATCAAATAAACAATAAAACCAATGATAAATGATGAGGGAAACGAAGTGAAGTTAAAACAAATATGTAAATCCGTAAAAGTAGAATTACTTAAACAATATAAAACAGAAATAATCACTAGAAATAAATCATAAAGTTGAAGTTTAATAAGCTAAAAGCTATTAAAACTTATTAAAGTTAAATAACAATTAAAAAGTTTAAACAATTTAAAATCATTAAATAAATTTTAGATATAAATCCCAATGATAAAAAACTTACTCTTGATATAAACAACATAGAAAGTTCATTCAAATTTGACAAAAATTGTTAATTAAAATCTTAATTTTTGAAATAATCCTTTAAACAATATTAATGTTACAAAGGAGCTAAATAAAAAATGTATGAAAATAAACAGCTTGAGCAAAAGAGCATCGATCGATATTGATGTTGGAGGGAGCTTCGCGAGCGGCGGCGGCTCGAGACCGTCCGCAGGTGAGGAGGTCCCCCGCGCAAATTAATAAAATCAGGCCCCGCGGCATAGGAGGCTCATTATTGGTATTGACTAAACATCCGGCGCTAACAATTAAAATTTGTCACTACGACCCTACGATCGTCATTTCAAATCAAATTTGGATATTCGAATATATTTCAAGAATTAAATCGGTATATTAAAGACGTGTACGGAAACAAGTGAATTAAGTAAAACAGTATTTCGCAATATAAATTAAATTTTCGGAATTAAAACAATCCGTGTATCGTGATCGGTAAAAACTTATATAAATCAAACATAGAACTTGTAATCTTTTGTGAGAGTGTTGTCAACTTATTTCGAGTTAAATAAATATCATCATCAACATTTAAATCAACATCATTCATCGGAAGGAAAGAAGGAAGGAAGAGTGAATCGGGTTCCAGCAACATTTTCAATTATCTTCATCAACCCATACCAAGCATCGTAAATCATCATTTAACTTTCATCTCATTCATCTTTCGGCAACGTAAGTTTTAATTAATTTCGATAAACAATTTAGAGTAAACAAAACGATAAACCAGTGCATCGAAAGCAATAAAAATAGAAGGGTCTACCTTCTTTAAAATTAAAGAGTGTTCGAATATTATGCTCGGCCTTTGGTAACGAATACCAAGATAGCGAGGGAGGGGGCGGCGGGGGGGGGGGAGGGGGGGTGCATCGGCCGCGATGGTTGCGAGGGCTGGTCAGTGACTTCATTCGGATCACATTACACAACGAGACGCATCGAGCGTACGGCGTCTTGTCGGAATAATTTCGTAGTGGCAGCCATCATTGATCGTTTACTATAAGAGATAAGCGTACTACGAGGTTACTCATCACATCACGTCCGAGTATTTCTTTTCATTCAATCACTTCTACCGCGCACTCTGTACCCTATCCCGAGTAATTTTCCGAAAGGTTAGACTCGAAAAGGAAATTTAGTCAAATAAAGCGCCTCAATGGTACAAAACGTGTAAAAAGGGATTATATTCCTTGACCGTAATTACCGAGGAAATGCTGATTTGGACGTAATAACATGTACCAACACGATTACCATTTAACATTCCGGTCAAATATCCCCTTTAAATCCTTTCCCTTCAATGTTTTTTTTCTTCCCCATAATATAAGGAATCAGTTCGTTATGGTCTCTGTAGAAGATCAAGAAGATCTTCATTGATCTGCATCGTAGAAGAGAAGTTCAAGAATTTTGCTATTCTTTGTGATTTTCAAAGAAATTTTGTCGACATTTATGCATGCTGTAAAAAAATGCTAGCTCGGGAACGAAAAAATATATCGTCATGGTTCCTGTCATGTATTGAAGAGGAATTAGTACGTTACTCGAATAAAATATTGTTGTCTTGGATGGCTCCGAAATATTTTTTACAAATTGATGAAATTCTTAAAAAATTCGACTGTGAAGTCTCTTTAACAGTACGCTTATAAAAAAATTCGTTTATACCATTTGAGATGTATTTTTTTTCTTTCTCATAATACATGGAATCAGCTCGATGTTGTCTCTGTAGAACAGACAAGTATTGGAGACGAGAAGTTTAGGAATTCTATAATTTTTTTCGTTTTTCAATAAAATTATATTGATATTTATCGTCGCTTACAAAAATTTTTTATAATTTTATTATATTTCTCTATATATATTAAGTTACCGCCGCTGTCGTCGCCGCCGCCGCCGCCGTGTCAGGAATCTAGAAGTGGGCGGGGCGAAGAGGAAAGGGGGCGGGGCGACGCTTGCCATAACAACAATTGCTATGGTGATAGTTGCTATTGCAACGGTCGCCATAGCAACTATCACCATAGCAATTATCACCATAGCAATCACCATAGCATTAGCATCTGTCACATATACATACATAGCAAGCGTCGCACATAGAAACCGTTCCCATAGAAACCGTCCCCATAGCAACGGTCACCATAGTAACGGTCGCCATAGTAAGGGGCGGAGAGAGAAAAATCTTCTAAGTAGCCCCCCCCCCCCCCCCCAGGGACGTTTCGAAGGAGCCAGCCGCGGTGGTCGGCGGCGAAGAAAGCAAAAATATTCCCCAACTTGGTCTTAACTCAAAGTATTTCACAATTGACGAGCGAGCGCGCGTAGCGCGCGAGCCCGGGTAAATACTAGTATTTTTATATTTCTTATATATTTTTTTATATTATATATTATAATTTAAAATTATAATATAATTTTTTAAATTTTATTTAATTACAAACAAGGATAAGTTGCTCGGTCCGGAAAAACTCGTAAAATCGACAAATTCAGTGTTTTTCACTCTGTCGATAAATAACTGTTTAAAATTGTTCTTTAAGAGTAAAATAGTTTTTTTCGCAAAGAAAAAAACTTTTCAAGACGTGAGCATATGAATAACAAGCGCCTCAGCGCCCTGCGGGCGCAGAGGCGCCCCTTGTTGGTGGGCTCCGCCTCCCAAACTCCCCGAAAAATGTCCCTTTGGGACATTTTTTAAGGCACTCACAGGAATACACGTCGCGCTACGCGCTCCGTATCGAGTATGATTACACTTTGCGTTATGCGCTGCATATCGAATATATTTATACGTCACGCTGCGCGTTTCATCTCGGAAGAACGTATGTCGGAAAATCATTTATCACTTACGTAAATTGATTCATAGTTTAACCTTCATCGAATATAAACATTTGGTTTCTATACGAATTGATTATTATTATTCACAACTGATATTTCCTTTTTGTTTTACGATCAATATAACGAATTGCATCACGTAGAACTTGATCAAATTAATGTAACGAATCAAATGATATCTAGTAACGGTCGTTTAATTGGCTTAACACTTATGACAAGATTAAATGAGTATAAATCAACACAAAAAATATTTACCAACACGAACACCATTACCATTTACCAACAGGTCTAATGTCCCCTTTAAATGCATCTGAATAAATGTTTTTTTCTTCCCTAAAATACATGGTATCACTTTATTATTGCCTCTGGACAAGACCCGAAGTATTGGAGCTGAATATTAAGAAAAATTGCTTTTTGATATGATTTTCAATTAAATTTACTTGATATTAATTCTTGTAGCAAAAAAATTATAACTCGAGAACTCGAGAACGAACATAGATATCGTCTTGGTTCGTGTATTGAAGAGGAAGTAGTACCCTGCTAAAAATAAAGTTGTAGTGTCTTGGATGCGTCCAAAATAAAAAAAAATCAATTTCTCGATGAATTCGACGGCGAGGACTCTCGGACTGTCGATCTATAAGAGAATTCGGTTATAACACTTTCAGCTTTTTTTCTCTTCCCTATAATAGATAGAATCAATTCACTGGTTATTGTCACTGTCGGAGAGTAAAACATTGCAGACGAGAAATTCGAGAAATTTTATTTTTCTATCATTTTATTTTGTTTTGAGATAAGTATATTGAAACAATTGAAAAAAAAGAAGAGTGGTTGGAATAATACGAGGTAAAAATTGATTCTTTTTTTGTTTTGAAAAATTGTTAGAGATTTGAAAAAAGTAAACTGCAGTTTCCCAATATTTAAAGTTATATACATTAAACAATGAGAAAACAATAAGATTTTTATTTTCCTTCAAATCATCCCGACACAGAATAGCAACGTCGCGGCGTATGCAAACTTTATCACGTCTGCTGTCGAATTATCGTCGGCTTCCAAGGTTTGACAGATAGAATGAATGGAAAAAAATAAATGGCCGCGAGTGTGCTCAATTTTATTTCACAAATTGCAATAATTTTGGATATTCGATGATGCTTTTTTGTGGGATTATAACCAAGTTTTCAGTGCACCCACGAAATTTCTTATTTTTATTATGAATGTGAATAACGTATATAAAATATTGTAAATGATATTCGTTCCAAATATATTATTTTCGAAATAAAAAGGATTAATATTTGGCTATCAATTGTGACGCCGTTTTCAACGTTGGCGTCCCACGCGCGCCGCGCAGCCAGGTTAGTGACGAGGCGCGAATTAAATACGGCGAAAATAAAAATATAACATCTGTAATATCCGCATTTACGATTGATTTGAACGGAGAACACCATCCCGACAGCAAACTAAAAACCTCGATCCCGTGATTATTATTAACCTCCTTTTACAAACTCCATAATATTAACGAAAGTATAAAAATTTGAGTATCGATCCCGAACGATTACACTGAGAGATATCGCCTCGGGGTATGCGTTATCGAGAGGAGGGGTCAATTAGATGTATCGCAATTTTGAGAGAAAGTAGAGTCACTTGAAACCGATACCGTTTCGAGAATGAGGTCGCACCGTAGAGAGTATGCATTAAGGGATGGGAGCATCGAGTTCTGAGAGACGTTATTAGAGTCAACTAGAGATTTGATAATTGAGATTTGTTTTGCTGAATTGATCTTTTTTTTTGCCATTATTTCGTATTTTGTGGAAACGATGGACGTACCCCGTTAGATGGAGGTGGGTGGGTGGAAAGGATGGCGCGGAAAGGAGCTGGCATGCCGACGCTACCCGCCATCCGATCGCCCATCACCCTGTGAGATTTCCCGCGGATCAATTAGTCCGGGTGAGAAACCTGCTGGGCTGGAGTTCTTTTGAGTTACGTTAGCGAATATCGCGTTGGAAGGCCCTGTCGGAGGGTCTTGGATCACCCCGTCGGCAGGGATTGCCGGATCCACTTAGAGTAGAGGTCCCGAGCTCGCCTCTGTGTGTGTGACCGCGGGGATATCCCTCCAGTCTCCTAGAGCGGGAGGAAGGAAGGAGGTAAGTCGTCGGGCCCAACACCCGCCCGAGTCGCGACCAAAATATCGTGGCGCGAGTCTCCGAATTATTTGACGTCACCGCTCCCTTCCATTCTCGCTCTGTGCCGATTTTAGAGTACCGTTGAGAAGATTCGAGAGATTCGATAATTCGATAGTCTCGAGTGAGTCGTTGTGGTGAGAGGATCTCCGAGATCGTCTCCGGTCGTATGACCGTGAGTGTCTCAAGGAGATCCGACTCCCCTGGATCGAGTTACGTCGGAATTTCGGGAGTTGTAATAACTTCTTCGAGATCTGAGTAATATTTGAGTTATTGGAAATTTATGCCGATCCCGTTTCAGCGATTTTATTGGGCAATCGACTCTCGAGATTCGATTGAGTCCGATTCCCGCCATTACACTAGGAAATTACGCGTCGAGCGTTCTTCCCCGTCTAATTCGAGAGGCGGCTCCGCGGAACTAAAGATACCGAGTGAAAAACTCATGGGTTGAAGTCTTACCCCCTATTGCGGAAACGCGGAGGGGTCATTCGCCTGATACCGGTAATAAAAAAAAAAAATTTTACAAAGTGGTGAAAGAGTGTCCTCGTTCGTCACGTACGCATGGTAAGCGCGGCATAGCCGTATTTTCTGTACTTCCCCGCCTCGTCACTAACCCTCAAGCTTGTGACTTATTATGTACGAAACAAAAAAGAAAACTAGTTAATGCTTCGAGTCACCGTCGTGCGGTTCCCGCCTTTCGTTTGTATCCCTGCTATCTTGAAATTTTCGTCAATAGCGAAACACGTAAGCACAATGCCGAGTTGTTTTTTTTGGGAATTAAACTTTCTTTTTCCTCGTCCCCGACCCTCTCTACCAATTCTAGCATACTGAGCGACCCGAGGTATACCGCTCGTATCTCCGTCGTTAGTGTTTAAGATGTATCGTGTCTCCGGATTTCTCGCGATTAGGAGATTATGTGTTTTGTTGGTTTTTTTTCTTTTTTCTCCTGCGTTATTGACCGGTTCGTCATCTCCGGTGAAAAAGGATGACTGGCGCCCAACAATCGTCTTTTGGTTATTACGGGTTAGTTTAGCCGACGGAGAACGACCGAAGTGCGAAGGGAAAAATTCCCCTCACAAATTGGCGCCCAACGTGGGGCCCGAAAAGGAAAGTTTATCGAGTTAAATTCTGATTAGAGATAATTTTTGTAGATGTGAAATTCCGCTTTCTTTTGCCGCTTACGTGAAGTTCCTTTGGGAAGAATAGTCAAAGTACTAAATAGATATTTTTTTTGGGTAAGTGGCATGAATTTTTTTTGTTATTGCGACGACATTCAAGGCGATAGTCATATAATTTGACGAATGGCAATTGCGCGAGACGATCGAGCACTCGATCCCGCAAGACAATTCTCGATACGTTGGAAAAAAAAATATTTTTGAAGAGCTATCGATACCGTTTGAAAGAAAAAAAAAAACTATTTATCGATTCCGTATACAAAAAAAAAAAAGAAGTTGCCGAGCACGCAAGTTAATTCCCCGGAATTATTTATGGTTCCGATACCGAAAACCCTGAAAATCATCGCATATGTCCATCTCGAGAAAATAAAAATTTCTCCGAATTCGAATATTCTCGAGAACAATTTTGCTGAGGATATTCGCGTTTGTAAACGAGATAGTACCGGGCTGTATCGAAAATTCGAGATCTCGGGTCTATTGTTCGATGAGACAAACAAATTGTCCTCTCGAGTCCTCTACGATCCCGACGTACACATCGCGTATCGACGCCGAATATTCCTCAAGAATTATTTCTCGAGTCGAATATTCGAGAACGTTAAACGACATAGTTGAGAGTCACATAGAGGCCTCAACGATACCGAATTCCTTGTAGTAGCGAGAAAAATAATTTTTTTTGGTACCTTCCCCTGATCTCGCTCGATGCCTCGAACAAAGGCTCGCACGCTCCCGAGCGCGAACTTTGTTTACATCGCGTACGAGGAGACCGCGTGCCGGCCGGCAGAGACCACGCGCTCCTCAAGCGACGCCCCCTCCCCTACCGCCGAACTGCCGATTAGTACAGGAGACAAAGTCAGTCCCTTGTGGAAATTCGACGAGTGCGGAAGTATTAATTCGAGTATCGTGCATTCGAGTAAATACTTATCTACCTCTCATTCTTTTCTTCGATTCCTCCCTTATATCTATCCTCTTATTTCTCTCGCCTTAATCAACTCATTTTCTTTTCGGTTATTATTCACCTTTTTGCCTTTTTCGCGATTGATTCATTTTTCTCCCCTCTTTCCTTTTTTTTTCCCCCCCTCGTCGCTTCGTCTCTTCATTCCGAGACCGAAGTCGCGATTTTCGGTGGTGCGAGTGAGGATTCCGATCACGAATAATATTTTTACGGCGCGACCCCGAATTACTGGATTTTTTTTGGGTGCCACCGATACCGACTAACAGTTTGTGCGATACCGGATATCTGTGCGCGTAAAAGTGTACCGTGTACCCCGCCACGTGCCCACCGATACCGGACGCTGTAAAATTGGGATTACTTCGGTCACCGACGAGTAAGTACCACCTAAAAATTTTAATAAGGGAACCCAATTTTCATGCCCCTTTTGCCCTCGAGATCCGCGTGAGTTAGGGGGATAACCACCACCCCCTGATTTCATCCGCTTTTGGGGAAAAAATTTGTAACTAGAGCGAATTTATGAAAATTTAGTATATTCAAAAATACGACAACAAAACGAGGATACGAATACCCAAAAAAAAAAAAAAACAAAAGAAGCATCGCTCTCTAGGAGTCGACCATAAGAAAAAAATCCGTGTACATCGATCCTCCGTTCTCGATCCCGATCATTAGAAAAATCCTCCCTTTTGAGTACCCCTTCGCCCGAGAGTTCGACTCGAGTCTCACTCGTCGTATCGCGGCGTAGGTAGAGAGAGAGAGAGGTAGCGTAAAGACTAGATCCACGATCCCGTGTAACGAGAGTCCACGCTACTCGAAGTGCCCCGTTGTACGCGTTCAAGCAGTGGGACGCGCCCGCGCTACCTGCCTCGTGGAACACGTGTCATCGACGCTCTCGTAGAGTCACCCGCCTATTCATCGCCGCAGCCAGCCGAACATTTCATTCTTTTCCTTCTCTCAGTAAACTTCTTGATCTCTTTTACAATTTCTTTTAGCTTTTCCTCTTTTCAAAAAAAAAAAAAAAAAAAAACCAAAAAAAAAAAAGGGGACGATTTTTCCCCATCGGTTCCCCGCGAAAGATTTTTTTTTATTATCCCCTTTGGGAAATTATTTTCCTTGGGTTGCGATCCTATTTAATTGCCTTTCCCCGATTTATTGTATTAACACAAAACAGAAAAAAAAAAGAGGAGAGAGAGAGGAAAGTAAGTCCTTTTCCTTTTTGGCGTTGCGATAGGCATAGAAAACTGTTTTTTTTCCGATCTCGACTTTCGGCTACCTAATCCGTCGTCATGGCTGACGGGGAAGACGAACCCCTAGTCCCAGAGATTGTCGTGAGCAAAGGAACTCCGACATCAGGGACTCGAACCTCGGAAACCCAGACTACCACGTCTCGGGGAGTACAGGTGGACACGGGAACTCCCGTTGTCCCCACGGGTACTATACCGAAAAGACCTCGCGGGCGGCCGAAAGGTTCGACCAGCCGCCCCGCTTCCCCCGATCCCGCTGTCGCCGATATCAGGGAGACGTACGACCTCCTCGTAGAGGCGACTCGTACCCTCGACAACGGGAAAAGGCGCGTCAACCCATCCGAGGAGTTTTCGTTGCTACCCCCGCCGATCTTGGACAAACCACCGAGGGATAACCCTTCGCTGGAGGCCTTCCACCCTCAATCGCGAAGCTCGATTCCCCCGATACCGAACATCCGCCAACGCATCATTCCCCAACCGAGTGATCATGCGGCGTTCGACGACGATCCCGATTCTCGATATGCCCCCCGACGAACCCCAGTTGGCATATGGATTAATACAATCCTTAAACGACAGGAGAAGTTCTCGGGGAAGCCCCATCACGATGTCGAGGATTTCATTTCCCGGATCGAGGAATGCCAATTCCTCCTACCGACTCGTGAAGAGGATATCGTCCGAGCCATCCCTTTCCTTCTGGAAGGAGCCGCTCTTACTTGGTACCGGGGGCGAGCCCCGGAATTCACCAGCTGGAGCGACGTGAAATTGGCCCTCCGATCCCGATACTGTGACCCGGATTACCAGATGGCGTTGCGAGAGGAAATCTCCGCGCGTCGTCAAGGTACTCATGAGAGCGTCAGCGAGTATATTGCATGTATGCGAGCGTTGTTCTTAAGAACACGCCCCGATACCCCGATACCGAGCAGACTCGATATACGTATCGAAACCTGCTAATTACCTATAAGGTAGTGATCCCGTATACCGACGCGTTAACGGTAGATGAATTGGAGAAGGCGGCGACGCGACACGAGCATAATTTGCTCAGCGATCGCAATCGACCCCCTCCGAGAACTCCCGAAGCATCAATGTGCCCCGGCCTCGCCTATAATCCTCCCACTAATCAATCTCGTCAGCGGTCGCAATACCTGCGTGTTGCCGCTGCCGAGAACCCTGGTGCAGAGGACCCCGAGGGTGCTGACGATCTCGACCTCTCCATCGAGGAGGAGCTTGCGGCTCTCCCTGAGAGTATACGCGCCCTCCTCCCTGCCCAACTGAACAAGAAGCTGGAGAAAAGAAGGGCATTTCGAACGAACCCTCGTGGAAGCTCCACCCGGGCTCCGAGTGGAAGCGTTTCAACGGCCTCTAGCTCAAAGTCGACCCCTCAGAATACTTCGATCCCGCCTCCCCAAAATTGCGGACTAGTCTGCTGGAATTGTGACGGCGTTGGGCACCGACACCGAGAGTGTACGGCCCCCCGTCGCATATTCTGTTACCGCTGTCGTAAACCGGGGGTTACTTCGCAAAATTGTCCACAGTGTACCTCGGGAAACGAGAATCGAGACGCTCCCAGCCGACCGAGTGCCTCGTCGAATCCCGAGAGTCGGCCGAGCCCCGAGAGAACCCCCGTGTATTAGAGATATCGCCTGGGGAGGTTATTGACCTCCCCTCCCCTTCGAGTCCCGATACCGATAACGACGCATGCCAAGTCATAGGTGCAAAACCACTGACGGCATTTACCGTCAACATCACGATCTACGGAAAACAGATACGGGCTCTCGTGGACTCTGGTGCCTCGAGAACCTTCATCGGCGGCCGTGTGATCGCGAGATTACTCGCAGTGCAGGCGGATCGTCGTTCGATACCCCCACGGCGAGTGCTCCTCGCGGATGGACAGCCGGTTACGGTTACCACCGTGAGTAAGATCCCGATATCCCTGCAAGGACGCGATACCGAGACCGACGCCTATTGGCTCTCGTCACTCGTGGACGATTGCATCCTCGGACTCGAGTTTTTACGAGAGGCCCGGATGCTGGTCGACTTCTTTGACGAATCCTGGATATACCGGGACAAGCCGGAAGAGCGATACCGTTTCGTTCCCGAAAATAATTCTCCCCGAGTACTAACGTGCTGTGGGTTACAGATCCCGGAAGGCAAGGAAGCCCAGAGACTCCAAGCTTTCCTTGACCGTCATCTTCCCCCCTCTACGGACAAACCCGGTATCACTAGCTTGACCTCCCACCGCATCGACGTTGGTAGTAACGCTCCCGTGCGCCAAAAGCCGTACCACGTTACTCCCGTCATCAGGCAAGCTATGTGGGACGAGGTTGACACCATGTTAGCTGACGGGATCATCGAGCCCTCGAAAAGCGATTGGGCGAGCCCTGTCGTCATGGTGAAGAAACCTAACGGGAAGTACCGTTTTTGCATAGACTTTCGGAAGGTTAACAGCCTCACGAAAAAGGATGCCTACCCGATTCCGAATATGACTGCGATTTTGGACGAGCTAAGACAGGCGAACTATATATCCACCCTGGACCTTAGCCAAGCCTACTTTCAGATACCGCTCGAGCCCGATTCCCGCGAGATATCAGCCTTTATCGCGCCGGGAAGAGGCCTTTTCCAGTTCCGTAGGATGCCCTACGGACTGACTAACGCCCCCGCAACCTTCCAGCGCCTCCTTGATAAGCTTATCGGAGAAGAAATGTACCCCCACGTATTCGTGTACTTGGACGACATAATTATCGTCTCAAGGACATTCGAAGAACATCTAGTGTGGCTGGGAAAAGTGTTGGAAAAGATCCGGAACGCTGGACTCACGATTAATCGTGAGAAAAGTGAATTTTGTCGCTCGCAAGTTAAATACTTGGGCTTTCTCGTTAACCGCGAGGGCTTACAAGTCGATCCCGATAAAACCGCCCCTGTTTTAGAGTTTCCGATCCCGAAAAACTTGAAGCAACTTCGTCGTTTCCTAGGCATGGCCTCGTGGTACCGGCGTTTCATTCCCGACTTCGCCTCAATCGCTGAGCCCCTAACGAGATTGACGAAGAAAAGTCAAACCTGGGAATGGACCCCCGATCAGGATCGAGCGATGGAAAAGTTAAAGGGACACCTCACTTCCGCCCCTACGCTCGGATGCCCCGATTTTTCGATACCGTTCACTGTTCAGACCGACGCTAGTAGCGTGGGCCTTGGAGCAGTTATCACGCAAGTAATCAACGGCGAAGAGCGCGTAATCGCGTACGCCAGTCGAGCGCTTACCGATCCCGAGAAGAAGTACACCGTAACGGAACAAGAATGCCTCGCAGTGATTTGGGCAATCAAAAAGTTCCGTTGCTACTTGGAAGGCTACTCCTTTACGGTCATCACCGACCACAGTAGCCTTCGGTGGCTCCACAATTTGAAGAATCCCACAGGGCGGTTAGCTCGATGGGCTTTAAATCTGTTGGAATACAACTTCGATATCGTTCATCGAAAGGGAGCGTTGCATCACGTCCCCGATGCTCTCTCCCGAGCCCCCGAGTCCCTTACTGATACCGAGAACCTCACGAGACTAAGAACCGATCCCGAATTCATGGATGCATGGTATCGACGCCGATACCGTGATGTAAAGCGAGTCCCCGATCGTTTTCCGGACTGGAAAATCGAGGGGGGAAGACTATATCATCATCGTTACACTGATCTCGCATCATTAGAATTTGACGACCTCGATGCGTGGAAACTAGTGATACCGAAGGGAGATCGTGAGACCGTCCTCGCGGAAAGCCACGATAACCCCCACGCCGGTCACCTGGGCGTAGACAAAACGTACCGACGACTAGCGACTCGATACTACTGGCCTGGTATGCTCCGGGACGTTGTGAGCCACGTGAGGCGATGCGAGCGATGCCAACTATGTAAAGTGGAGCAGGCGCTACCCGCTGGACATATGGGGCACCGTACCGTCGAGCAACCCTGGTTCGTCATCGCGGCAGACATAATGGGTCCCATTACGCCTAGTAAGGCGGGATTCGCGTATGTCCTCGTCTTGCAAGACCTCTTCACCAAGTGGATTGAGGTGATACCGTTGCGAAAAGCCACCGGGAGTAAAATTCGGGCTTCCATCGAGGACGTCGTCGTTTCTCGATGGGGCACTCCGCGAACACTGATCACGGATAATGGTACGGAGTTCGTTAACAAAGAGATACGAGCTCTCGTCGATCTCACTGGCATGAAACATGTCACGACTCCACCATATCACCCCCAAGCTAACCCAGTCGAGCGAGTGAATCGGGTTGTAAAAACCATGATTCGCTCGTTCCTGGAGAGGGATCACCGCGAATGGGACTTGCATCTCCACGAGTTCCGATTCGCATATAACACCGCCCACCATAGTTCCCTTCAAGCGACCCCCGCGTTCGTGAATTTCGGTCGAGAACCCGAACCGGCTATCTCGGCGAAACGCGAGGTGGAGGGCGAACAAGAGATTGTTCCCCGACCCCCGCGGGAATGGGTTGAATGAATGAAGCGCCTTGATACCTTACGTCGATCCCTCGTGCACGCGTTGGATGAAGCGTTTCACAAGCAAGCGCATTATTACAACCAGCGACACCGAAATCGAGAGTTCAAGGTGGGAGATCTCGTTCTAACACAATCCCGTAATCTGTCGAACGCTGCGAAAAAGATTTCTGCAACTCTATTTCCGCCGTTCGAAGGACCCCTTCGGATCTCGCGTAAACTCTCCCCTGTCGTATACGAATTATCCGATCTCGAGGGCAAAGCACGAGGCAAAGTGTCCATTCAGGACCTGAAGCCATATGTTAATGACCACTAACCATTGTATTTTTCAGATCCCGATTCACTGATGGCGGACAGGGAGTATTGGGCCGCGTCTCCCACAGGGGAAGGGCAACAGCCCGACGAGGATGGCGATCTCCTTGGGGAGGTCGTGCGCCTCGCTCGAGGCCTGTCCGACCCCCGAGGCCGATACGGCGTCGAGGGAAGTCGATCCGCTCGCGGAGGGATCCGCTGAGGGGACGACTGAGCCTCCGCCTGGACCGGAGTACGTGCCGATCTCGCCCCCTGATACGCCCGTCGCCCCTCCGCACTATATGGTGTGTGGTGACGACGCGTGGGGGAAAATCACGGCCCTGCTACAGGCAGGACAGGGGAAACCTGCGCCCCCGACCTCCAGTGGGGCGACGCCTGGCGTCACCACTGTCGAGGAAGGGACGCAGACGGACCCCTGGCCCCCTGAAACAGATACCGTCCCTCCCACGCTCGATACCGCCGCCACCGTAGCAACCCCTCCGACGGCAATGGAGGTCGACCCTCCCACCCCGGTGGTCGAGGCTCCCTCCGAGCCGAAGAGTAAGCGGGTAAGGAAACGTCACCGATCCCGAAAAACCACGGCTGAACCTGCGCCGATACCGCCAGCCCCTCAACACTCGACGGGAGCGATCCCGAAACGAGTGTCGGGGAAGCCGTCGTCCGGAAAGTCCAGTGAGCGGGGTCCTACGGTAGCGTCGCAACCCCAGCGAGCTACCGCCCCGGGGTTCGAATCCCCGGGCTCCTCCCGTAGGCCACCCCTGCCATACCGAGCCCCCCCGTCGAGAATCCCGGCTCTCCTGGACAGCCCGATACCGGCACCCCGGCAGTTGCTTCGAGAGCAAGTCCCGCAACCGCCGGGTGGCAACCCCCCGCGTACTTCAGGCCCCGTAAACGAGGCCTGTTTTAACTGTGGCCGAAAGGGGCACAGGTACTCGGCGTGCCCCGAGAGCCGCCGTTTATTCTGCCGCCGCTGCGGACAGGTAGGGGAGACTCTCTCCTCCTGCCCTTACTGCAGCCCACAATGGCTGAGCGAGGGACCGTACGTCCGGGATATGCGCCGGAACGTGCCCCGCGATGAACTCCATCGCATGGGCCGCGCGTTCCGCCGTCCCGGAGACCCCATACGGCCGTCGATTCTCGCCGCGCCAATCCCCACCGATCCCGTGACCAACGCGAGCTCCCCCGATACTGCCCGGGGCGCCACCGCCACCACCGACAGTGCAGCGGGCCCCCCGACGACCCGAGGACGACGTCGTCGTAGACTTCGTGGCCCCCACGGACCTGCGCGAGACCTCGACGCCCCCAACTCTCACCCCACTCGGCAGTAGCCCTCGCCAGGGTTACGAGGGCCTGATCCCGAAGCGGCTTGCCACCCCGCTATTTGGCTAGATGGTTGACGGTCCCTTCAGGACCTCCCCACACCGATACCGAACTTTCCCCTACCCACACGGATCCCGCATCGCGCGTAATGGCTGCGACATTGCCAGTAGGGCGCAGGTCCTTCCAGGACCTCCCCACACCCGATACCGATTTTCCCCGGGACGAGATCGGCAGCCCAGAGGAACGCGTCGAACCGGCAAGCGGAAACGGCAACAACGGACCCAACTCAGGGCGTGGGTTCGACCATCAGAATCCACCAACTCCACCGAACACCTGGACACTCCCAAGGACCGGCAAGGACCGTCATCAATAAGGGGGAAGGAGTTGTGACGCCGTTTTCAACGTTGGCGTCCCACGCGCGCCGCGCAGCCAGGTTAGTGACGAGGCGCGAATTAAATACGGCGAAAATAAAAATATAACATCTGTAATATCCGCATTTACGATTGATTTGAACGGAGAACACCATCCCGACAGCAAACTAAAAACCTCGATCCCGTGATTATTATTAACCTCCTTTTACAAACTCCATAATATTAACGAAAGTATAAAAATTTGAGTATCGATCCCGAACGATTACACTGAGAGATATCGCCTCGAGGTACGCGTTATCGAGAGGAGGGGTCAATTAGATGTATCGCAATTTTGAGAGAAAGTAGAGTCACTTGAAACCGATACCGTTTCGAGAATGAGGTCGCACCGTAGAGAGTATGGATTACGGGATGGGAGCATCGAGTTCTGAGAGACGTTATTAGAGTCAACTAGAGATTTGATAATTGAGATTTGTTTTGCTGAATTGATCTTTTTTTTTGCCATTATTTCGTATTTTGTGGAAACGATGGACGTACCCCGTTAGATGGAGGTGGGTGGGTGGAAAGGATGGCGCGGAAAGGAGCTGGCATGCCGACGCTACCCACCATCCGATCGCCCATCACCCTGTGAGATTTACCGCGGATCAATTAGTCCGGGTGAGAAACCGGCGCACAGTTTATAGAGGGGCGAGCGGAGGATGGAGTTCTTTTGAGTTACGTTTGCGAATATCGCGTTGGAAGGCCCTGTCGGAGGGTCTTGGATCACCCCGTCGGCAGGGATTGCCGGATCCACTTAGAGTAGAGGTCCCGAGCTCGCCTCTGTGTGTGTGACCGCGGGGATATCCCTCCAGTCTCCTAGAGCGGGAGGAAGGAAGGAGGTAAGTCGTCGGGCCCAACACCCGCCCGAGTCGCGACCAAAATATCGTGGCGCGAGTCTCCGAATTATTTGACGTCACCGCTCCCTTCCATTCTCGCTCTGTGCCGATTTTAGAGTACCGTTGAGAAGATTCGAGAGATTCGATAATTCGATAGTCTCGAGTGAGTCGTTGTGGTGAGAGGATCTCCGAGATCGTCTCCGGTCGTATGACCGTGAGTGTCTCAAGGAGATCCGACTCCCCTGGATCGAGTTACGTCGGAATTTCGGGAGTTGTAATAACTTCTTCGAGATCTGAGTAATATTTGAGTTATTGGAAATTTATGCCGATCCCGTTTCAGCGATTTTATTGGGCAATCGACTCTCGAGATTCGATTGAGTCCGATTCCCGCCATTACACTAGGAAATTACGCGTCGAGCGTTCTTCCCCGTCTAATTCGAGAGGAGGCTCCGCGGAACTAAAGATACCGAGTGAAAAACTCATGGGTTGAAGTCTTACCCCCTATTGCGGAAACGCGGAGGGGTCATTCGCCTGATACCGGTAATAAAAAAAAAAAAATTTTACAAAGTGGTGAAAGAGTGTCCTCGTTCGTCACGTACGCATGGTAAGCGCGGCATAGCCGTATTTTCTGTACTTCCCCGCCTCGTCACTAACCCTCAAGCTTGTGACTTATTATGTACGAAACAAAAAAGAAAACTAGTTAATGCTTTGAGTCACCGTCGTGCGGTTCCCGCCTTTCGTTTGTATCCCTGCTATCTTGAAATTTTCGTCAATAGCGAAACACGTAAGCACAATGCCGAGTTGTTTTTTTTGGGAATTAAACTTTCTTTTTCCTCGTCCCCGACCCTCTCTACCAATTCTAGCATACTGAGCGACCCGAGGTATACCGCTCGTATCTCCGTCGTTAGTGTTTAAGATGTATCGTGTCTCCGGATTTCTCGCGATTAGGAGATTATGTGTTTTGTTGGTTTTTTTTCTTTTTTCTCCTGCGTTATTGACCGGTTCGTCATCTCCGGTGAAAAAGGATGACTGGCGCCCAACAATCGTCTTTTGGTTATTACGGGTTAGTTTGGCCGACGGAGAACGACCGAAGTGCGAAGGGAAAAATTCCCCTCACACAATGTGTGATATTTCGTATTTCATTTTTCGCAACCAAATTTTCGTTTGTGACATGATAAAAAATCGTTTTTTGGAAAATTAAAATAATATAACCTTTTAAAATAATTCCTCACTAAAAATAATTGGACTATAAAAATACTAAGAAATGTCAGAATGTCTTCAAATTTGCTGTACGTAGTGCTTTTCATAAAATAAAATAATGCTGCAAAAAAGAAAAAATTAGGTACGTAGACTTCATAATTGGAGCACTGTATGGACATTAAGCAGAACAAAATTTAAAACACCTCATTAAAGGCTTCGCAGTAGTTTCAAAACGATTGTAAACAATGGTGATGATATGATACATCACCTCTGCGAAGAAGAGAAAAATTGCTTTGCACAGTCCAAAGTTACAGCACTGTATGGATACTTGTCGAAGCAACAATGGATTTTTTTTAATAAGCAAATATTCAAATGCTTCGCAGGGGCTTCAAAATGTATGTGCACAATGGTGATGATATAATATATCACCCTGCGAAGAAGAGAAAAATTGCTTCGCAAAGTCCAAAGTTACACTGTGATACGGACGTCTAAGAAGATAATTTCAGTAATAAAGGTATTTTTATTCAACCGCAGGGGAAAAAAAATATTACCAGTCATTGGAGTCACTTCAAATTAACTATGCATGATGTTGGAGATACACCAAAGCAAATGGTGAAAAATAAAAATTTTTGGAGTATTCGCTGCCGAGTAACCCCACGGACAGACTCCGAAGAGCAACGGATGGTCATTTTAATAGGCACTCTTTGCCTATTGTTATAGTGAGTGCCTAAAAATCGTTTTTCGACGAAAATTTGAAAAAAATTGAAAAAACCTTGGAAATACGTCGATAGAATAATCATTAGCAGTTTTTAGACACTCACTATAACAATAGGCAAAGAGTGCCTATTGAAATGACCATCCATTGCTCTTCGGAGTCTGTCAGTGGGGTTACTCCGCAGCGAATACTCCAAAAATGTTTATTTTTCACCATTTGCTTCGATGTATCTCCAACATCATGTGTTGTTAATTTGAAGTGATTCCAATGACTGGTAATATTTTTTTTCGCCTGCGGTTGAATAAAAATACCTTTATTACGGAATTATCTTCTTAGACGTCCGTATCACAGTGTAACTTTGGACTGTGCGAAGCAATTTTTCTCTTCTTCGCAGGGATGATGTATCATATCATCACCATTGGGCACATACATTTTGAAGCCTCTGCAAAGCATTTCAACTTTCGCTTAACAAAAAAAATCCATTGTTGCTTCGACAAGTGTCCGTACAGTGCTGTAACTTTGGACTGTGCGAAGAAATTTTTCTCTTCTTCGCAGAGGTGATATATCATATCATCACCATTGTTTACAATCGTTTTGAAACTACTGCGAAGCCTTTAATGAGGTGTTTTAAATTTTGTTCTGCTAAATGTCCATACGGTGCTCCAATTATGAAGTCTACGAACGTAATTTTTTCTTTTTCGCAGCATTATTTTATTTTATGAAAAGCACTATGCACAGCAAATTTGAAGACATTCTGACATTTCTTAGTATTTGTATTCTCCAATTATTTTTAGTGAGGAATTATTTTAAAAGGTTATATTATTTTAATTTTCCAAAAAACAATTTTTTATCATGTCACAAACGAAAATTTAGTTGCGAAAAATGAAATACGAAATCTTACACATTGATTGCCAAATATTAATCCTTTTTGTTTCGAAAATAATATATTTTGAACGAATATCATTCACAATATTTTATATACGTTATTCACATTCATAATAAAAATAAAAAACTTCGTGGGTGCACTGAAAACCTGGTTATAATTCCACAAAGAAGAATCATCGAATATCCAAAATTATTGCAATTTGTCAAATGAAATTGAAAACAATCGCGGCTATTTATTTTTTTCCATTCATTCTATCTGTCAAACCTTGGAAGCCGACGATAATTCGATAGCAGACGTGATAAAGTTTGCATACGCCGCGACGTTGGTATTCTGTGTCGGGATGATTTAAATCGAAAATAAAAATCTTATTGTTTTCTCATTGTTTAATGTATATAACTTTAAATATTGGGAAACTGCAATTTACTTTTTTGAAATCTCTAACAATTTTTCGAAACAAAAAAAAATCAATTTTTACCTCATATGTTTCCAACCACTCTTCTATTTTTATTTCAATTGTTTCAATATACTTATCTCAAAACAAAATAAAACGATAGAAAAATAAAATTTCTCGAATTTCTCGTCTGCAATGTTTTACTCTCCGACAGTGACAATAACCAGTGAATTGATTCCATCTATTATAGGGAAGAGAAAAAATGCTTAAAGTGTTATAACCGAATTCTCTTATAGATTGACAATCCAAGTGTCCTCGCCGTCGAAATCATCGAGAAATTGATTTTTTTTATTTTGGACGCATCCAAGACACTACAACTTTATTTTCAGCAGTGTACTACTTCCTCTTCAATACACGAACCAAGACGATATCTATGTTCGTTCTCAAGTTATAATTTTTTTACTACAACAATTAATATCAAGCAAATTTAATTGAAAATCGTATCAAAAAGCAATTTTTCTTAATATTCAGCTCCAATACTTCGGGTCCTGTCCAGAGGCAATAATAAAGTGATTTTATGTATTTTAGGGAAGAAAAAAACATTTAAACAGATGCATCTAAAGGGGACATTAGACCTGTTGGTAAATGGAAATGGTGTTCGTGTTGATAATTTTTTTTTGTGTTGATTTATACTCATTTAATCTGGTCATAAGTGTTAAGCCAATAAAACGACCTTTACTAGATATCATTTGATTCGTTACATTAGTTTGATCAAGTTCTACGTGATGCTATTCGTTATATTGTTCGTAAAACAGAAAGGAAATATCAGTTGTGAATAATAATAATCAATTCGTATAGAAACGAAATGTTTATATTCGATGACGGTTAAACTATGAATCAATTTACATAAGTGATAAATGATATTCCGCCATACGTTCTTCCGAGATGAAACGCGCAGCGCGACGTATAAACATATTCGATATGCAGCGCATAACGCAAAGTGTAATCATACTCGATACGAAGCGCGTAGCGCGACGTGTATTCCTGTGAGTGCCTTAAAAAATGTCCCAAAGGGACAATTTTCGGGGGGTTTGGGGGGCGGAGCCCACCAACAAGAGCCTCTGCGCCCGCAGGGCGCTAAGGCGCTTGTTTTTTCTCAACTGTAAACGAATAAATCGAGCGAACAAAATTGAGAAAGATTTCGAATGCGATGAATCTTCGACGGTCGAAGGATAAAAAATTCAATTTTTCAACATTGCACACTTTTTATCTGCGCAATAACGCATAGAGTCAATGCGCGTTGTAAATACGATTTCTATGAGAGGAAGGGATTAAAGACGGCATTTTCGAGAAATTTGAAAAAAAGATTCGTTTTTTGACGAAAAATCGTGAAATTAGTCTGTGTCTTAAAAAAAAAACACATATCTCGGCAGCGAAAAAAGATATCGACTCTTATCTTGTGCTGTTTTGAAGAGGAGTACATACTTTGCAAGCAAAATAATTGCCAAAGATTTGGACTGCGATGAATCTTCGACGGTCGAAGGATAGAAAATTCTTTTTTTTTATGATTGCACAGTTTTTATCTGCGCTATACCGCATAGAATTCATTTGTATTTAGGTAAAATACAAACGAAGATTGAAACGAGATGTCGATTTTTTTTATTTAAAAATCATTCGGCCACAGAGTACGCGCGTCGCGACGTATGAGCATCTGTGTATCGTCTGCTACGAAATTGTCATCTGCTTCCAAAGTTTTACAGACAGAATAAAACGAAAAAATATATACTCGCCATTTTTTTTTAGTTTCTTTTGGGAAATTGTAATTATTTTGGATATTCGATGAATCTTTTTTGTGAGTTTACAACCAATTTTTTCAGTGAATACGTGAAATTTATCATTTTTATTACGAATGTGAATAAAGTATGGTAAAATATTGCGGATGATTTTCGGTGATAATATATTATTTTCGAAATAAAAATCGTAAACATTTGCGAATGTGTGTATGATATTTCGTGTTTTATTTTTCACAACCGAAGTTTTTTTTTTTTAACGTGATGAAAAATGGATTTTTGGCAAATCTAAATAACATAACCTTTGAAGCAAATCTAGTTATAACCATTGTTTTTGAATTATTTTATAATTCAAATTATATTTGTCAGAATGACTCAAAATTTGTTGTGCATAGTGCTTTCGATGTAATGAAATATTGTTGCGAAAGAGAAAAGAATTGGTTTCCAGGATTCTTAATTGGAGCACCGTACGGACATCATATGTGAGAAAATAATTTTTTTATGGAAATATTGTAATGAATAAATAGTTAGAGATGTAGGATTGTCTCCAAATTTGCTTTTGATAAAACAAAATGATGCTGCGAAGGAGAAAAAAAATGGTTCGTAAAGTTCATTATGATGACACCAGTATTCCAATCTTTAACACAGTATTTCCAATCTTCTATTTTCCATCTTCACTCGTCCTCTTTTTCTTCTCCTCCGACGCCCTCTCTCTCAGCTTGTACCTCGTCCTCCTTTCCCACCACGTCAGGTCTTCTTTCATCTCTCTCCCGTAGCTGTCCATCTCTTTCCACCGTCTCATCAGCTCCCACTTGTCCTCTTCTTTTCCCATCTTCACTATCACCATCTCCTGTCTGCCTTTCCTCTTCCTCTCCACCACACTACATTCCTCTTCACCTCCATATTTTTTCCTAGCGCTCGCCTTGCCTTCTCCACGTGTTTTCCCTCGATTTCTTCCACTTCAACCTCTCCCTTCATCAACACTCTTTTTCTCCTTTTTTCCCTCTCGTCTATCTCTATCTGTCTTCTCTTGCCTTCTCTCCGCTTATTTTCTCTTCTTTCCTCTTCTCTTCTTCTCGCCACCATCCTCTGGCCCATCCCTCCCCCACTTCCCTTCTCTACCGCCGCCGGCTTTTTCTCTCCCTCTTCCTTCATCCGCCTCGCGTCCTCTTCCTCTTCTATCACCTTCGCCCGGCTCCTCTCTTTTATTTTCGACTCGCGTCCTTCCGTTTTTTCTCTCTCTCTCTTCTACTTTCGGTCCTTTTCCCGCCTCCGTCTTCTTCTTCACTCTTTCCGTCTCGCTCGCTGTCTGCCTTCTTACTTTCCGCGGTTTCTCCCTCTTGCTCGCTATCCGTCTTCCATTCTTCCTCCGTCTCCTCCTCGCTGCTGTCTTCCCTGTCGCTCTCACTCACACTCTCAACCATCCCTTTGTCCTCTGTTCCCTTTTCCTTTCTCTCTTTCCTTCTTCCCATCCTTCTTCTCATCACTTTCAACTCGCCACTTACTTTCCCCAATTCCTCCCTTAGCCCTTTCATTTTCCGTGCCACTTCCCATATCGCCCTCGTCAGCTTTTCCATCTTCTCACCTGCTTGCCTCGCTCGCCTTTGTTACGGTATCTCTCCTCCGCTCACCACGTGCCGGCTTGCTCTACCGCGTACTCCGTCTCCTCGGCTATCTCCGTTTTTCCTCGTCCACTCTCGGTCCCGTCCTGACTCACGTCGTCTGCCCACTAGCGCCTTGCTCACCGCCTACCGCTTTCCTCCTTCTCTCTCACTCTCACCGTTCACTGCGTCTTCTCTTTATCTCTCTTTCCCTGTCGCTCTTTTGCCTACCTTGCTTTCTCTTCCCTTCCATTTCCACCTTGGCTCTCGGCTATCCTCTCTCGCCTTTCTTCTAGCGACTGCGCTCTCGCCTCCGTCTGCCACGTTCCTTCGGCCTTCCTGCCTTTTCCATTGCCGCCTATTTCGCTCTCGCCTTTCGTTATTTTCCTTCTCCCTTTCCCATTTTCACCGTATCACTTCCTGTTCCTTTCACTTCCCTCTTCCTTCTCCTCACTTCCAGCCCATTTTCTCTTCCTTCTTCCCGTATCCTTCCTTGTTTCACCAGCAGCACTCTTTCCACCCAACCTGTCCGTCCGCCATCTTTTCTCCTCCTCTGAAGCAAAGCTAGTTATAACCACTTTTTTAAAATTATTTTATTATTAAAAGTAGATTCGTCGGAATGACGAAAAATTTGTTGTGCATAGTGCTTTCGATGCGATGAAATATTGTTGCGAAAGAGAAAAGAACTAGTTTCCAGGATTCTTAATTGGAGCACCGTACGGACATCAGATGTGAGAAAATCATTTTTTTCATGGAAAATTGTGATGAAAAAATAGTTACAGATGTAGGATTGTCTCTAAATTTGCTTTACATAGTGCTTTTGATAAAACAAAATGATGCTGCGAAGGAGAAAACAATTGGTTCGTAGAGTTCATTATGATGTCACCGTACGGACATTTGAAGGAAGACAAATGCAAATTGTGACCAATATTTTTGTAGAAAAAATACTTAAAGATCTCAGATTGGTTTTAAAAGTGATGTGCATACTGGAAATAATGTAATAAAAATACCCTGCGAAGGATTTTGGTACGAATTGGTTCGCACCATCTAAAGTCTAAAGTACGATACGGTCGTCCGAGAAGAAAAATTCAGCCAAAAACTTGTTTTCATTGCACCGCAGGCTAAAAAAAATATTTCTATTCATCGCAGTCACTTCAAAGTAACTACGCATGATGTTGGTGATACACCGAAGCAAATGGTAAAAAATAAAAAATTTTGGAGTACGCGCTGCGGAGCAACCTCACCGACAGACTCCGAAGAGCAACGGATGGTAATTTTAATAGGCACTCTTTGTCTATTATTATAGTGAGTGCCTAAAACCAAAGTAAAATCAACGCAACACTACTACTGACTCGATATAAATTAATAAATTAACTCGGTCCAAGTGCACGGGACGAAAGAGCTCACCGACGCAACGAAGATTTACGATGAGCAACAAATGGCTCGATAACACGATGCCTTCCTTCATTCTGTAGCTGTTATTCGCGGGATCCTCAATAAACACGTGTTCCTCACACCAACTCTCGACGGGAATAGCCCAGAGTATCGCCGTTCGATCGCTCTCGTTAACGCGTCTCTGCCCCCGCCTAATCGCACGATCTGTATTCGCAAATATTTGGCCCTTGTTGGGAATTCGGCGACGCTCTCGCGCTCTTGCGACGACGGTATCGGGATTGTCTCTCGCGAGACATACTGACGATCCGATTCGCAGTGGCACTCGATCTCCACTGATCGAGAACGATGTAATAAATTAATGATGCACGATGGTGATGCGATGATGTAGCTCAGGCTTTCGGCTGCTGCCTTGCCGAAAGATCACCTCTTGCAACTATTCCGAAGCGGCGGTAGCCTCCGAGATCGCTTCGATAGCAATTTAGACGGCGAAGGCAAGACACCCTATAGCGACGAACTCCTCGACTCGAGAGTCACTGTCGACGAAACTGGGTACCGAAGACTCTCGCGACGAAATCCCTCGTTGTGCGACGATTAATCGGTGGTAATTCCCTCTCTCGCCAATTTACTCTCTCGCCCTCGGACGACATGAAATAATCTTCTTAGAACGACGAAAAATTAAAAATAACCCCTGTCTCTTAAAATTGGGCCCTATGGAATCACCTCGTGAGCGCTGGTGCGAGGAAAACGGATTTTAATAACGGGCTGAAATTTTGCCACGTTACAGTGTGTATGCGGTAAAATGAGGTGAGTATAACGGAGCTTGAACTCCGATTATAAAATATAAAATATCTAAAAATATAAATTATTTTTAATTCACGAATTATGCGATGAATCTAAACCCAGCCATTTTACATATATTTTATTACCTTTTTTTCGTAAAATGTTTTCAATGAGATAAATATTCCACTGTTTTGTCAGCTGAAGTTCTTGTTCATAGAATCCACCTTTAATATTATGACCAATCTCATTTCGTAATAAATATTTAACTGGATTCGTTTTTTGAATTCGAGTTATTTGAAAAATTTCAGTTGTTCAAATTGGTGTGTATATCCTTTACCAAACAGATTTTTATATTTAATAATTCGCACAACTGAGTGCCGTTCCCCACCTTCATCACCTCTAAAGGTGCTGATTGTGCAGGAACAGCATCTCACGGCTCTCGGGCTGGTGTAACGTCTCATTCTCGGTACTTCGCTACTGCTATCGCGAGTTTAGTCTTCGACTTTGTTTCGCGACGCTTGATAAAAATTATCGGTGTGGGACTCGGACTCCGTTTCGAGTCTCACAAGTTTCGCATTGCAAATGCGACTTCGAAATAATATATAAATTCCTCTTTTTTTTTTATATTCTTGCGCTGCCTTATTGCTAAGCGCGAGACAACGAGTCATTGGATATTCTAATAAGAAAAAATTTAATGCGTAAGAAAAATCGACTATTAATAGTTTAAATAACGTAGCGGCGGAGACCCGGACGTAACACTCCCCGTTTTAGTCGGATGCAGAAGCGTGCTTCTGCATACGCGAGGCGAACAGTCGCGACGAAAGTTCGGGGTCGACACCGTCTAATGTTAACGTCGACTTCGCGGGTGACAATATTGGGTACTGATTCCGGTGCGTTGGCTCCGGTGGCGATACTCGTTCAACTTGGGCATCTTCGGTGTGTTGACCGGATTCGACATCTTCACTGTTGCTCTGCGTTGTCGAGACGCTTCTTCGATGTGCCAACGTGAGAAGTAGGCCGGTTAGGGATCCCCAACCGTAAAGCGCGTGGAGGGCGTAACCTTGCACGCAAGTATCGATAATTAATTTAATTAGTGCCAATAACGCGATAACAACTGCGATACCTCCAGTAGCGGATCCAAATTTCATGAATCCACCCCAGAACTTAGCTGAAGCGTCATCAGCGATGCGGTCGAGCGTTTTCTCGTCTAGCAATCCGGCGAGCGACACACTACCAGCTGGGACCTGATAGCCGACTGTTCCACGTGCGATGTTGTTTAGCAGTGCCGGTTTTTCCGCGGGGAACATGATGCGCTCCCGAAGATTGTTGATATCCGCTTCGGAATAAATGCCACTGCTAGCAAAATTGCCCGGTGACGCGTATTTCCAGTTGAGTTTGGATAGTGGTTCCAAAGATTGTGGAGCTAGCACTTCTATTGGCCCCGGGGAAAGACGATACCACGTTCCCTCGATTTGATACTGCACAGGTACGACCGGATTGCAATTCATTTGCGTCGCTGATTTCATCAACATTCGTGATGTCGCTGATAGGAAGTAGGATTCGTTGTGGTAAATGACGGGGAGTTCCTGATAGAATTCGTCAGTTCGTCTGAGTTTGCAGTCTATTGGCACGCATTTTATTATATGAGCAACTTCCCCTGCGATAACTGCCATGAAACCCGGTCCTTTCATGACCGTGCGCGCGAATCGCTCCGGCAGAAGTGCTGCCGTTGACTTGGAGAATTTGCGCCTTGGAGAATTTGTCTCTCCAGGTTGCACCTTTGTACAACTACGTCTCGGTATAGGTTTTTCATATGTTTTCTCACGTGTTTCTCGACGTAAATAAATTTCGAGTTTATGTACGAGAACATATCGAGATTGTTGGGGGTAATCTTCTTCTTCGTTGCGAACCATTGACCCCTCTGCGCTTCCAAGATGAATAGCTTGGAATGTTCGGTTCTTATCAGCCTGTAGCCACAAACTTGATACTCCGATCGTTTCGCTAGAGCGAATGTCGTTTGTTCCGTTGTTAGCGTATATACATCGGGAAGATGTGATCCATCTTCTACGATTGTGAATTTTGAGGCTAGGCCCTCGTACAATACGTCGTGTCGAAATTGCAAGAGTCCGACGGTGTCGATTTCCAGAATACGGAGTTTCCCTCGATGTCAATGCAGGTATCTTCTGAGAGCTGGCATTGCGTTCCCGATTGAACCTGACCTTCCCTGCTTGCAGGTTAACTACCGCCTGATAGTTAAACAATGATATCTTAACTGATGCTTGTACGATGACGTTGGACCATGTGCCAAAGGGGTCCTTTGGCACTCTCCGCTGATTGTTGTTGATCCGGCTAGAGTGATACTTCTAGTTGTAGTGTCGTTTCGACGCAGTCCATGGATATCGGCTGCGAAACCGAGACGAATTAATCCTGATTCTTGTAGGCGATTCCAGGAGTACCTGCACGAGCTTTCGTCTAACTCGTGCAGGTACTCCTGGAATCCATTGTGGACCATCGAATTATGAGAGTGCATTCCGCAATGCGTTCTGATGCGGGATATTTCGATCTTACATTGAATCACTGGAGTATCCGCGAATTCTGAAAGCTGGAGGAGTTGTATGTAACTCGAAACCGGTTCCGGCTCGTTCGTTGGGACGTCGCACTCTTTTACGGCGTTCAAGGACATCGTTGTGACGTTCAGCGTTGACCCTTCACAGTCGAATCCAATAATCGCTTGACAGACGCTTGCTCCACTTATTAGAGCGAGTGCAATAAGGAAACCCATTAGTCCAATCATTTTTAATGTGACCTGTAACAAAAGACATTTTTTTTTTTACAATCGCGTTAACCTTAATTTGTTCGCGTGGACAACTTTTGGTTTTCCCTTAGATTTTATTTTGATATTTGCCCCCGGTAGTATTTCCAGCACTTCGCAGGGTTCGGTGTATTGATCGTAAAATTTACCGATTTTAGGTTCTTTAAGCATGAGGACTTTGTCCCCGATTTTAAAGTTTTGAGGGTTTAATTTTTGATCGTAAAATGTTTAAGATTTTTCTTTGGCGGCTTGCAGGTGAGTCGCAGCCAGTTCTTGAATTCCTTGGATTTTGGTGAATACTTCTCGACGATATTCCGTATACGTTGGGTCACGTTGTTCCTCTATCCTGACGTCCGGTTGTCTTGCCAATGTTCCGAACATAAGTTCATGAGGGGTATAACCCGTCCATCGTGCTGGCTAGTGTTGTAGGAAAACATGGCCATTTCCAGAAACTCGTCCCAATCGTTTTCCTTATCCAAGTACGGTTTGAGGTATTCGACGAGGACGTGATGAGAGCGTACGATTGACCTGTTTGATTGAGGGTGGAATGACGTAGTCTTATAGTGCTTGATTCGGAATTTTTTTGCTATTGCCTTCGTGAGGCTTCCGCAAAAGTTCGTGCCCCGATCGGTAAGGATCGCCCTTGGGGCTCCGAATCGAGCGATAAATTGCTTAATGAACGCGTCGGCTATGTCTGCAGCAGTAGTCCTTTGCATTGCGATGCCCAACGAATATTTGGTTAAGAGGTCCTGTATCGTTAGGATGTGTGTGGATCCTCTTCTGGTGATGGGGAATGGTCCGACGATGTCCATCGCCACTTTGTCAAAAGCAGATCCAGGTGTGTCTGTGATCAGCATCGGTTGCTTTGTTTTGACACGGACTAATTTTTTTAATTGGCAGTCTCTACAGTGCTGAATGTACTCCTGGACATCCGCTTTCATGTTTGTACAGAAGTAGTTTTCGCGAATTCTCTTGTAAGTTTTAGTGACTCCCTTATGGCCACCGATCAGTGAGTTGTGACAATCTTCCATGATGCCACGTCTCTCTTCCGCGGATGATACGCGGATGAGTTGCTTACATATGGTGAGTTGCACTCGCAGATTTCCGAGATTTTGACAAATTCCTGCTCGTATTTGTGCCCAAGAAATATTGTCTATTCGTTCGGTTTTTGATATACTTAACGATTTTAGCCTTAATTCTATAACAACGTCACGGAGAGATTCTAGAGCTTCGTTTAAATCTTCTAACGCGACATTAGCTCGTAAATCGTTTTTTACCGGTAGGCCAATCACTATGCGACTGCCTATTCTTTCAATGCCTGCTCGCGAAAGAGTCAGGTCTCTATAAACCGGCAAGTTGAGTGTAGATGCTAAATCCTTTGCTCCCCTTGCGATTATCCTTTCGCATTGAAAGTTTATCGCGAGTTTCTACGATCTGCAGACTATCTAGCGGTAATGGCGAGGCTGATTCGCTCGAAGAGGTGGTTGACGCAGCGGAGTCGATCGGCATTTCGCCGGCAACATCAAGATCCTCGTCCACCGGTATTTCGCTACTCATAGAGTCATCGTCGTCGGCTTCCGGCCCCGAAACTTCAATAGAATTTCCCGGCGCCGAATGATCGATAGACGTTCCCGGTACTAAAGGCTCGGTCAACACCGCCGGTTGTTCGCTCCCTTGTCCGAAATCTGCCGATTTATTTGGTTCACCCGATCGCGACTTAACCTGCCTGAGAGCCGTTTCAGACTCCTTTTCTCTAGCCTCTATTTTGCGTCTTTTACTTCTAGTGAATCTTATCGCGTCTTCGTCGTCTGACACAGGTTCGTGAGTTCGCGTACGAATAGGCATTACGACAAAAACGGATTTATTATCCTCAGGGGGATTTCGTGATAGCGCGTCGGCGTTACTATTCGCCCTTCCTGATTTATAGACAATTTTATATTGATAATTCTCGAGTTTAAATTGCCACGCGACTAGCCTATTGGCGGGGTCCTTCACCGAATGCAGCCAAACCAATGGCTTGTGATCCGTCACTAGCGTGAACTCCCTACCATAGACATACGGCCGAAAATTATTGACACAATAGACAATTGCTAAACATTCTTTTTCAATAACAGAGTACTTTTCTTCTGCCTTATTTAAAGTTCGCCACGCGTAGGCTATTAGTCGATCATTGCCTATCTCGCCCTGACTGATTACTCCACCGATCGCAGTCCGCGATCGGTGGAAAAATCCGGGTGTTCGAGTACGGGAGCTTCACAAAGCAAATCGCGTAATTTTGTAAATGCCTCCTCTTGAGCATCGGTCCACTTAAAAGGTGCCCACTTTTTTAATAATTGAGTGAGTGGTCTCGCAACACCAGAAAAATTCTCGATATGCCGTCTATAATAACTACCCAACCCCACAAATTGTTTAATCTGAGTCGGTGTAGTTGGTCGCGGATATTTTCTAATCGCTTCAAGTTTTTCGGGGTTTGGTCGTACCCCGTCATCGCTTATTACATGCCCGAGGTACGATACCTCCTTGCGTAAAAACTCGCATTTGTCGGGCTGAAGTTTTAAGCAGGCTCGACGCATTTTTTCCGCGAAACGTTCGAATTTTATTTCGTGTTCTCGCAACGAACTCGCGTACCATACAATGTCGTCGAGATACACGAAGAGTACGGTTCCCTGTAAACCGCACAGCGCACGATCCATTAAGCGCTAGAACGTGGCTGGCGCATTTTTAAGCCCGAAGGGCATTCTCGAAAATCCGTAGTGCCCAAACGGCGTTGAAAACGCCGTTGTATGAGCGTCTCCCGGGTATACTCGGATTTGGTGGAACCCGCTAGCTAAATAAAAAACTGAGAAGTATTTCGCACTACCCAATTGGTCGAGAATTTCCGTTATATTGGGCAGGGGGTAGGCATCCCCGATCGTTTTCTCGTTTAGCTTTCGATAATCTATAACCATTCGCCATCTAGGTTTCCCCTGTGAATCGGCCTTTTTCGGGACGATCCAAAGCGGTGAGCTATATGGTGAATCTGACGGTTTTATGATTTTTCCGTCTATCAATTCCGAAATTTGTTTTGTTATTTCGTCTTTATGCGCTGGCGGGTAGCGGTATTGTCGCGTAAACACCGGTTGTTCGTCCGTCGTAGTTATTTTGTGCTCTATCGCGTTTGTTGAAGTCAAAAAATTCCCAGGAATATGAAAAATATCGTAGTCTTTCTTCAAAATTTCCTCTACGCTTGCTCGCTCCTCTTCGTTGAGATGGTCGAGTCTAAGTAGGGATTTTATTTTTGTAACTATTTCGTTCACGACATGTTCATCTGTTTTAACCGTTTGTACCCTCTGATCGCGCGTAAGTCGTTCTATACTTGATCGATCCCGTGAATTTACATCCGATTCCGCCAAATTGTTTTCGCGGCCCGGCGTTTCATTCGAATTTAGATTATCCGGACCACGATTGCAAAGCTCAAAAGCCTCTAAAGTCACCATCGGAACGGTGAGCTCTACATCTTCCCCGGTCGTATTAAACGCTCTCATATACGCTACGCCTTTTATATTGGATACTACGGCTTCACCGATATAAACCCCTTCGTGAAGATTCAAACGCGGGACATAACCCTCGCTGACGTTGGTGTTTTTTACTCGTACGTAATAAGCATGACTCGTTCTGCCCGGAATAACGACGGTTTCCCGATTCTTGAACGGCACTACGCGATTTTTCCATTTCAAATCTTCCGCGTCCCAATCGATCTTTGCACGATTGATCGCGTGAAATTCCGCCCCCAAAATACCATCTTGCTGGATCGAAAATCAATTTTTGACGCCGTGAAATTCGGAATTTGTTCCCATTATTTCCACGGCCACCAATCCGGTGATGTACGCGGGTTCCTCCGATATTCCCCTTAGTTTAAGAATTTTTGTTTTATCAATTTTTACGTTGTCCCTCAAAGCTTGTCTTTTTATTAGATTCGGCTCCGATCCCGAATCCACAAGAAAAGTGACTTTGTTTTTTAGTTGAGGGCCTTGAGATTTCTACCGTTGGAGTAAATATGTGATTGTTTAAGCAGACTTCGGCGGTTCGGACTCGTCTGTTTTCTGCGTCGTTTTGACTGGGCGCTTCGTCGCATTGTTCTTGCGGCTCGCACCCTGTGTTGCCGAAGGTTGTTTCGCGTTTCCCGGATTTTGCGATTCGCGTAATCGTTTATAGCAAATTTCCGCGTTATGATTCCGGCCACCGCAATACGTACATTTCGGTTTATCCGATCGATCGTTCGGGCTCGCGTTTTCCGGCTTGCTCGATTTCCCCGGTTTTTCCCGGATTTGCCCGGTTTGCCCGAACCGTTCGATTTTTGCGGTTTTTTGCTGGGATCCTAGACCAACATTGGTCCTCGGTATGCCCGCCTTTTGAACAGTGATTACAGGTCAACGTGTTTCGTTTTTTTATTTGGGCAGAAGAGGCCGATGCCTCTTTCGATGCTTTTACGGCTTCCTGAAAGCGATTTTTGTCGCGCTCCATTTCCTTTTCGATTTTTATCGCCGTTTGATAGGCCGCGTTTAGACTCCCGTACCCTTCAAATTTCAGACGTAGACGAGAATCGGGTGGAAGACCCGCGACGAAGCACTCCAAGGTTTCTTCTTCCAGAGTGTCCTTTTGTTGGCGCGTTAAACGTCCCGTACTTTGAATTTCCCCGTTCAGGATAGCCGAATGGATATCTTTGACGCGGCTAATGTAATCGAGGACATGCTCCGCTTTGCCCTTGGCAACGTTACCCAGTTCTCCCTTATATTAGTTCACCGATCGCGCTGCGCCGAATATGTCCTTAAGACGATCGGTGAAGCTACTAGCCACAGTTCGAAACGTATCGTCTTCGATAGCTGTGTATGCTCGGTCTTTCAGCTTGTTACGGAGGAGACCTGTGAATGTTGGCTCAAGTGACGGTGCGAGCATGTCTTTATCCCTTTTACACGCGCGAGTAAATCTCAGAAACAGTATATTACTTCCGCAGAATGTCGGCACTGACTCTAAAACGTCTTTAAATGAGAGCTGCGTATTTAAACCGGTAATGTTTTGTACGACGGGAATAGCTTCCGGAGCTTCGGTTTCCTCACGCACGCGCAGTTCTCTTAGCTCACGTCTGAGTTCGCGCACTTCCCGTTGAATGGCTGTAATCGGTTCGTTGTCGTCGGCTTTCGCTTCGCTCACGTGCAAAGTGGCATTTTGGTCATAGTTTTTATTTTCCGTAAGAGATAGCGTCGCTTGCTTTTTGCGAATGTCCATGAGGCCTTCCTCGTATTCCATGTCGCGTTCTCTCGCGCGTTGCTCAAGGAGCGTCAATTCGCGTTGCTTCGCGAACAATTGATCTTGTAGGATCATTAATTCCTCTTCGGTAAGAACTTTAGAACCCGAGGGTTTATTGGTCTCGTCGGTTGACATTTTGCCGATACTATAACTTATTCGCTTTATTCGCCTTTTAATCGAGTTTTATTCCGATTTTATTCGAATTTATTTTCGATTTTTAATCGAATTTATTCGAATTTTTATTTTATTCGGAATTATCCGATTTTTATCGAATTTATTCAAATTTTTATTTTATTCGGAATTATTGGATTTTAATCGAATTTATTCAAATTTTTATTTTATTCGGAATTTTCCGACTTTAATCGAATTGTACCCAATATTTATTTTATTTGAATTTATTTTCGGTTTTTAATGGAATTTATTCGAATTTTTATTTTATTCAGAATTATTGAATTTTAATCGAATTTATTCAAATTTTTATTTTATTCGGAATTTTCCGACTTTAATCGAATTGTACCGAATTTTTATTTTATTTGAATTTATTTTCGATTTTTAATCGAGTTTATTCGAATTTTTATTTTATTCGGAATTTTCCGATTTTAATCGAATTATACCGAATTTTTATTTTATTTGAATTTATTTTCGATTTTCAATCGAATTTATTCGAATTTTTATTTTATTCGGAATTTTCCGATTTTAATCGAATTATACCGAATTTTATTTTATTTGAATTTATTTTCGATTTTTAATCGAATTTATTCGAATTTTTATTTTATTCGGAATTATAGGAGCGTCGGTACGAAAAATTACACTCGCGGTTAACAGACACTTATATCCCACCGCTGTCACCAAAAGTTTTAACCTGTTACAGGGTTTTTTTTGCGCTCTTGTTTGGGGCTTGGAATCTCAAGCCGGGGATAGGAGCAAGTGCCTGTGCACGTTCGCGTAATTTTTATCGAAAATCCAAACGTACCTTTGCTCTTGAGCTATTGTCGCAGTGGACAATTGTAGATCCTTCGCGTTGCAGATCCTCGTGGGTTTTTCGTTGCCGTCGGCACCGCGTATCGCTGGTACCGGAATCTCGTCTCCTCGGCACTTTATCCTTCGCGTACTTAAACGTAAGGGAAAAGGGTAACCTCCTCCCCACTCACTTCAACACGATGGTTCGAAATGATTAATTTTTATTAAAAACAATCGAAGATGATTATCTCGAGTCACAATAAAATCACAAAACAAACACACCGAAGGAAAGAGTTTGCATTACTCCCGTAAATCGGTGAGATAACGTCACTCGCATTTCGCGATTATTTTCGTTACAAAAAGAGTTTGAATTTGCGTTTTGACCTGTCGTTTTGAGGCCGGAGAGAGACTAATTGCGCTGCCCTTCGAGATGCGAATCGTGAGTGCCGTTCCCCACCTTCATCACCTCTAAAGGTGCTGATTGTGCAGGAACAGCATCTCACGGCTCTCTGGCTGATGCAACGTCTCATTCTCGGTACTTCGCTACTGCTATCGCGAGTTTTGTCTTCGACTTTGTTTCGCGACGCTTGATAAAAATTATCGGTGTGGGACTCGGACTCCGTTTAAAGTCTCACAACTTTCGCATTGCAAATGCGACTTAGAAATAATATATAAATTCCTCTTTTTTTTTTTATATTCTTGCGCTGCCTTATTGCTAAGCGCGAGACAACGAGTCACTGGATATTCTAATAAGAAAAAATTTAATGCGTAAGAAAAATCGACTATTAATAGTTCAAATAACGTAGCGGCAGAGACCCGGACGTAACACCAATCTGATATCTTTAAGTATTTTTTCTACAAAAATATTGGTCACAATTTGCATTCGTCTTCCGTCAAATGTCCGTACGGTGCCATCATGATGAACTCTACGAAACAATTTTTTTCTCCTTCGCAGCATCATTTTTTTTTATCAAAAGCACTATGCACCGCAAATTTAGAGACATTCCTACATCTGTAACTATTTTTTAATCACATTTTTCCATAAAAAAAATGATTTTCTCACATCTGACGTCCGTACGGTGCTCCAATTAAGAATCCTGGAAACCAATTCTTTTCTCTTTCGCAACAATATTTCATCGCATCGAAAGCACTATACACACCAAATTTTGAGTCATTCCGACGAATCTACTTTTAATCATAAAATTTTTCAAAAAAAGTGATTTCAATTAGCTTTGCTTCAAAGGTTATGTTATTTAGATTTGGGAAAAAACCATTTTTCATCATGTTAAAAAAAAACTTCGGTTGCGAAAACTAAAACACGAAATATCATACACAGATTCACAAATGTTTGCGTTTTTTATTTCGAAAATAATATATTTTCACCGAAAATCATTCGCAATATTTTACCATACTTTATTTACATTCGTAATAAAAATGATAAATTTCACGTGTTCACTGAAAAAATTTGTTATAAACTCACAAAAAAGATTCATCGAATATCCAAAATAATTACAATTTACCAAATAGAATTTAAAACAATCGCGAGTATATATTTTTTCGTTTTATTCTATCTGTCAAATATTGGAAGCAGATGACAATTTCGTAGCAGACGATACATAGATGCTCATACGTCGCGGCGCGCGTACTCTGTGGCGGGATGATTTTTTCAAATTTAAAAAAAAATCTACATCTCGTTTCAATCTTTGTTCGTATTTTACCCAAATGCAAATTGATTCTACGCGGTATAGCGCAGATAAAAAGCGTGTCATCATAAAAAAAGAATTTTCTATCCTTCGACCGTCGAAGATTCATCCCAGTAGAAATCTTTGTCAATTATGTTCACCGGATTTATTCGTTTAGAGTTGATAAAAAAAAACTGCTAATTTTTTTTCTGGCAACGTATTTTTTCCTCTTCAAAACAAGACGAGATGTTACGTTCCGCAACTGTCCGAATTTCTTTTTCACGAATTTGCGTTGCTCTTCGATCAAATTGAGAGAAGTATACCGCTTCGCGCAAAAGATCACGGAGTGGGGAAAAACCAAGGTGAAAGATATCGAGCTACGCGAGAATCATTACCGGTCAGCCACGAAGTCGAGATTTGTTTCATTCTTCTCGAAATCAACGTTGCCGGATTAAATGCATATGTGGTGCCAAACACATGGCACACCACACCAAGAAAACTCGCCACTACCAAGATAAGTCCGGATCACGTATACGGGCTAGCGGACTTACAATTCATATTACGCCCTATGGAAGGCAGCAAGACTCCAACGCACGAGGCCTACTAACACCTCCAAGGACTGTGCTCACGCATAAAGACGGTCAGTGGCTTTGAGGCGAAGAACAACGACTCGAGCAAGGGTACCGACAGCTTCACCAATAACACGACGCGTCGGGCCCTTCAATAGAAACGTTTTGGAACCTCCTCCGAAGAGTGAAGCACCTCACGAGTAGCTTTCGCGACGTAACCCCGCGAATGAAGAGAAATCCCCGACTGTCCGCAGGAAAAATAATGAGAATAGAATCACGCATGAATATGAATATTGGGTCAGGTATCCACGGTGTAGTCTATAATTTTATGTTTTACTTATGATAATCTTAAATATTTTACTCTCTAATAATCCATTAAAGGCTGGAGTAATATTTGCAAACTAAGCCGGTCACAGTTATCAACTCTTCTGGATATTACCAGAAATAAATAATTAGAGTTATGTCTGAAATTGCAGTAACGAAGAATATTGGTACGTGTTTCGAATCAAGGTCTCGCTAAACTTTGCACCTTCATTTTAGTTTTATATATTTTTCCGCGAAGCATTGACCATTAAGCATTCATATATAGTTCCGAGGAAGAAACCCGTTGCAAAAGCAAAACAGGAAACTGCAATTCTACTGCGACATTAAAATTCTAAGAACTGACGACGGCATACGAAAAATATTAACGACCAGTTCGCAACTCTTATAAATATTCGGACTAGCAAAAGCTAAAGCCCTCACGGTCGAAATCCAAGAAGTAATAATTACTATCGTGGTCGTTTTTTCTTCTCCTTGCGATCTGAGAAGAACAGTGAATATACGTTCACGCTAGTCTATTACGACGTAGGGAACACGGTGACAATGTATTTCACCGGTTGAGTGAAAAAGAGAGATGCATATGCTCCAGTTAGCATGAGTGAGACTTCGTTAAGATGGAGAGACGTCAGGGGAGAAACGTTCTTAGCGAGGTATCCTACCGAGGTACGCTCATGGGCGTACGTGATCATACCAAGGGCATAAGGGGAAGAGAAAACAAGCGTCTCAGCGCCCTGCGGGCGCAGATGCTCTTGTTGGTGGGCTCCGCCCCCCAAACCCCCCGAAAAATGTCCCTAAGGGACATTTTTTAAGGCACTCACGGGGGTGCGCGTCGCGCTACGCGCTCCGTATCGAGTGTATTTACACATCGCGCTATGCGCTACGGATGAAGTATGTTTATACATCGCGCTCTGCGTTTCTTTTCGAAAGTACGTATGAGGGAAAAACATTTATCAGTTACGTAAATTAATTTATAGTTTTTAACCTTCGTCGAATAAAAATATTTCTTTTTTGTACCAATTTATTATTAATATTCACGACGGATATTTCCTTTTTGTTTGACGATAAATTGTCAAATACTGAGACACGAGACAAATATAACAAATTGCATCACGTAGAAGTTGATCAAATTAATTTAACGAATCAAATCATGTCTAGTAAAGTCGTTTTATTGGCTTAAAACTTATGACCAGGTTTAATGAATATAAAACAAATACACAAAACATGTACCGACACCAATACGATTACCATTTAGCATTCAGGCCAAATATTCCCTTTAGATCCTTCCCCTTCAGTGTTTTTTTTCTTCCCCATAATTGATGGAATCAGTTCGTTATTTTATCTGTAGGAAACCAAATCATTGTAGAAGAAAAGTTCATGAAATTTGCTATTCTTTGTGATTTTCAATGAAATTTCGTTGATATTTATGGATGCTGCAAAAAATGCTATCTCGAGAACGAAAAAATATATCGTCTTGGTTTCTGTCTTGTATTGAGGAGGAAGTAGTACGTTACTCGAATCAAAAATTTGTCATCTTGGATAACTCCGAAATATTTTTTTTACATATTGATGAAATTTTTGAAAAATTCGACTTTGAAGGCTCTTTGACAGTCCTCTTATAACAAATTTTATTTCTACCATTTGAGATATATTTTTTTTCTTCTTCGTAATACATGGAATCAGCTCGTTATTGTCTCTGTAGAACAGACAAGTATTGGAGACGAGAAGTTTGAGAAATTCGATAATTTTTTTCGTTTTTCAATGAAATTTTATTGATATTTATCGTCGCTTAAAAATATCAAATTTAATATCATATCATAACGTATTTTTTTTATTTTATTTAATCACAAACGAGGATAAGTTTCTCGGTACGGAATAACTCGTAAAATCGACAAATTCAGTGTTTTTCACTTTCTTGATAAATAATTGTTTATAATTGTTCGTTAAGAGTACAATTGTTTTTTTTTTTTGCGAAAAAAAACTTTTCAAGACGTGAGCATATGAAAAAAAATCGTATTTCGACGAAAATTTGAAAAAATTTGAAAAAAAAAAGTTGGAAATACGTCGATAGAATAATCATTAGCAGTTTTCTTATCAAGTGTAAACGAATAAATCCAGCGAACAAAATTGACAAAGATTTCGAATGTGATGAATCTCCGACGGTCGAAGTGTAAAAAATTAAATTTTTAATCATAGCACACTTTTTATCTGCGCAATAACGCGGAGAGTCAGTTTGTAAATACGATTTCTTTGAGAGGAAAGGATTAGAGCCGGCAACTTCGAAAAATTTGAAAAAACGATTAGTTTTTTGACGAAAATTCGTAAAATTAGTGTTTGCTTAAAAAATTCATATCTCCGCAGCGAAAAAAGATTTCGACTCTTGTTTCGGCTTGTTTTGAAGAGGAGAAAATACGTTGCCAGAAAAAGAATTAGCAGTTTTTATTATTAACTGTAAACGAATAAATCGGGTGAACATAATTGACAAAGATTTCGGCTGCGATGAATCTTCGACGGTCGAAGGATAGAAAATTCTTTTTTTTATGATTGCACACTTTTTATCTGCGCTATACCGCGTAGAATCCATTTATAGTTACGTAAAATAGGAACAAACATTGAAACGAGATGTCGATTTTTTTTTATTTGAAAATCATCCGGCCACAGATTACGCGCGCCGCGACGTGTGAGCATCTGTGTATCGTCTGCTACGAAATTGTCATCTGCTTCCAAAGTTTGACAGATAGAATAAAACGAAAAAATATATACTCGCGATTTTTTTTAGTTCTATTTGGGAAATTGTAATCATTTTGGATATTCGATGAATCTTTTTTGTGAGTTTACTACCAATTTTTTCAGTGAATACGTGAAATTTATCATTTTTATTACGAATGTGAATAAAACATGGTAAAATATTGCGAATGATTTTCGGTGATAATATATTATTTTCCAAATAAAAAACGCAAACATTTGTAAATCTGTGTATGATATTTCATGCTTTATTTTTCACAACCGAAGTTTTTTTTTTAACACGATGAAAAATGGATTTTTGCCAAATCTAAATAACATAACCTTTAAAGCAAATCTTATTATAACCACTGTTTTTGAATTATTTTATAATTAAAATTATATTTGTCTGAATGACTCAAAATTTGTTGTGCATAGTGCTTTCGATGCAATGAAATATTGTTACGAAAGAGAAAAGAATTGGTTTCCAGGATTCTTAATTATAGCACCGTACGGACATCAGATGTGAGAAAATAATTTTTTTATGGAAAATTGTGATGAATAAATAGTTAGAGATGTAGGATTGTCTCTAAATTTGCTGTGCGTAGTGCTTTTGATAAAACAAAATGATGCTGCGAAGGAGAAAAAAATTGGTTCGCAGAGTTCATTATGATGGCACCGTACGGACATTTGACCGAAGGCAAATCCAAATTGTGGCCAATAATTTTTTAGAAAAAATACTTAACGGTCTTAGATTGGTTTCAAAAGCAATGTGCATACTGGAAATAATGTAATAAAAAAACCCTGCGAAGGAGAACAAAATTGGTTCGCACCATCTAAAGTTACAGTGTGATACGGACGTCCGAGAAGAAAAATTCAGCCAAAAAGTTGTTTTCATTGCACCGCAGGCTAAAAAAAATATTTCTATTCATCGCAGTCACCTCAAAGTAACTACGCATGATGTTGGAGATACATCGAAGCAAATAATGAAAAATAAAAATTTTTGGAGTATACGCTGCGGAGTAACCCCTTCGACAGGCTCCGAAGAGCAACGGATGGTCATTTTAATAGGCACTCTTTGCCCATTGTTATAGTGAGTGCCTAAAAATCATGAATCGATTCGAAGAATTAGGCCCACTCTGTATTAATTGCCAAACTCTTTAGCCAATACGAGAAGGCCATAAAAATCTCGAAGCGAACGAAGCCACGATTCGGCAAAAGTAGGGATAAGAGAAAAAGAAATGAATATTTAACAATATGGATTATTATACTAAAAAAAGACCTACCATTTACACATATATTACCCTATATTTGCAGCAATTTGGCAAAACAATGAGCTAACGGATGTTTAATTAATCAATTGTAGTTTATGAGATCAACAAATTAAAATTGCAAATTGTGTTTGGTAACCGATTATTAAAGATAATAACATTCTATTGCAACTCAGGTATTGTTGATTAATTAATTTGATCAAAATGCACTATTAATTCACATAAACTTTACCTAGAAAGATCAATAAAATTCAAGACAGATGAGCAACCAATAAAGAATGTAAATAATTAATACACAGGACCAAATTTGCATCAGGAATAATTAAGTAAAATAATTATGAAAAGGTTGAGAGCTCGTCAAGAGAACAAGGGAGGCGGGAAACCTCACGCCTCGGCTGAGACGCGCGCCTCCCACCAGCGAAGCTTATGTCATCTGAGGGCAAAACTATAAAACAAGGGGCCCTCCAGCGGGAGCATTCATTAGCATTTATCGATTTTTTGTCACGACATCAGTTATCTTTGATTTTCAAACCACGACGTTACTCTGTTCGTTTGCTCTGCGAATAATTTTTTTGTCTACCGAATTATTTTCGGGAAAATTATTCTGTGAACAATTTTTGCGTTATCAATTATCCGTGCTTCAGTTTGTGAGCCAATAATAATAAAAGCTTGGTGAGACCGTGATTGTTGTGAACTTTAAAATTCATTTATCTGCGCACCATCCTTATCCGCTCGGCAATTGAATCGACAAGCCGAGGGTAGCAACGATCTATCGAGCCACCACTCATCAACGCAACCTCATTGGCATTTTTCCATTCTTATCGATTTTATTTTCTGGTAAGTAAGTTATTTACTTTATATTTTTTGTGCATCTATTCTCCCTGATATAATCTTATTTCCTACCCTCTGATCCACTGGAGTGCTGCGAGCCCATGAGTTTATCCTTATACAATGTATTCTGGGATTCTCAGCCAATTGTAGTGACGTTACCCTTCTGGTACTCATAAAATAACGCCGAAGAAATCGCATCTCGCGCAGCATCCCTTTGTAATCGCTACCCCTCGTAACCGTTTAACCGCGTATTAAAAATGTTCGCTTCCCCGGATTCTGCTAAAATCGTGTGGATCATTATTGCTTCAAATCTTTCCTTGTTTTTGATTGGCGTAATTTTGTGTTTCCGGTATTGCCTTAAACTCTTGGCTAAACATTATCGACCCGTTCCGGAAGCCGAATCACCGCGCATCGTAATAAACCCACCATTAAGATATTCCCCGAATCTTTGTCTGAACTGTGGTCGATACCATCGTTGCGTATAAAATGACACATCCGTTAGATCAGCCAAAGGTAGTAGTAATTCTACTGAGTTTTAATCTGGCTGTACTATTGATATTATTCATTCTTTTCTGTCTGTGTTGTCGCGTCGTATTTTCGTTCGGGAATTACGAGTTAGTACTGTTACGTCTCACGTAACCCACCACACTTAACCAAAAACACTACGACATAAAAACTACATTCATATAAGAGATTTTGGGGCTCGCTTACGCGCGCTCTACTCACACGCACTGCACGTGCTCTCATGCACTTGGTAGCCATAATGAAGTAGGCCTAGACGTGCGCGCCTAACCATTCGGCGACACGCAGTCATCGAGTGTCGCCTAAGACTAGCTCTCTCAGCTCTACTAGAGTCCCGCATACGACTATCTCTCTCTGTCTCTGTTAGAGTGCCGCCTACGACTAGCTCTCTCAGCCTCCTCTATACTCTACCGCCCTAGCCTAGAGATGACACCGAACTTTATGTGTCTCTGTAAAAACTAGCGGCAACCCTCGCACGCACTGCACAGCGAAGACTTTATCGCTGCGCTGTCGCCTACTAATTCTTTTACCATAAGAGTCGTTAGATGCTCTACATTATCGTCGTCGCCTACGGATGACACCCGAAAACCTAATGCATCTCTATATGGACTAGCGCCGGCCTGCTTACGCACCGCAAAGGCTAACACTGGTGCCACACTTCCCGCACCCAATAATTTTGACTATGACACTACGCACTAGCCCAAGAGTGTCACCTAACTTTATGCATGTCCGTAAAAGGGGTTAGCGGCGATCTTCATAAGGACTTCTAAGTAAAAGCTACCCGAAATCTTTAAGACCACTCATTTTTACCGAAAAGAGCCGGTAAAGTGCATAGACACCTTAAACATTTTTATGAGACTACAAACTCATTATTTTAACCCCCCTACTTACAAAATGTTAACATTAGACAGATAGGGTTAAACCAGTATAAAAAGGAGAGCATTTTCGGTAGCAACTCAGTAGTCCTGCGTTTTTACTCCGAACATCATCTACAAGACTCCGCTGAGCGTGCAAGGCTCTGACCAACGAAGTTCTCTACGATCTACGACAAGTCCCTGCTCGGCAGAGTGCGCAAGCTCTGTCCGACAGAGTTCTCTTCGATAGCCCCTGCGGCTAAGTCCAGCGAACGCTCTACGATAGCTCGTGCGGCTAAGTCCAGCGAACGCTCTACGCTAGCCCGTGCGGCTAAGTCCAGCGAACGCTCTACGATAGCTCGTGCGGCTAAGTCCATCGAACACTCTACGATAGCCCTGTGCGGCTAAGTCCACGCAACGCTCTACGATAGCCCTGCGCGGCTAAGTCTTCGGAGATTTTTCCAACTATTGTATTCGGGAAGATTGTTACCAATACCAGCCATCGACTTTAAATAAAACATAGTGAGTACTAAAACTACGTAAAGTCTTCGACTTAATTTCTGCATGCTCTACAATTGTGCAACGAGACTATCAGTCTCAAATATCCTTCCAACACATCTCCAGTCTGCGACAGTGTTAAGGCGAGGTCTCCGTCCCTGAGTAAAGGGCTAACGCCTTGACTCGAAAAGAGAGGCCGACGTTACACATGTTCTGTACGAACTCGCAAGAGCTCGTCTGGGCGTAACAGTACCACTCTCCCACTCAGAGAAAATGACACCTATTATACTTATTGCCATCGGTTCCATCTCATAGAAACTTGATAAACTTTCGCGAATGTACTCTAGCCTCTTCCCGAGCAATTTTCCGCGAGGTTAGGCTCAAAACGAGGCACCCGCGAATCTTAAGCCGCTTCGATAACGCGTAAATTGATTAAGTTCATTGACCGAGATGAGGCCTGGCTCCTTGCGTAAAAACACGATTCGCGACGTAACAAAGATAAGAGTCGATATAATTTTCCGCTGCCAAAATATGATTTTTTTTAAGCAAAGTCTAATTTCACGAATTTTCGTCAAAACACGAATCGTTTTTTCAAATTTCTCGAAAATGCCGTCTCTAATCCTTTCTTCTCATAGAAATCGTATTTACAAACTGACTCTACGCATTATTGGGCAGATAAAAAGTGTGCAATATTGAAAAATTGAATTTTTTATCCTTCGACCGTCGAAGATTCATCGCATTCGAAATCTTTGTCAATTTTGTTCGCTCGATTTATTCGTTTACAGTTGATAAAAAACTGCTAATGATTATTCTATCGACGTATTTCCAACGTTTTTTCAAATTTTCGTCGAAAAACGATTTTTTTTCCATATTTTTACGTCTTGAAAAGTTCTTTTTTGCGAAAAAAACAATTGTACTCTTAAACAACAATTTTAAACAATTATTCATCTACAGAGTGAAAAACACTGAATTTGTCAATTTTACGAGTTTTTCCGGACCGAGCAACTTATCCTTGTTTGTAATTTAAAAAAATGTTTAAAAATATTATATAAAAATATAAAAAATTATATTGTTGTATGTGGTTTATTGGTTCCCCTTAGGGTTACAAGATTTTTTTACGAGGTTATCTCCTCTACTCTTGCTCGCTTTCCGTGCTCTCTTGCTCTTACTCGCTGTCCGTCTCCCATTTTACTTCTATCTCTCCGCCGCTGCTGTCCTCCTTTTCTCACTGACTCTCGCACTCCTTTCTCCCTTTTCCTCCCTTTCCCATGTCACTTCTCTTTTTTTTTCTTCCCATCCTTCTTCTCATTCCTTTCAGCTCACTACTCACTTTCCCCAATTCCTTCTTTAACCCCTTCATCACCCATGCCATTTCCCGAATCGCTTTCGTAAATTTCTCCCTCCTCTCGACTAATGCCACACTCGACTTTGTCCCGGTACCGGTCTGCTCACCACGTGCCTTCTCCGCCGTGCTCGTGGCCTCTTCGGCTACCTCCGTTCTTCCTCGTTCACTTTCGTTCCTTCGCATCTTGTCCTCGTTTCAGACCTGCCTTTTTCACTTTTTCACTTACGTCTTTCTTAACTTTCTCATGCACTTTCTCCGATTCCACTTATATTCTTCTGTTCCTCCCACTTCCACCTTCATCCTCTTCACTTTCTTTCCGTTTTCTCTTCTTTCTTTCCATACTTTTCCACTCTTTACCCACGACACTCTTTTCTCCCAACCACTTCGTCCGCCATCTCTCCTACCACTCCGATAAAAAATTATATTATAATTTTAAATTATAGTATATAATATAAAAAAATATAATAAAATTATAAAAAATGTTTGTAATCGACGATAAATATCAATAAAATTTCATTGAAAAACGAAAAAAAATTATCGAATTCCTAAACTTCTTGTCTCCAATACTTTTCCGTTCTACAGAGACAATAACGAGTTGATTCCATTTATTATGAGAAAGAAAAAAAATACATCTCAAATTGTAGAAACGAATTTTTTTATAAGAGGACTGTTAAAGAGCCTTCACAGTTGATTTTTTTAAGAATTTCATCAATTTGCAAAAAATATTCCGGAGTTATCCAAGACGACAATTTTTTATTCGAGTAACGTACTACTTCCTCTTCAATACATGACAGGAACCAAGACGACATATTTTTTCGCTCTAGAACTAGCATTTTTTACAGTATGCATAAATATCGACGAAAGTTCATTGAAAATCACAAAGAATAACAAAAGTCTTGAACTTCTCTTCTACAATGCTTTGGTCTTCTACAGAGACAATAACGAACTAATAGGGAAGAAAAACAAACATTTCTATTATAGGGAAGAAAAACAATCATTGAAGGGAAAGGATAAAAAGGGGATATTTGACCTGAATGCTAAATGGTAATGGTGTTGGTACATGTTTTGTGTGTTTGTTTTATATTCATTAAATCTGGTTATAAGTTTTAAGCCAATAAAACGACTTTACTAGACATGATTTGATTCATTAAATTAATTTGAGCAAGTTCTACGCGATGCAATTCGTTATATTTGTCTCGTGTCTTAATATCTGACAATTTATCGTCAAACAAAAAGGAAATATCCGTCGTGAATAATAATAATCAATTGGTATGAAAAAGAATTTTTTTTATTCGACGAAGGTTCAACACTATGAATCAATTTACGTAACTGATAAATGTTTTTCCGTCATACGTACTTTCGAAATGAAACGCCGAGCGGGACCTATAAACATACTTCATCCGTAGTGCATAGCGCGAAGAGTAAATACACTCGATACGGAGCGCGTAGCGCGACGTGTACCCCTGTGAGTGCCTTGACACTCCCTTCGGGACATTTTTCGGGGGGTTTGGGGGGCGGAGCCCACCAACAAGAGCATTTGCGCCCGCAGGGCGCTAAGACGCTTGTTTTTATTGTAGTCATTAACGAGTTTTGGTAATATATTTATCCATTCATAATGTCCATTAAATGGAACTTCTTTCCACATAAGATTTTTAAGAGTTCGATTCCATCGTTCAATAATTGATGCTTTCATAAGACTATATGTTCAATAATGATTAATATTATTTGCTTTAATGCATTTTTTAAAATCTTTATTAAAAAATTCTTTCCCATCATCAGTTTGAAAATTTTTCGGTTGTCTCTTCGACTTTGTGATTATGTTATTGAACGCTTCAACTACGTTTTGCGGATTTTTCGTCTTTAACGGTCGAACCCAAACATACTTCGAGAATGTGTCGATAATAGTAAAGATGCACTGGTTTCCAGAGTTAATTTGATAATGAGCTCGCATATCCACGGAGTCAGCTTGCCGCAAGTCGTCATATCCGTGTGTGATAACATGTTGACGACGAAAATTTTTATGTGCAGAAGATTCAAGTTCCTGAACTAACTGCCTTCTTTTATCGTCGATTTTTTGTGATTTTTTTAGTTTTTTTTTTTCATCATTACTTAATTATGCTTTTATTTGCTCATTTACTCTGATTATATAAATTGTTAATTTAAATTTCATGTTTTGCCACTGTTTTTACAGTTTTCTCTAGCTTATTTTTTATATCTTCTAGATCATGTAAAATGTTTAATAAATTATCTGGAGTAATAGACTGATTACTATTTATTTTTATTTGTTGTTCTGATTGAATTTGTTGAATTGTTAAAATTTCTTCGTTTTTAGGCACTCACTATTACAATAAGCAAATAGTGCCTATTAAAATGACCAACGTGGCCTCTTCACACAGCTTGCGATGGGGATTCTGCACAGCGAATGCTCCAAAAAATGTAGTTTTTCAGCATTTACTTTGGTGTACCTCCAACATCATGCGTAGTTAATTTGAAGTGACTCCAATGACTGGAACTATTTTTCTTCGCCTACGGTTGAATAAAAATACCTTTATTACTGAAATTATCTTCTTAGACGTCCGTACCACAGTGTAACTTTTTACTGTGCGAAGCAATTTTTCTCTTCTTCGCAGGAATGATGTATCATATCATTAACATTGTGAACATACAGTTTGAAGCCCCTGCGAAGCATTTGAATATTTGCTTAACAAAAAAAATCCATTTTTGCTTCGACAAGTGTCCGTGCGGTGCTGTAACTTTGGACTGTACGAACCAATTTTTCTCTTCATCGCAGGAATGATGTATCATATCATCACCATTGTGCACAATCATTTTGAAATAACTGCGAAGCCTTTAATGAGTTGTTCCAAAATAAAAATTCAATTTTGTTTCGCTAAATGTCCATACGGTGCTTCAATTATGAAGTCTACGAACCTAATTTTTTCTTTTTCGCAGCATTATTTTATTTTATCAAAAGCACTATGCATAGCAAATTTGAAGACATTTCGACGTCTTTGAACATTTTTTGCAGGCATTTTCCATTTAAAAATCGATTTTCTCCCGTCAAATGTCTGTACGGCGCTGCAATTCTGAAACCTACTAACAAATTTTTTTCTAATTTTCCGCAATATTTCATTGCATCGAAAACACTATGCATAGCAAATTTGATGATATTCTGACATTTCGTAATATTTTTATTCTCCAATTATTTTTAGTGCGGACTTATTTCGAAGGTTATGTTATTATAAGTTTCAAAAAAACCATTTTTTATCATGTCAAAAAAGAAAATTTGGTTGCGAAAAATAAAATACGAAATATCACACATTGATTGACAAATATTAATCCTTTTTATTTCGAAAATAATGAAGCTGAAGCTAGCCGCTGCGGCTAGTTTCGCCAGGGGCGAAGCTTGATGAAAAAGGGGGGCTATGGTGCCCCATGTGTTATGGACGTTCCGATAATGTTTAAATTCGGCAGTCGTCTTTACATTAATATACCAGACACGGAGAATGCAATTTTGCGAAGGGACGAGGTTATTAACTATTTTTTTAGCAATTGTTTATAACGAGCGAAAACAGTATATCGCCTCGCATAAATCGCTTGATTTTTTTTCGAAGTCGAAACTTGGTGCAACGGTTACGGATAATGCTCCCAACACGTAGAATAAGATTTTGCGAGGGGACGAGGTTATTAACTATTTTTTTAGCAATTGTTTATAACGAGCGAAAACAGTATATCGCCTCGCATAAATCGCTTGATTTTTTTTCGAAGTCGAAACTTGGTGCAACGGTTACGGATAATGCTCCCAACACGTAGAATAAGATTTTGCGAGGGGACGAGGTATTTAACTATTTTTTAGCAATTGTTTAGAACAAGCGAAAACAGTATATCGCCTCGCATAATTCGCTTGATTTTTTTTCGAAGTTGAAACTTGGTACAATAGTTACGGTTGTTGCCCCGAACACGTAGAATATGATTTTACGAGGGGACGAGGTTCTTAACTATTTTTTAGCAATTGTTTATAACAAGCGAAAACAGTATATCGCCCCGCATAATTCACTTGATTTTTTTTCGAAGTTGAAACTTGGTACAATAGTTACGGTTGATGCCCCGAACACGTAGAATATGATTTTGTGAGGGGACGAGGTTATTAACTATTTTTTTAGCAATTGTTTATAACGAGCGAAAACAGTATATCGCCTCGCATAAATCGCTTGATTTTTTTTCGAAGTCAAAACTTGGTGCAACGGTTACGGATAATGCTCCCAACACGTAGAATAAGATTTTGCGAGGGGACGAGGTTTTTAACTATTTTTTAGCAATTGTTTATAACAAGCGAAAACAGTATATCGTCTCGCATAATTCGCTTGATTTTTTTTCGAAGTTGAAACTTGGTACAATAGTTACGGTTGATGCCCCGAACACGTAGAATATGATTTTGCGAGGGGACGAGGTTTTAAACTATTTTTTAGCAATTGTTTATAACAAGCGAAAACAGTATATCACCCCGCATAATTCACTTGATTTTTTTTCGAAGTTGAAACTTGGTACAATAGTTACGGTTGATGCCCCAAACACGTAGAATATGATTTTGTGAGGGGACGAGGTTTTTAACTATTTTTTAGCAATTGTTTATAACGAGCGAAAACAGTATATCGCCTCGCATAAATCGCTTGATTTTTTTTCGAAGTCGAAACTTGGTACAATAGTTACGGTTAATGCCCCGAACACGTAGAATATGATTTTGCGAGGGGACGAGTTTTTTAACTATTTTTTAGCAATTGTTTATAACAAGCGAAAACAGTATATCGCCTCGCATAATTCGCTTGATTTTTTTTCGAAGTTGAAACTTGGTACAATAGTTAGGGTTAATGCCCCCAATACGTAGAATATGATTTTGCGAGGGGACGAGGTTTTTAACTATTTTTTAGCAATTGTTTATAACAAGCGAAAACAGTATATCGCCTCGCATAATTCGCTTGATTTTTTTTCGAAGTTGAAACTTGGTACAATAGTTAGGGTTAATGCCCCTAACACGTAGAATATGATTTTGCGAGGGGACGAGGTTAGTAACTATTTTTTTAGCAATTGTTTATAACGAGCGAAAACAGTATATCGCCTCGCATAAATCGCTTGATTTTTTTTCGAAGTCGAAACTTGGTACAATAGTTACGGTTGATGCCCCGAACACGTAGAATATGATTTTGCAAGGGGACGAGGTTTTTAACTATTTTTTAGCAATTGTTTATAACGAGCGAAAACAGTATATCGCCTCGCATAAATCGCTTGATTTTTTTTCGAAGTCGAAACTTGGTACAATAGTTACGGTTAATGCCCCGAACACGTAGAATATGATTTTGCGAGGGGACGAGGTTTTTAACTATTTTTTAGCAATTGTTTATAACAAGCGAAAACAGTATATCGCCTCGCATAATTCGCTTGATTTTTTTTCGAAGTTGAAACTTGGTACAATAGTTAGGGTTAATGCCCCCAATACGTAGAATATGATTTTGCGAGGGGACGAGGTTTTTAACTATTTTTTAGCAATTGTTTATAACAAGCGAAAACAGTATATCGCCTCGCATAATTCGCTTGATTTTTTTTCGAAGTTGAAACTTGGTACAATAGTTAGGGTTAATGCCCCTAACACGTAGAATATGATTTTGCGAGGGGACGAGGTTATTAACTATTTTTTTAGCAATTGTTTATAACGAGCGAAAACAGTATATCGCCCCGCATAATTCACTTGATTTTTTTCCGAAGTTGAAACTTGGTACAATAGTTACGGTTGATCCCCCGAACACGTAGAATATGATTTTGCGAGGGGACGAGGTTTTTAACTATTTTTTAGCAATTGTTTATAACGAGCGAAAACAGTATATCGCCTCGCATAAATCGCTTGATTTTTTTTCGAAGTCGAAACTTGGTACAATAGTTACGGTTAATGCCCCGAATACGTAGAATATGATTTTGCGAGGGGACGAGGTTTTTAACTATTTTTTACCAATTGTTTATAACGAGCGAAAACAGTATATCGCCTCGCATAAATCGCTTGATTTTTTTTCGAAGTCGAAACTTGGTGCAACGGTTACGGATAATACCCCCAACACGTAGAATATGATTTTGCGAGGGGACGAGGTTTTTAACTATTTTTTAGCAATTGTTTATAACAAGCGAAAACAGTATATCGCCTCGCATAATTCGCTTGATTTTTTTTCGAAGTTGAAACTCGACGTCATTGACTTCACCATTCTTTATTACACATTTTTCATCAATTTTTTTTTTATTTTATCATCAGCTTGTTCACTTTCATTCTTTGTCAAAAAAGTAGAAAAATTTTTTCAAATCTTGATCAATTTTTATTAAACGTTGAACTAAATATGATTTATTCACTGCATTATCTTTCGTAATTAGATAAGCTAAATGGATAATTGAAGTAAAATCGGTGTCGTATGCTGAATCTTCTTTACTCCATTTGAGTGAATCGTATATTGTACTTGAAGAAATATGATATCTCGGTTCACTATTATTATTTCCGAAGTTATTGATAAACATCTGATAAAGACCGTCGTGCGCTAAGCAACCGTTGCACGGCGTAAAGGGCGCGACGATCTACCAGGGTGCCACGTCGCAATTTGCGAACTGCGCGCGCGGTGATGCGCAGCGAGGAATATTCCGAAATATGATTGAATGTGGGATCGAGAGTCGATCGCTATCCGTGAATCGAGGCGGACGCGATCGAAGTAGCGAGTGAGCCAGAGAGAGAGAGCATAGACCCGACGCGTCGGTCCGGGGTCTCGTTCGTGAGGGCTGAGTTGAGCCGTGAGTGCGTCCCCCCCCCCCCCCCCCCCTCATCTCCTCTTATAACAATTCAGAAGTGGGATTCTGTGAACTCCAGGTGTGAAATCGCGACTCCGTAAACAAAAAAAAAGTGGGCGAGCTGCGAGGCGATCCGGAGACCGAGTGAGGTGCGCGAGATCGTACATGATCGGTGATCACGAGTAGGAAGCATTTGCGACGGCAGAATTCGAGAAGATGGGCCTGGATCGCACCGGAGGACTTGGTCGAGGGAGAGGAAGTGCTCAGGGGCCGGACGTGGGCCTTCCGGGGCGTGGGAGTCTGGGCGGCGGTCAGACGATGCCGGCAAACACCGGAGCTGTTGAAGCGCGTGTACCAGAAGGGCCGCCATTGTATGAAAACGGGCGAGTGACGGACCACGTGACGAATCGGGTGACCGGTGAAACATCGCCATCACCCCACGTGGGAGATACGTCACACGGGAGCGCGAGTACGGCGACGCAATCGCATACGAGCGCGCCGGCAGGACATTTGACGGTAACGGGAGCAGCGGCGGTTTCACCGTTAGTTGTAACGTTTAGATATCTGCTGGCAAACGAGAATCGGGAAGAGGCTCTGGCGCAATTGTTCGCGGGCCTCATGGTGAGCCAAACGATGGGGCAGCAGCCGGCAGCTCCGATTCCGACATATCACGTGATCCCCGACCTGTCAAAAAACATTGAAGAGTTTTCAGGCGACGACGACAGTGTGCGCGCGAGTGAATGGATAGAGAACCTGGAGGCGATGCAACGATTGCACAAGTGGCCGGAGGATTATCTATTCGAAGCGGCACGCATGCATCTGCGGGGTGGGGCGCGTGATTGGGCGAGAAGTCGAGTAACAGAACTGAAAAGGTGGGAAGAGTTCCGAACGGCGTTTCGCGAAACTTTTATAGTTCGCGACGATCTGCCTACGCGCTGGGCGCGAATGCGAGCGAGGGTACAGGATAAGAACGAATCTCTAACGACGCATTTCCACGCGAAGGTGAAGATGTGCACCGTTTTGCACTTCAGTTCCCGTGAAGGTAAGAGTGAAGTGTTAATCGGTCTGTGGTCGCGGGAACTATGCATCGCGGTAATGCCTGCATCGCAGTACACGTACGACGAATTGCTGCACGATCTCATTTACTACGATAAATTACTAAATCAACGAGGTGATAGAATACGGGCGTCGCGAGAATCGTCATCGGCCGGTACGAAAACGCGCGCGAGCAAATCGAGCTCCGAGGGGGCGGAACGGCCGAAGGGAGGGGGTAACGCGAGTTCGCCGCGAGAGAAAACGCTGTCGAGCAAACCGAAGGACGGTACTCTCACGTGTTTCAACTGTCGAAATAAAGGGCATATCGCGAGGGATTGTGGAGAACCAAAGCGCGAAATCAAATGTTTCGATTGCGACAAAACGGGACATATTAGCTGGAATTCACGGCCCTCTGAAAAGGGCGCAGTGAAAAGTAAAACGGTGCAAACGATCGGTCCGCCGGGTGACGACGCCGCGGCGAAATATTTTAAAGTGGCGACTATAAACGGGCGGCAAATCGACGCGTTCATCGATACGGGCAGTTCAGAATGTACGCTACGAGCGACACGCGTGCTTACGGAGCAGTTCGAGATGACGCCGTCGCGCGCCGAATTAAAGGGATTCGATCCGCCGGATTGCGTTGTCACGAGTCCAGGCGTGGTGCACGCAACCGTAAGCATCGATGGCACTGAAGCAAGTGACGGAATTTTCCGCGTAGTGCCGGACAACGCGCAACCCGTCGACGCCATTATTGGACGATCATACACCGATAAACCGTACATCGAGTACTATAAAGTGGGGGGCGTCCTCACTTTCCATCGAAATGCCGAACTATCTACCGAGATGGATCCGATCCCGAGTTCATCGACGGCCGTGCGAAGTACTATTTTGCCGCCGAACTCAATCAACTTCGTTAGCATCGAGGGGAATCAAGGAGCGTACGAGGTACCCGTGATGAACATGGGTCACCGAGTTCGAGAAATCCGGCACGCGACGGTACGAGGCGAAGTGAAGAGAGTCCTCATGATCGAAGGAGCGGCGAAGAAGAGGGGAGGTATCCCTGAAGAGGACATCGATATCAGCAGAGACCAATCGAACGACACGAAGCGAGAACTCGTTAGTATGATTAATGAATATCGCGATTGTATTTCGACCAATTTATTCGATCTCGGATGCGCGAATAACACTCTAAAAACAAAATGCTTTATCTAAGAATATATTCTTAGCTCTAAGAAATATATTCTTGTCTCAAGTATATTTGTCCATAGAGCTAAGAATATATTCTTAGACTAAGCATTTTGTTTTTAGAGTGTAACCAACTTTCTAAGAGGGTATTATCACAATGGATATAAATGTTAAGAAATCGTCGGCTCCCGTCCATTGCAAACCGTACCGCGCGACAGAACGCGAGCGGCAGGAAACAAAAGCAAGTTTGAGGGAATGGCGACAAGCCGGCATAGTCACGCATACGCAGTCAGCGTATGCCAGTCCGGTACTCTTAGTAAAGAAAAAAAAGGGAGAATCTAGACTTTGCGTCGATTTTCGAAAATTAAATGCAGTAACCGAACGCGTCCACTTCCCCTTGCCAAACATCGACCATTTGGCGGAAATTCGCGATAGTACGTTGTTTATTGTTTTAGATTTAGCACACGGGTACCTGCAAATTCCCCTTAGCAAAGAAGCACGCGAGAAAACAGCGATTATAACATCCGAAGAGACCGTAGAGTTTACGCGCATGATCTTTGGCCTAATGAACGGCTCCGCTTTTTTTTTCAAAGGCCATGCATAAAGCTCTCGGCCCCTGGCGTGACAATGTCGTATTGTTCTATTTGGACGATATTTTAATTCCCGGAAGAAGTTGGATAGATTTGAAACCGAAATTGCGACTCGTATTCGACGCGTTGCGGCAAGCCGGATTGACGATAAAACTAGCGAAATGTAAATTTTTGTATCCGAGAATCACATATCTGGGACACGAGATTTCGGCGAACGGAATCGAACCGGGAGGCAGCAAAATCTTTGCGATTCGCGATTTTCCCACGCCGACGAATGTACACGGGGTACGCCAATATCTCGGATTGACGCTCAAATCGAAGCTTACCGAACCCCCCGTACTACAAACCTTCAACCCACGAGCAGACGCAAGCGCCGCCGGACTTGCAGCAATGTTAATGCAACAGGACGCGACGGGAAAACTTAGACTCGTTTACGCGATTATCAGACGTACCAGCGAACCCGAGCGTCATTACCATAGCAGCAAATTGGAATTGCTGGTCATTGTGTGGGCAGTCGCGCGATTGAGACCGATGTTAGCTAATATACCGTTCACCGTCGTAACGGACTGTCAAGCGCTAAGCTACCTCAGCACTCAAAGAACGTTGAATCCCCAAATGATCAGGTGTAATGATTTATTAAGCAAGTACGGTTATCGTATAATTCACCGCGCGGGAGTGAAAATGGCGCATGTCGATGCGCTCAGTCGATCTCCTACCGAAGAGTACGATAGCGCCGCTAATGCAAGTGTAATGTCGATCTGTAACGAGGACGACTCGGTGCGATTATATCAATTTCTCGATGACGAGCTGAAACGAAAAAAAGGAATTCTAAAAAAACCCGCAAGCGAGAGAACGGAGTACGAACGAGGTAACGTCGCCGAGCTCGAGCTAGAAAACGGTATTATATACAAACGCGTAGACGGCAAATTATTATACGTCGTCCCAAATGTAATGCGGAAAAATTTGGCGATCAAGTTCCACGATCTGAAAAGTCACCAAGGCGTGGAGCGGACGGTAACTCGTATTATGGAATATTATTATTTTCCGCGCATGCGAGCATATTTGAGGAGACATATCAGCGCGTGCCTCCAGTGTATCGCGAATAAGTCGAGGCCGGGGAGGCAACCTGGCGAATTGCATCCTATTCCGCCGGGGCATAGGCCCTTCGCAACGATCGACGTGGATCATCTGGGTCCGTTCGTGTCGAGCGCGCGAGGTAACAAGTACGTCTTCGCGATCGTAGACAATCTGTCGAAATTCGCGGTAATTCGTGCAGTCAAAGATACGAGAACCGCGAACGTAATAAAAATTCTCGAAGAGTTCGTGCAAAAATTACGGAGCGCCGACGAGAATCGTTTCGGATCGAGGGACGTGCTTCACGGCGAAAGCATTCGAAAGTTTCTGCGAAAAACATGGCATACGCCACATATTAAATTCGCCACGACATCCGCAATCCAATGGGCAGGTGGAACGCCTGAACGCAACGTTGATCCCCGCGATCCAAAGCAGTCTCGTGGGGTTGGGATAAATCGCTACGTACGATACAGGGTGATCTAAACGAGATGCGCAACGCAAGTACGGGCAAAAGCCCTTTTGAACTAATTTATGGCTATGTATATGCGAATCGCGACCGAGCAAAAAAAACGAAACAGCGTTACGACGCGAACCGAGTCCGAAACGTCGATTACGAAGTAGGTACGATAGTGTATATGAAAACAATCCCGAGTAGCACGGGCGAGTCAACGAAGCTACATGCGAAATATCGAGGGCCGTTGGTAATTACGCGAAAAGTGCCGAGCGACTCGTCGCCGATTTGAACGACGATGCGCCAGGGCGCCGATACGCGACTACGGCTCACGTAAGTCAGCTGAAGCTGTGGGAACCGGAAACCCCCGAGAGTGACGGCGAAGGTTCTGTAGACGACGATTGTGATAACGCCTTAGCAACGAGTACCTGCGAAAGTGCCACCCAAAGTTCCGCGAAAAAGCAAAATGATGTAAACAGGGACGAGTGTGTGAGAGCGAGTGCACAAACGGGGCCCTCTGAAGCCGAGGGTTCGCAGAGCGTTACTCTACGACGATCGACGCGCTCTGCACGCAAGCCAAAGCAATAGGGCGTTTAGCATACCGAATAAAAAAAAAAAACAAAAGCTCGAGGACGAGCTTCGCGTAGCATGGCCGAATGATAAAGACCGTCGTGCGCTAAGCAACCGTTGCGCGGCGTAAAGGGCGCAACGATCTACCAGGGTGCCACGTCGTAATTTGCGAACTGCGCGCGCGGCGATGCGCAGCGAGGAATGTTCCGAAATATGATTGAATGTGGGATCGAGAGTCGATAGCTATCCGTGAATTGAGGCGGACGCGATCGAAGTAGCGAGTGAACCAGAGAGAGAGAGCATAGACCCGACGCGTCGGTCCGGGGTCTCGTTCGTGAGGGCTGAGTTGAGCCGTGAGTGCGTGTGCTGTTAATCGGGTCCTTCGTGATTACGTTACTTTATGTTAGTCTATATATTAATTATACCGTTATTATTGTATTGCCCGATTGAGCTCTTCGTTATTAAAGTTATTCCGTTTTCCGTCTTTGAAAAAGTCTACTCACACCGTGTGCCTTGCCCCCCCCCCCCCCCCCCATCATCTCCTCTTATAACACATCTTTCTCCACGAAGTTATTTGCTACCAATATAAGCATATACTGATATACTGTACTCGGTACACGGGAATTAGTAATGGTAGTTAGTAGTAGTAAAGGTATAGATGGGAAATAAAACTCTACAGAGGAAAGTGGAATATAAATACAAGTAAGTAAGTATCGAATTCCTTGCGACATGTGTATTACATATGCACTGACGAGATACAAGGAATTCGAGTGGCACGCGCTTAAACGTGCCATCGTCGCACCAAACGCACAGTCAGCAGTTTCGCGAGCAAGGCCTCCTCGGCGAGCGTCCGATTGCGAAACTTGTCGAACACCTGAGTCGGCTTTACGTAAATCGAGGTAACTCGGACCTCTGAATTCATACAGAGATTGGGGTAAAAATATTATTAAACAAAAGATGATGAAATGAGAGCATCGAGACGATGCCCATCATGAAGGGAATCCGCTGAGTCGAACGCTCCACTTTACGCTCGGTAAAATGTGGGCGCGAGCTCACGGTAAACAATAACATAAAATATACGAGCTGACATCGATCTCCGTTCATATAAAGGGAACAGAGATCGAGTGTCAGGCAGTTGTTAATCGACTCGTGAACTGTACGTTTGGTCCGGCAAGATCTAAGGTAATGATCTTGTTAATTGATACACGTAGAACTGTGTGAACTGTGTGAACGCAACGTGCGCGAACTATATAACTGTTCCAAGGGGATATTGGAACATACAAACTGTATCTACGTGTAAGACTTTCAACGAATAAAGTATTCTATTGTAATTTACTCTCCGGTTCAATTCTTACTTGGATTCCAACCCTTAACTGGTATTCCTTATTACATAAATTTGAAGAAGATCTTCGAAACGGCGGACTCTGAGTAGCTAACTGGGTTTCGGCGGCACAACACCAGTATTTCCGGCATTTTTAGATGAAATTAATATTCGTAGTTTATCAATGACTTCATTAGTATTATTTCAGTAGATGTAGTCTATCGAAGAATTAGGTCGGTCAGTCATCTTTACTGGTAGAACTCCATTGCTTCCTGTATTAGAGGATGGAAGCAGTACACTACTCGATGCCTTCGAGCGACGATGGCGAGCGGCAAGCGGCTGGCGGCGGTGGTTATTGTGAGGCGACGGCAACACAGCAGTGGAGAGGCGCAAGGGATAGCGAGTCCCCGCGCCGACGCTCTCGCATCTCCCTCTGCTATTTTTCTCGCTCTCTCACTATCGTTGTCGTTCGATGTGTCTATGCTCGTTGTTGACTCGTTCGGCGACTCGCGTGGGACGACAAGGGGGGGGGGGGGGGGGGGGGGTGACGCGAAAAGTATACAAAATACGGGCTACATTCGAAATACAGGTGTATACAACTCTTGCGGCTACCTATCGCTCACGTGGTAAGTAGCAGGCTCGACTCGAGGGGATTCAGGGACTAATGAGACGAGGCTACCTCGTTACAATATCAATCAGAAGATCATCATTTATGGTGACTTCAAATACTGAGTTACCTATCTTTATAGTATCGTTTACAAAACATGTACCATATTTATGATCAATTTGTCTTTTGGAATCTTGACCAAAAAACATACTAACATACTCTCGAGCTAAAGGTCCTAATTGCTCACTCATTGATTGTAAAACATCACGTTCATTTATTATTTCCCGAATAGATTCTTCATTAGATGTATTCGGTGAAAAAAATATTGGTCTGTTCAATTGATTGATTCATGCAGTACAATTTATCATTTTTTTCTTCGTTGATATTGAGATTATAAGTGTTATAGCGCTGTTTGAAAAAATTTCCAATATTTTATGAATCTCGTCATAGTTGTCTTTGTTATAGCCGACATCATTATCATTATCATCTTCACTGTCTTTAGTTTTTTTCATATTTTTTTCTAATAACTCTCGTCAGTATCGATTTTATATCTTTTCTTTAATACAATATCTTGAACTAATTGTTTTAAAGGATCGATTATTGGTTTATATGATTCTTCCATTAGTTCTTGATTTTCAATTTTTACGAATTTTAAAGCTTTATGCTTTTGTCGTATTATTTCACTTGTTTGAGCAATTTTTCGTAATACTTTTTCTTTGAAGGATTTCGATTTTGTTTTAATATTTTTTTCCATGATTTAGCGCTTTCACTCTTCTCTTATAGAAATCTGAATGTCTGCAGCCAACCGTTACTAATTATCGAATGAGTGAATTAAATAATTGCGAATTCATTAAATCCTTTTCGATATCGACCGTTACGTATAGCACTATCTTTATCTATCGCCAAAAATCCATATTTTTGTTCCCACCATATAGAGCACAGTTCAAACAAATCATCATATGTCATATATGTGTTCACGTGATCATTATATATGTGTCGTAGATCCATATTGTCTTATTTAAAAATTATCAAAAGATTTACATTATCACGTATTAGATGCTTTGGAATTTTTGCATATGTTTGACAAAGATAGAAGCAGTCAATATCAACATGTCACCCCATTGACAAATATTCTCTGAATAAATATTTTGTTTATCACAATAAACAAAATTTGATATTTTGTTGGAGGTCCACCCGGTGGTCGGTGGTCGGCGGCGAAGAAAACAAAAATATTCCCCAATTGGGTCTTAACTCAAAATATTTTAGGGTTGACGAGCGAGCGCGCGTAGCGTGCGAGCCCGGGGAAACACTAGTAGGGGAGACCGGGGCAAAATGGGTCACGAAATTTCATGTTGCTAAGGGGCAAAACGGGGTACTAAAAAATTATAAATAAATGAATTATGTAAACCGACAGACGACACAATCTGGGGCAAAATGGGGTCATGAGATTTTATGTTGTTATGGGGTAAAATGGGGTCCTCCAAAGTAATCCCAATATGAATCACTTCTTACAAAAATCGCAATCGTATTTCACTAATTCGTCTGTATCAATACCGGCACATGATTCGTGTGACCAATTTTTGCACGTTTGGCATTGTATCCATCCTTCGGTAGATTCCGAATACAATCCTTCACAAAAAAGGCACGCCACGTCTTCCGATGACGCATCTTCTCTCGATACGACCGTAGGCCGTCTCGAATTTTTGCCTTTTTCTTTCACCTTGCCTGTACGCTTTGGACCTTTTCTCTGCAGTTTACCAGTCTTCGTCGGGTGCTGAACAACTTGTTTCTGTTGAAACAATTGCTCTCGGAGAGTCGGTCAATATAGCTGTTTTTCCGTGAGCACGACGTTTGCGAGGCTGAACCTCATCGGTTACCGGTAGCGGTTGAATATCGTATGGGGATACCGTAAACTCATTTGTAGCAAGGAATTTGGATTTGCGTCTACCTGAGAATGATAGATACCATGTGATACACAGGGGGATCGAAGAAAAAAAAGCTTTACGCGAAGATATCGTACAGTATGTTGTTGGTTTTTCCAAAACCTCGACAATCGCGTCTTCGTCTTCTGAACTCGAAAAAATTCTCATAGGACGGAACGGTACTCCTGATTTTCGCGGCTGTTTCGATGGAAAGCTTGATGACGCAGGCCTCTTCCGTGGCGAAGTTTTTGAACAATGTGGCTGCGGGTCGCTGATGATTTCCTCTTCATTCCGTAAGGACACTTGACTCAGAGATTGACGCAGTTCGTCGAAAACGTCAGCACCTGCAGCTACATTCAGATTCTTCGGCGAAGAATTCGCGCACAAATCGTCAACTACAGTTGCCTCCGTTGGCGGTATCATTAGCGATCTAAGTCTTCCCTGGACATAAATTATTAATCGATGTTATCAATACCGTGCGGTTATTTCAAAATTCGCAAATAGTTACCTCGTCACGCGTAGGGATTGACAATTGGCTAGGCTCCATCGATAGATTCGAGGGAGAATGACAAATCTTCCGAGGAGAAAGATTCACGCGATCCAACGACTTCCTCGACGATAGATATGCCTCTGACGGATGAATATCATCGAAGTTTAGGATACTGTCGTTGAACACCGTTTCCACTGATGCATGTCTCCGACCTCGGTTACTATGCACATTATCGCTCAAATCGATAGTCAAAGGGGTACAGACATCCAAATGTGCTTGCGATGGATTCGTTCCATTAGCCCGCGTCGACATTCGTGACTGAGAGCGCAAATCTTCCTCAGCCGAGAAAAATTGACCATCCGACGACTGTTCTACGGATTCGTTCAAATGCGAGTTACAAAATTCCTCAGCCGAGACAAATTGAGCATCCGAAGACTGTTCTGCGGATTCGGACAAATTCGAATGGCAAAATTCCTCAGCAGAAAAAAATCGGCAATCGGATAATGGTTCCGATTGTTGCGTCATCCCACAATGGGAAATTCCTTCGAAAGAGCGGATATCGTTGGCTAATGTCGCCTCGATCGATGAATCCTGTAGATTCCAGTCCGGTTCCGCAACCGCTGCTGTTGCGTCGATCGATGAATCCTGTGGACTCCATTCCGGTTCCGCAACCGCTAATGTTCCGTCGATCGATGAATCTTGTCGATTCCAGTCCGGTTCCACAACAGGAGTCCATTCATTAGTGTGTGTCATCTGCTCAGTTAGGCATGGACGCCGTCGGTTCGTGACTTCGGCCGCCATGAAATCTTCATCGGAGAAGACGTCGCGATTGAAGGGCCATATGCCGACTTTTCGGAAACCGTTGATAGCCGTTTGTGCAGAGGCTGCCTTCTTATAAGCTCTACCGAACAGTTCCGGAATTTGCGCGGGATTAACAACACGACCGGCATTTACCCGCATCCATTGTTTCACCTCAGCGGAATAATAAATCGACAATGGCCGCATGACACTGACGTCCAATGGCTGCAGCTTATGCGTGCAGTGTGGCGGGAAACATAGTATGACGACGTAATGCTCCTGAGCGTAGTCGATAACTTCGAGATTTCTAGTGTGGGTGGTGTGTCCATCCAACAGGAGAAGAACGGGTTCCTCTTTCGAGGGCTGAACAATCTCCACAAACCATTTGAACCATTCAAAGATGATTTCGGTTTGCATCCAGCCACTCGGATGACATACGCCCCAACTTCCTTCGGGTGCGCCCGTCATCATACTCTCGACCATTCGAACTCGGGGGAAGATGAACATCGGCGGTAAATAACGTCCGGAAGCCGATACGCACATCTCGACGGTAACGAGTTGACCCCTTTCTCCTGACGTAACGACACCGACTTGTCGTTTCCCTTTGGTCGCAATAATTTTTGAAACGTGTTTCGGAACGGTCGAACACCCCGTCTCGTCAACGTTATAAATGCGATTTGGCGTTAAATTATATTTTTCAATCGTCTGTTGTAGCAGGGTTTGGAAATTATGCACAACGACCTTGTTGAACCCTCTCGCTCGAGCTGCAGACGTTGCTTCCAGCTGGCGTAGAGCGAGAATGGAATTCCTCTTTAAGAATCCTCTCATCCAACCTTCTCCAGCCATTCCGTAGGTGAAAGGGTGACGAATACCATTTTGCTCGGCCAGTTGCCATGCCAATATTTTTAATTCGGTAACAGTCAAGCCGTGGAGACGAGATTCCATATCTTGAAGATAGTCGACCAATTCCTTTTCTTGTGTTGTGCTAAAAACAGTTTCGAATCGTCCCAATCCTAAAACAGAAAAAAATCATTGTAATTTTCACTGGCTTCACTATTAGCACATTGGATCATGGAGTGTGTGAGCACACACACCAAATGCCTAATACGCCTAATGAGTCGTGAAAAGTGAACGACGGAAAATTAAAAAAAAAAATCAAGAACCGGTTTTAGTCAGAAAACATTAACACAAGATTTGTTCGTCAATAAAAAAAGCGCGAATTTTTTTAACTAATGATAGTTAATAATAACACTAATAATAATAATAACAATGTTACCTTTCATGATGGCCAATTCCATGTCTGGATTTTCGCGATACAACCGCACTCGTCTTTCCAACGTTGTCTGAGGGACATCGTAAGCCACCGATGCTCTTCTGTAGCCCATTTGTCCATCAACTACAGTTTGAATCGCTTTTGCCATCGCGAAATCGTCCCATGACTGGCGGGTGGAAGTTCGGTTCCTGTTTCGAACCATCGCGCATCTGACAATTTGAAACTCGAAAATTTTAGAAATGCTCATCAATTGTATAAATCCGGGGGAAAAGTTACTCACGATTTTCTTGTAAGCGAAAGTTGTTTTTTCTCACGTCTCGATGATCGCGGGTATGGAGAGATGCGCGTGCACAGACTTTGTTGACAGATTTGAAAGAAAACTTAACCACCACAACTTCCTGCCGTTCGAATACAGGCGGTTCGTTTGAAGGTTTCAACAGCGTTATGCACTTTTGTCTCGCATTCACTTGATGCTCCGCGAAGTCAGTTTACATCCTTACTGTGAAGAATTCCCTTTCTACGAAGTTTAACGACTTTCATCGTCTTATCGCGCATTGACAAAGTTTAAACAAACGACACCGTAGTGAGCGATTTAACGGGAATAAGCAGTTTCGATAATGGCGCCGCGTCAATTTGCTGCAGTCTCTACAGTAGCGCCACGCGTCTCGGGGTCCGTAGCCTCGAAACCAGCGTTACGCGTCTCGCGGGTCGTAGCCTCGACAGCAGCAACGGGCAAGATAGCAGCAACAATAGTAATATTCAAATTTTTACACATTATTTACTGCAGTAGTCCTGTCTTATTACAGAATGGAACATTTTTTTAAAGATTGAAGAGACCCCGTTCTGCCCCCGATGACTTTTTTTTTCAGTCGTGCTTCGCAACCGAGAATAACCACATTGTTGGGTGACGAACAATATATTTAAGGGTATAACTGCGTGCTAGAGGGTTTTTCCCCTTATTATTTCCATTTTTCCTATGCACGGTCGCTCAGATTAAAATTTCTAGTCGTAATTTACTGCCGTATGAATATCTGACGTCCTAAGACAAAGAGGTGGCACTCAAATTATATGCGATGCACTATTCCCATCTTATTATGAAATGAAAAAAAATAAAAAAATTTAAGGTACCTCGTTCTGCCCCCGACAACTTTTGTTTTCGGACGTGCTCCGAAACCGGCAAAAATTTCATTTTTGGGTGGAAAACAATACATTTCAGAGTATGGTAGTTTCCTAAAGGCTTTTTTGCTTAATGTCCCCGTTTTGCCCCGGTCTCCCCTATATACATATATTGTGACGTGCTTTTCCCCGGCTTCGGAGTACCGGGGATCGGCTAACCCGTCCAAAATATAATGACGCCCCGTTCGCACACTTTATTCCCCTTACCGTCTTCTTGGGCGCCAGCACACCGTATCAACCCCGATGTGCAAGGGTTTTCTCGTCTCGTTCTTATTTCTACTTCCTTCTCTTATGGCTAGCAGGAAGGGTGCAGTTTGGGAAACAATAAAATAATATTTGCAACGCACTAATTAAAATAAAAATAACGCTAATCGCACTCATTTATTTGTTACGTCCCGGCATGTGGAGGTAGCACGTATGAACGTTTCTCCGTTTTAGAGCGGGATGACCCGCTCTGGGATCGGAGACCATCGGATGCAGGTTAATGTTAATCAATTTAAGTTTTGGATTTTTCACCTTTTTTATTAAAACATAACTTTCACAGAAATAACAATTCCGTTACAAACGGATTAATAAACTTAATTCGTCGAAATTTGAATGTTCGAATTTTTATCGCTGGTCGAGCCCTATTGTAAGACTTTTGTTTGCGCGTGCAACTTTGTAGTTGCCGAAAAATAATTTGGTTTTTCCGGACTCGACCTCGTTGGTCGAGCTCCGGTATAAGACTGCTGAAAAGTAGCGCGGTTCTAGCCGCGTAATAATTTTTACTCGCATTAGTGCAGGGCGTAGTACATCGCGGAGGTGTGCAGCACCCTGACTTCTACCGTGGGATTGCTGACTTTGCTCAGCATCCATTCGTGAGAAAGCGTTGATAAGAGCGCTTTTGAACATGCAACCACCATCATCAGCGTGGGACCGCTGATGGTGGTGGGGAATATTTTTACGGAATAATTTTTAATAATTAAATTAGCCCGGACGTAACATATTTAACCAGTAAACTCCGATACAAAAGACTTCTGTCTGACTTCCGACTGACTCGCGAGACTCGAAATTAATCTTTTCCACGACCGAACAATCAATGTAACGCCCGCCGCTGCGAGCGGAAATCATGCGAGATATTTTCCGAATTCCGGGCACGAGCGAGAAAGCCCACGGCAACACGTGTACGGCACAGAAAGTAACCGAAGATGGTCTGCACTGCGTGCATCTATCTTTCTTAATCCTATCATTGTGCTTCACGAATCGTCCTCGCGGCTTTCCTCTGGCTACGAGCCCGTATGTCCAATCCGACCCCTGGGAGAACTTCTCGGCCGTCGTCACGGCGTTTATTCCTCACAATAACCCTTCAGCTGACGACACGGCGTTCAACGATTTTCCCTCACTCCCGTGTATCGCACGGCGGTATTAATTGTCACAGACTTATTCTTTAATCGCTCAATATCTGATTAATTGAATCTCTATCGCGTATCCTGCCTATCGATCTTAATCGTACGACGTGGCGCGCGAGAGTGACTCTCGCTTGTGTTCGTTTACGCGTCTCGGTAATAGGTGGGAGGCGGAACGAGCACTTTGTCGCCGAAAATCGCCTGGTCGTTGAATATTCGCGAAATCTCTCTTCTCGTGGTTCCCCTCTCGTGTCTCTCACTGGTCGTCGTCGCGTAGCCGGACACCTGTAATGTATAATATAATACGCCGGCGGTCTCCCGAATACTATACATTTTTCTCTCTTCGGGTATCGTCGGGGGATGACTCTGTATACGTGCCTATCTTCGACTCTCGCGCGTACCTAATATCCAGCGTGCCTGCGAGAGCGTTGCAACGCCTCGTCACAATATATATCGTACACGAAAATTTCGTAAAAACATCTCGATACCTCCAGCCCAAAATCTCTAATGATGCCCTTTAATTATCCTTCGATTCACGCTATTAATTTACCTCAACGTAGTTAGGCGCCAGGTGGTTGTATCAACCCCGTACCATCAATAATACGTAGTCAATAATAAGTCATACAATAATACGTGAGACGCTATAGTAACCCCCGGGGAAGCCGGTAGGCACAGCCGTTCTCATGCAACGAGATACGATGCGAGACGGACACACGCTACTACTACGCGTACGACGGGCCTCGTGGCTCTTCGATACTCTAGGGAGGGGGTAATTTCTCCGTCGATCTATCGCTCGATATTCGGCACAGCCGTATTCCCCTATCCCTGCCTCATCTCTCGTCCGCTGCTGGTGTGCGACCGCCTTTGTTATGATCCTCGACTTCTCTGCTCTGTGAATATCGAACACCAGCCGAAATATCGCTCGTTCGAAACTATAATTTTTCCTTCGGGTGCGAGACGACGCGACTCTGTGCTGCTATCCTTTTCTAATATTCATTCGAATATTCCACGACTTGTGCTCTCGCACAGCGTAACCTGCGAGTGTGTGTATCAACACCTCGTCACAATATATATACTAGTGTTTCCCCGCGCTCGCTCGTCAATCGTAAAATATTTTGAGTTATGACCCAATTGGGGAATATTTTTTGTTTTCTTTGCCGCCGACCACCGTGACCGTTGCTAGGGCGACCGTTGCTATGGCAACCGTTGCTATGGCGACCGTTGCTAGGGGGAGCCCCCCCCATGGCAAATATTCTAAGTCCCCCTTAGAGGGACTTAGAATATCCGCCCCCCCCCCCCCGACTCCTTCGACTGAAAATATTTTAAGTCCTCAGCGAGCGGGATCGAGGCAGCGGGGGTCTCGATTCCTGACATGGCGGCGACAGCGGCGGCGGCGACAGCGGCGGCGGCGACAGCGGCGGCAACTTTATATATATAGAGAGATATATTCAGATTTTTTATATTGTTTTCAACAGTAGTCAGAACCCCCTTTATATTCAAATTTAGCTAGATAAAACAGACTTTTATTACATCGCAACTTTTTTCACAGTTCAGTCGCGAAATTTTATCTGACCTGATACGTTTTACGTTTTTTTTTCTCGTCATGGCTTTATCTAAATCAGCGAAACTCTCTTGCTGTGTTGAACGAAGTTTCAACGGTTGAAAACTCGATTGCGTTGTTTTTGCCAACGGTTTCATTCAATTGTTTGAAAACTGATACCGAGTATAATATTACTGATATCAAAAAAGTTGTCACTCGTTACGGTGACAAAATTCGAGTTGATTTGAATTCGAATTGTTTAGTATTTATTCCGTCTCGCATTGGTGATGTTATTGCAAAATCCGGATCATTTTAACAACATCTAAGATTTGTGCACGGAAAAAAAGTTGAAGATGCTGACAAAGGAAAACACGAGCTGTGTGTTTTACACGCCAGCTCCTCTCGAACCGCCTTCAGTGATTTCGTTGAAGACGAAAAGAACTGAAACCGGTATGGCTAAAGTCAATCAAGAGGCTCGTTCGTCTAAACATCAAGAGGCTCATTCGTCTAAACAATCGACACTGAATAAAGATGTTAAGATCAGCAGCAACTACGTCGACGAGGACGATGACATCTACATCGAAGATTATGAAGATGATGATAAACTAGAAGAAGAAGCAGCAAAAGAAGAAGAAGAAGCTGTAGAAGTCATTAATGAAAATGTAAAGAAAAACATTCCCCCGTGAGCTGTAAGGATGTAAGCTGGAACAACAACTCCGATGCCGCAAGAAAAAAAAAACATTACGAAGTGTCAAAGATTTTGAGACAGCACTTAACGGACACACCTCGTAACTCACCGTTTTCATTGAAAAGACGAAAAATTGTGACGCAAGTAATCTATAATATTAAATATATCTCTCTATATATATAAAGTTACCGCCGCTGTCGCCGCCGCCGTGTCAGGAAGGCAGTTTAGAACATATGCTAAAACAACGGAATAGCTAAGGTCACGGAGTGGGTAAAGCGACGGAGGGACTAAATTCACGGAGTAGCTAAAGTGACGGAGGGACTAAATTCACTGAGTAGCTAAAGTGACGGAGGGACTAAATTCACGGAGTAACTAAAGTGACGAAGGGACTAAATTCACGGAGTAACTAAAGTGACGGAGGGACTCAATTCACGGAGTAGCTAAAGTACAGTTAGCTATAGGCAACTATTAAGTGCGGCGGCGATGAGGCATTTTTATAATGTTGATAAAAGGAACGCGAGCGCGCGTAGCGCGCGAGCCCGGGGAAACTCTAGTATACATATATATATACTACTTTATATATTGTGACGAGGCGTTATAGACGCTCTCGCATCACGCTATAGGTAGGGCACGCGCGAGAGTCTTTGTTAGCGCGCGCACAGAGTCGATCCTCGCGGAACCCGAGAAAACTGAAAAATATAGAACACAAGTCTGCCGGAGAGCTATGTATATTTTTCAGATTCGCGTAAAGCCGTAACAACGCCGGTTACCGCGTGAGGAGAAGACGATAGGAGAGGAGCCGCGAGGAACCAATAATAATTGCCGAAGTATAGCAAGGGAACCGTCGCGACCCCCTTCCCCTCAGATACCGGTCCGCGTAACGAAGTACGGGCGAGCAGGCGTCACTCTCGCTTAACGCGTGCCATTAGTTAGACGAACCGCAGTAATTTCTTTAGTGTGAGAACAAAGGCATTAGATAATCAAATAAAAGATTCGAGAAGTAGTTGAGACTAGTGAGCTAATAAACGAGCGATAAGGGATTCCGTGAAATTTCATCTCCGTGAGGGAGAAGTATCGAAAATCAACGTCCGCAGAGGAGAATTACCGTCGTGTCGACGGCCGAAAAAAGAGACCGTTGTCTTGAGGAATAGTCGAGGAAGTAGAAGGACGATCGCATCGCTTCGGGGATAATTGACAAGGTAGGTGCACGAGGTGCACACCATCTTTGGTTACTTTATGCCGAGAGCGTTACGCGAAATCGCAGAGTGCTTTCTCGCCCGTACCGGCAAATTAGCGGTTAAATTTCGAATAATTCTCGTCGCGTCGACGACAGATCGAGAAAAGAATTTACGTTGAGTCCCGCGAGTCATTAAAATATTGTATTGTTGCGAACGAATCGTCGTTCGGAGAGAGCCCGTCGAAGAGGCTAAAATTTTGTGGTAGACTACGGGAAATAACTGAATAAATTATCGTTTTATTGCTTTTATTTCTTGCGTAGTGTGTGAAAAATTATTTGATTTGTTGAATTTACTTCGCGCCCGAACTGCACTCCCTATCCCGCTAGCCGTGTAAGTTAGTTGTAAGTTTGAGATACTACAGAATCTGAGAATACCCTGGATATCGGGTGATAGATATCCTGGCGCCTAGCAACAATTCGTCGAGAATCAGAGGGAAAGGTAAGGGGATAGAAAAACAAGGGCGTCATTATATTTTGGACGGATCGCGGATCGAAGTAAAGTCCGAGACTTCGAGAAGCACGTCACAATATATAGAGATATTTCAATATATTTAATTTTGTTTTGTATGTGTGTTTAGATACGATGATCATGATATGGAGGATTTCGAAATCAAGAAACGTTGAAGGTGAAATTAATACAAAAAAAATATTCGCAGAACAAATAAAATTGTTCGAAATGCATTATATTATAATCATTAACAATTGTATAAATTTAATACTTAATCAATAAAAAAAAAAACTCATCATCATTATTTCACAGTGTAAAAAAAACAACGAATGAAAAATAACCGCAAGTATTCGAGATAAAGTTGAGTATATTCATGAGTCGTCTTCCGTCCTAGAGTATAATAATCATTTGAAAGGGATAGCAATCGTTTAGTCAGCAGTACACCGTTGCATGCATCGTATCATTTAAAATCTCTACAGCAAAAAAAATCAATTTTTAATTTCATCGATTGTGTTTTTGTGTAGTGGTTAATATGAATATCTATTATTCATTATTTTTTCTTGTGTTAATATCGAAAACTTATTCAATACTTACACTTGACCATTTGGGGCGATATGGTTATCTGAACAGTATTAATAACGGATCAATACAGAATCATGAAAAAGCATTCGAAGGACTACGAAGCTTTTAAGAATATTGGAATTTACCAGTTAACGGTACTTTTAATAAGCCAACGGAAAATTTAATGTAAAAATATCGATGTGGTGTGTCTGATCATACAATTGATTCCAATGTATCACATATCAAATGGAAAAAGAGGAATCTCACATGGTATTTTTACGCTGCAACGTCAAAACAAAATGATACAGCTACAAAGGTGTTTAATGAATAGTCAAAAGTACCTGGATTACAGTTTGCTTATTTGGCTGACAGACAAGCTGATATAGTGATTTCCTTTCAAAAACCGACTCATCGATATATGGCAACATCAAAATGGTGTGATTATAATTTGGATGAAAATGTATTAGGCCACGCATATTTTCCAAACGAACAAAATTCACCACCAAGAGAAATTCATTTAATTAAATATGTGGATTAGGATTTTAACACTGGAGTATTGAATAAAGATAAATACAGTATTGTGAGTTATTACATGAAATTGGTCATGTATTAGGTATTCATCATACGTTTGTTGAAAACAATTTAATGAATCCTTTTTACGGATCTCATAATACAACTTGGGGTTATCCATTCGGTGAAGACGATATAAAGGTAATTGAATATGTTGTGACGAGGTGTTACAACGCTCTCGCAGGCACGCTAGATATTAGGTACGCGCGAGAGTCGTAGATTAAGTCGTAGTACGCGCGAGAGTCGAATACAGAGTCGTCCCCCGACGATACCCGAGGAGAGAAAAATGTATAGTATTCGGGAGACTGCCGGAGGATCATATTATACATTACAGGTGTCCGGCTACTCGACGACGTCAAGTGGAAGATACGAGAGGGGAACCACGAGAGGAGAGACGTCGCGAATATTCCATCGATCAGGCGATTTTCGGCGACAAAGGGCTCGTTCCCCCTCCCACCGATTACCGAGACGCTTAACCGAACACGAGCGAGAGGCACTCTCGCGCGACGCGTTGTACGAAATAGATCGATAAGCGTAACGAGCGATAGAGATTCGATTAGTTAGAAGTTAATGCAAAAAGAATAAGTCCGTGACAGTTATTTTACGCCGTGCGAGCCACGGGAGTGAGAGAAATTATTATATGCCGTGTCGTCGGCAGAGGAATTATTTATCGTGAGGATTAACCGCCGTGACGACGGCCGAGGAATTGTCTAAGGAGATACAGGATAACGGCTCGTACCTTGAGGAAAGCCACGAGGACGACCCGTGTAGACTAACGGACAGGGAAAATCAAGGTAGGTGCACGCAGTGCAGACCATCTTCGGTTCTTTTGTGCCGTACACTTGTTGCCGTAGCTTTCTCGCTCGTGCCCGGTGTTCCGGGAAATTTCTCGGGTGATTTCCGCTCGCAGCGGCGAATGTCAAGATTATTCTGTTGCAAGAGAACTTGATATCGAATCTCGCGAGTCATAACGAAGAGTCAGACAGAAGTCAATTGTATTGGTGAATTTGACTGTCGAATAAAACGAATGTTGTTGTTATTTTTTATATAATCGAAGGTTTAAATTATTTTTATTGTTCCCGAACTGCACCCCTCCTGCTAGCCGTAAGTGATAGAGAAAGATAGAGTAAAATCCTCGCACATCGGGGTAGTTACGGTGTGCTGGCACCCAACGAGACGGTAAGAGAGATTAGCGGAGAAAAGTACAGAACAACGGGGCGTCATTATATTTTGGCTTCATCGGACGATGAGCATCGAAATGCTAATAGTGGTAGCGAAGAAGTAAACACGCAACAGTTTAATTTACAACCACGTGAAAATTTCGGACAACGACAAATAAGACGACACGAATCACTACCTCAGGGAGCAATTAGACAAAGAGCGCGAATAAGAGCTCAGAGATCAGGTGACGAGAATGACGAATTTCAAGACGAAGCTCGAGCACTGGCAGATCGTCGGCACAATGTGCCTGACGAATGAAGGTTCAACACAGCTGTAAGTCACATGGAAAACTCGTTCACTATTAAGGACGTTGAAGGAAGTATTCCTGTGTTCACCGGTGACGACAAAATGACTATTCATAAGTGGATAGACAAATTTGAAGACACGAGTATTCTACTAGATTGGAGCGACTTACAAAAAGTAATTTATGGAAAGAAAATGCTTCGCGGATCGGCGAAACAGTTCATTACTCTTCAGCGAGGCTTGACCACGTGGAAGGCATTCAAGGATTGTCTAATCGACGAATTTGAAGTAGAAGTCAACAGCGCTACTATTCACACGCAATTGCAGAAACGGAAACGACAAACAAATAAGTCACCACGTCAATATGTTTATGCGATGCAAACCATTGCAAATCAAGGCTACGTAGAAGATGAGACTCTTATTCAGTACATAATCAACGGGGTTATGGATGATGAAGCAAACAAACAGATTCTGTACAATTCGCGTACGATCAATGAGGTGAAGAAAAATTTGGAACTTTACGATCGTATGCGCGAAAAGTCCGGTCGAAAAAAACCAACAGGAAAAGTAGAATACAGAGCTGAATCCAATAAAGAAAAAAGGGATACAAAGGATAAAAAGGATACAAAGCAATCGACGATGAAGAAAGCTCGTTGTTTTGGATGCGGGTCACCAGACCACGAAGTAAAAGAATGTCCTAATAAGGACAAAGGTCCAAAATGCTTCAAATGTGACCAATTTGGACATATCTCAACGAAATGTAAGAACCCAGCTAAACCTAAAAGAGAAGATAAGGTTAATCGAGTAGCGGCTGATGATGACACAGTCGCTGTGCGAATTAACGGGTCAGATATACTGGCAATATTAGATACAGGCTGTTCGAAGACTCTCCTTCGAGAAGACGAATATTGCAAGATTGTCAGCCCGACACTACAGCCGACAGCACGCATGTTTAAAGGGTTTGGAAATGCACGAAGCAAGGCGACCGGTATTTACAATGCAAAGCTGACGATTGATAGTGAGGTTTGCAACAATGAGGTATATGTCATTCCGTTTGATGCTATGGATGTGAATATGCTATTGGGAAAAGACATCCAAAGATAAATGGACGTCCGTATAATCAGAGGGCAAACAACGATACGAAAGTTACCTATAATAGTTAATGACGAAAACGATACTCGTAGAACGGATAATAAAACAGATCAGCAACATGATAGTCTTATAAACGAAGATACTGTAGAAGGGGTAGCAAGTAAATTTTCGAGGATTAATTATATTAAACCATACGAGGTTGATGTTGCAAGTCCATACAGGAAGATATCAAAAAGTTAGTCGAGAACTACCCGCCGGTTAAACAGGTACTGACTGACGTTGAGATGAAAATTGTACTGAAGGATCAAGACCCCGTTCGATCAAGACCTCGACGGTTATCTGTGCAAGATAAGCAGATTTTACAAAAACAGGTTGATGAATGGTTGAATGATGGCATCATGAGACCCAGTCGAAGCACATATTCGAGTGCTGTTGTTATAGTTCCGACGAAAGACGGATCTCATCGCGTCTGTGTTGACTATCGTCGACTCAATAAAAAAATAATTCGTGACCAGTTTCCAATGCCACTGATTGAAGATTGCATTGATGCATTAGCCACAGCACGAGTTTTTTCAGTACTTGATTTGAAAAATGGTTTCATTCATGTACCTGTCGAGGAAGGAAGTCGGAAGTATACATCATTTGTCACACACAACGGTCAATATGAATTTTTGAAGACTCCATTTGGTTTGTGTAACAGTCCTACAACATTTTTAAGATTCGTAGACAAAGTATTTCGTGATCTTAGCAGAAGAGGTGTTGTTATCACCTACATGGACGATCTTATCGTACCTGGGAAAGACGAAAAGGAAGCATTCGATAGACTCTGTGAAACTTTAACAGTAGCTGCAGAAAAAGGGTTAACGATAAATTGGAAGAAATGTACGTTTTTGGAACGGGAGGTCGAATTTCTCGGACATATTGTCGGAGGAGGTTTTGTTCGTCCTTCCAATGAAAAGATTAAAGCTGTACAGAAGTTCCCGATACTAAAGAGTCGAAAAGATATTCAAAGTTTTCTCGGCTTAACAGGTTACTTCCGCAAGTTTGTACTAGATTATGCAATCATTGCTCGTCCTCTATCCGATCTTCTCAAGTATAATCATAAATTCGAGTTCGGAGCAGACCAAGAGAAGTCATTCAACGATCTGAAGAATATATTAACGAAAGAACCAGCATTACGCATCTACAAACCAAACGCTATAACAGAGCTTCATACCGATGCAAGTAAGATGGGATATGGTGCTATTTTGCTGCAGAAAGATACTGCAGAGGAAAGTTTTCATCCGGTTCATTATATGAGTCGCAAAACGTCGGAGACCGAGAAGAAGTTTCACTCTTATGAGCTAGAAGTACTTGCTATTATCAACGCGCTGAAAAAGTTTCAGATCTATCTTCAAGGCATCAGGTTCAAGATTGTGACAGACTGCGATGCATTTCGGAAAACGTTGGATAAACATGACTTATCAGCTAAAGTTGCAAGATGGGCACTATTCTTAGAAGGCTTCAAATACGAAGTGGAGCATCGCGCAGGAACACGCCTTCGACATGTCGACGCTCTTAGTCGCTATCCAGTGTTAACTGTAAATGATACGGTTACTCAACGAATTCAAAAACAAGACCAGGATGAAAGATCACGGGTGATTAAACAAATCCTTCAAACAGAATCGTATGAAGATTATCACATTGAGAACGGATTATTGATGAAGAGAGTTGCTGGCAAGGTTCTGATCGTACTTCCGAGCTGTATGCACAAAGATATCATACGCCGAGCTCATGAAAGTGCGCACTTTGGTGTCAAAAAGTTGACCGAGAACATCCAGAGAGATTTTTATATACCGAAACTCAAAGAAAAACTCGAAAAGTTTGTTAGTTGCTGTGTGCCATGCAGAGAAAAAGAAAGGAAAGAAAGAGGGTATGCTCATACCCATCCCGAAAGGAGATGTACCGTTGTCAACATATCACATTGATCATCTTGGACCCATGACTTCTACGACGAAATTATACAAGCATCCATTAGTAGTCGTTGATGGATTTTCAAAGTTTGTATGGCTGTATCCGACAAAAACGCGAAAGAAGTTATTGCCAGATTGAGGTCACAACAGGTAGCGTTTGGCAATCCACGACGGATTATCAGTGATCGAGGCGCTTTTACGTCAGGAGAATTCAAAAACTACTGCGAATCAGAGGATATTGAACATATCAAAATCACTACAGGAGTACCCCGAGGAAACGGTCAGATTGAAAGGATCAACAGAATTGTTTTACCAATTCTAACGAAACTTGCTCTAGATCATCCTGATAAATGGTATCGCGAAGTCGATCGAGTACAGGGATGTTTAAACAGTTCTTATCAGAGAAGTATTTGAGTAACCCCGTTTGAGGTACTGTTTGGGGTGAAAATGCGGTGTAAAGAAGATTCCCAAATCATGCAGACGATTGAGCAAGAATCAGCAGAGTTGTTTGACCGCGAACGTGAAGAGATACGCAACCTAGCTAAAGCGAATTTGCTCAAGATTCAAGAAGAGAATCGACGAACTTATAATCGAAAATGTAAAAAGGCATCACAATACAAGCCCGGTGATTTAGTCGCTATTACAAGAACGCAGTTTGGTCCAGACTTGAAAATCAAGAAAAAGTTTCTCGAACCGTATAAAGTTTCACAAATAAATGAAAATAACCGCTATGAGGTAATTCGGGTCGGAGAAGGTGAAAGCCCGAAGTTGACGACCACCGCAGCTGATCATATGAAGCCATATCTATACGGTGACTCTTCGGGGACCGAAGATTAACAGGATGGCCGAATGTAGGAGTAGACTCTAGCGTGGCAGATATCGATTAGTAAATAATAAAAGAAGAACGCTTAGAGACGAGAAAATAATAAAAATAAGAGACGAGAGTTAGTCGTGATTGAGCGTTAGAACGAATTGGTTCACATTTGTTAATAAATTAATAATTATAAAAGTTGTCCGTGTCCACTCACTCCTCGGAAAAGATCTCTACATATATATATATCAAAATATGTTTTTCAAAAAAAAAAGGTACTCCAAGTACTGAAAAATCCGATTTCCAAATATTATTAAAAAAAAAATGAACCAAATTTTATAAGCCAAGCATACTAGAAAAAAAAGAATTCTGTATAACAAAAGTTATTGTTTTTTTTTTTTTAGAAAAAAATTGCTGTAAAAAATTGGCGTTTCGATGTTTGCAAGCGTCACAATAAACCACTATTTTCATTGCAACGCCAATTTTTTACAGCAATTTTTTTCTAAAAAAAAAACAATAATTTTTGTTATACAGAATCGTTTTTTTTCTATTATGCTTGGCTTATAAAATTTGGTTCATTTTTTTTTAGTAATATTTGGAAATCGGATTTTTTAGTACTTGGCGTATCTTTTTTTTTTTTTTTGAAAAAAATATTTTGATAAATTTCACTCCTTTTTGAAAAGCTAACATTTATAATTCTACCTTTAAAATAAATTTCGAAGGATCGGATAATTTAGATCGATAAAAATTAATTCTATATGCAAAACCAGGCGAACGGCACGTCACATATTCCACTTAATGATTGTCGGTTATGTTCGAGATCGTAAAAGAAAAGTTATAACCGATATAAAATCACACGTATAACACATAATTCGCAATTTTTCTTTTTTACTTCGCGTCGAGACCCTAAACCACGATACGCAATATATAATTATTATTTTCGGAAGAACTCAAAAAAATGTTCACGCCGTGAAAATACGTGCCGACGATAACAACTGTCAGCTGAGCCGGCTGTGGCGACGAGCACACCACCGCGCGAATTTTTCTATGAATTGATGTAAACGTGGACGGTGTATAACATTGCCACCGACAATAGCTGACAGCTACGCCGGCTGTTGCGGGGAATCCGCTTATATTTAATGGCGCTGCTATTTTAAATAAGTTGAGTCGGTACACGAAGGTTTAAACGAAAATGATATATTTTATTGAATATATAGACGTCGGCGTTGAAGTGAGCTTGTAAAGGGAGCTCTTGTCAAATTTAGTGTTGATAACGCCGGGTCCCGTGTAAGACTGACTTGCTATCGATGATTGATTCCATCGATAGCATTATCCCGGAAAAGCTATAAAAGTGCCGCTACGCCTTCCCTGTGGCGACGAGTTGTCGCGCTGTCCGATTGGCTGCTGCGAACGAAATATTCGAGCGACGGAAGTCGAGCGTCATTCATGGAGATGCGGCGATGGTAAAGTCGCCACAAAACTGTGGCGACGAGAGCGCCACCACGCACATTTTTCGATGAACTGATGTAGACGCAGACATATATATAAGGGACAGGACACTTTATAATCGTTTGGACCTTGTGAAATTTCCGACCTCGATATCTCAAAATAGGCTAAACCAATTGAATGGTAACTAGGCTCTTTCGAAACATTGGCCCAAAATTACATTATAAAAGTACCCATGAAAATTCGATTCGTTGTCTTATTGCGAAGATATATCGATCGAAAGTTGAACGCACTATACACTTCCGGTATATTGGCGTAGGTTACTCAGTAGCGGCACGCCTTGTACTGTTTGTTCAGTACTTGGCGTCGAGGCGCTACCGCGCCACTCGATATGAGAAGTTCTCCTCATAACTAGTTTTCCTTTCAATCGATATGAGTGCACAGTGAAAAAAAATTTCATTATAGCTCCACAAAACTCTAATAAAAAAAATATAAAACCGAAAGATAATAATAAAAAAAAACTATACAAAACATATTATAACAAAGGCTCTGTCAAATACAATTGAAAAAAAAAACTTAAGTGATCAATTAAAATTTATCGATAGTGAAATAAAACGATAGAATTGGTTGAAAAATTGTCAAGACACAATTGAACTTTTCATATCACACCTAAAAAAACATGCGAAAAACAAAATATTATTCAATTGGATATAAACAACGAATACTCGCGAAACGAATACTCAAATAATTACTCGACTCAAAAGCAAACAAGAAAATCTACAATATCGAGTGTGGAATGTGAGTGGTAGTGGACTCAACGAAACGCTGAGCACTTCTCAATCATATTTGCGATGGCGACAGCTTGAATCTGCATTTAAGTGTCGAATAATGACAGGTTTGATTGCTAATATTCAACATATTGAACCAGAACAATTTTAACGCGACTGTCAATCCTTGATCTTCAAAAATATTGAACAACATATTAAAAATCACACGTGCATCAAAGTTAACACAATATTTAACGCTGAATTTTCCGTTTATAAAACATCAACCAATGCAAACAATAAAACGGTTGTTGAAGAGAAAACTGATATAAAAAGTTTTACAACATCAAATATCATGCTGAAATCATCGACAGATCTTGAGAAATGATACGAGGAAAAAATTATCATCCCAACTCTAGCCTCACTCGAATATTTTCAAGAACGCGACAGCGGCTTGTCGTTATCGACAATTATAAATATTTTAATCAATATTAATAAATGTAAACTGCTGACTGGATCACACTATATAAAGCTACCCCAAGCAATACAGATGAAACGTGCTATCGTAAACGTGCAGAGTGATGAAGACGATAACTGTTTTGCGGTTGCGGTTGTATTAGCTTTGTATAAAGCACTGAACAACGCTCATAGAATCACGCCGTATCCTCACTATTCAGACGTTCTCAATTTGGATGGAATTTCATTCCCAGTATCAATAAAAGATACATCGATTTTTGAAAAAAAACAATGAGCTATCGATAAACATTGTGACGTGATTTTTTGGAATCGACGTCACAAAAACCCAAAACTACCGTTACTCGCATGGAAATTACGATTTTAGTGCTGAAGTTTCGCGTTACTGCCTCTCCCAGCGACTTAAGATACCGTCACGCTCTCGTTGAGTTACCGATCGAGATTTTTGCAGTTTATTTTGTATAATTTTTTTGTAATTATTCCCAATTAGCTTCATTATCGTTATTATTTTAGTTCAGTTCGAGTTTTGAGATTCCGTTTGTTTAGTTGGTTCACGATTTCCGATTTCTTTTTTTAGTTCAGTTTAGTCGACGTTCCCGACTCTATTTGGTGGTGAAGGAAGTACTAATAAAAAGCCCAAATAGAGAAAGGACTCGGCAAAGAGTCTTGCGAATACGTCAAAGTCCGGTGCAAACCCGGCACCCCAAGAGATAGTGCAATGCGTTGAGAACAGGCGGAGGTATCGTTTGGTCCAGGCAAGAGTGGTGGAACACCTTGCGCTGCGTTATAGTTGAGTAGAGCCTTGTATCTCACGCATTGACTAGGGGGAAGCGATTGCGAAGATTCGTTCAAGTTACCGCGTATAGTATCGGCTCTCGATTCGATAAAGTCATGAGATGGTTGAGAGGGCAGTAGTTACCGTTCAAGCTCCCGAAAATAATTATCATAATTCGTTACGAATTTTCGTAGGCAAATTGACAGTCTACCGAGAGCTGCCCTAGAGGTAACTCGGGTCTCTCTCGCGCTCCCGTGTTGTTGACGTTCGGCCTATTGTTCGCGCGCTCGAGTGAGGCTATCTCTCTCGCGCACACAGTGTGGCCTAGCTGTCGGTTTCTCGTTCGCGTTCGGCTATCGCTCGAGTTTTGTGAGCTGAGTGTAGCGAAAGAATTTTGTAATAAATTCTTCGCGGTCCCGTGCGTGAGGGAGGCATTAGAAATAATGCTCCTTGTGCAGCGGTGATAGTGATTCGGTTCTCGGTGTATCGTGAGATACAGGTTCCCGCTCATTACAGGATTAAAGTGAAGTTTCGGTGAGTTTTTGAATTATAGAAATTTGTCGATCGCTTATCGATCCGCTTTTGTTACGTTCTCGTTAGCTCGCTTCGATCGTTCGATCAGCTGAGCGTTTCCGATGCACTTACGTGTGATCCCGTGGCTTCTTAGCCAAATTATTATTTTTCGGTCCCGCTTAACTTAACGTTCTCGTGGCTATTCTATTGACCTCGGATCGCGACCCTTCTACCACAACCCGCATCCTGAGCAACCGTGCATTTCCGCAACCGTTTGCTTTCGCGAATGCGTCGGCGTTAGTTCTCGTACCGTTTTCGTTCCGTTTTGTTTTATCGTTGCGGAGGTCGTAGTTCCACCGACTTCCAGTTCAGTCCGGATTGGTGATTCCGGCGAAACAAAAATCTACCCTTCGGAGGTCGTTCCACCGGCCTCCAGTTCAGTCCGGATTGGTGATTCCGGCGAAACAAAAATCTACCCTGCGGGGGTCGTTCCACCGGCCTCCAGTTTAGACCGGTTGTTAATACCGGCGAAACAAAAATTAACTGGCGCCCACCGGGACGCCGATGCATCCGCGAAGGTGGACGGCCGAAGGTGACGTAAGTTTCGTTCGCGTTTTGCTCCCGTTTGGTTTGAGCTTTTCGATTTTTGGTTTCTTTTTATTTTTATTTATAGAATTTCAGTTAGAGTTTCCGTTAGGTGGAAAATACGTCACAACATATACATACTCAAACGGAAACGAACATATGTGGTACTACCCTTCGATTGAGTAATCAAATAGAACTATATGATAAACATATAAATTTACTGTTATACATCGATCCATGCACTGGAAAAAAACATTATTGTTGGATTCGAAATCTGTCACAATTGGGATCATCACAAATCAATAAGCATGGGCATACGAAATATATCTGTAATCGGTAATAATTTTTAAATCTGAGAAATTTATGAAATTTTTTTTATTTTTGATTTTTTTTCAGATGTCTACATTTTTTCAAAACTGAACAGAAGCTGCATTCACATCAAGTGTATTGCAATAAAATGACTAATTGCAAAATTAATAAACCTGATGAAGGATTACCAACCGAATGGATAAGTTTCAACAACGAGAATAGAAAAAAACCTCTTCCGGTTGTAATCTACGCTGATTTCGAGTGTATATTGAAAGAAATTGAGAACAATGATACAGATTTATCGACTCGAGCTTATCAGTATCATATACCGCACAGTGTCGCTTATTATTTGAATTGTAATTTCAATCAAACGCTGTGTAAATATCAATCATATTGCGGACAAAAATGTTCAGAATGGTTCGTTGAAGAATTGGAAAAAATTATTTCGAGCGTGTAAAAAATTTTCATGTATCCAAAAGCAATGATATTAACAGATGATGATAAAAATCATATAAAAAATGCTACAACTTGTGATATCTGTAAAAAAACTATTTAAATCCGATGAAGTAATAGTACGCGATCATTGCCATTTTACCGGCCAATTTGGCGGAGTCGCACATGCCGGTTGTAATTTGAAGTATAAAGATTTGCGAATCCTTCCAGTAGTATTTCATAATTTAACAAATTATGATGCGCATATTTTAATACAAAATGTAGCTGAAAAAATTAGTGGAACGATTAAGGTATTGGCAACTACTGTTGAAAAATATATTACGATTGTCAAATACGTACCAAATGGAAGACGAAACCAAAAAGTTAAACGGCAAATAACATTGCAATTAAAATTCATAGATTCATATCGATTGTTAAATACGGATTAGAGAATTTAGTTGAAACATTGAACAAATATGATATGAAAATTCTACAATGGAATTTTAATCCTGATAATGATCAATTCGATTTGTTATCACGTAAAGGTGTATTTCCATATGAATATATTGATTCGATGAGTAAATTGAACGAAACACAATTACCATCATATGAAGATATTTTCAGTAAACTAAATGCATGTAATGTTTCATTTGAAAACTATGAATACGCACAAAAAGTGTGGAAAAAATGTAACATCAAAACGTTAAGTGAATACAGTTATATTTGAAAATCGATGTCCTTTTAATAGCCGATGTGTTCGAGACATTTCGATACAAATCTCTTAAAAGTTATGATCTTGATCCTCTTTATTATTATACACTTCCCGGTTATTCGTGGGATGCAATGTTGAAATACACAGAAGTAAAATTACAATTGTTAACAGATATCGATATGCTGTTGTTTATTGAACGAGGTATTCGAGGAGGACTCAGTCAATGTTCTCATCGATACTGTAGTGCTAACAATAAATATATGAATGAGAAATATGAAGAGACAAAAGAAACATCGTATTTAATATATTTCGATGTAAACAATTTATATGGATGGGCTATGTCACAGGCATCACCGTATCGAAACTTTCACTGGCTTGAAAATATTAATAATTTTAACGTCGAAGCAATACCTAATGATTCACCTATCGGTTTCATATTAGAAGTGGATTTAGAATATCCATCCGATATTCATGACTTTCATGCAGACCTTCCATTTTGTGTACATAACAGACGACCACCAAATACAAAAAAGAATTTATCATCAAAATTGCTTGCTACTGTTACGTCCAAATCAGCATTTCCTCGGTAATTACGGTCAAGGAATATAATTCCTTTTTACACGTTTTGTACCATTGAGGCGCTTTATTTGACTTATTCCCTTTTCGAGTCTGACCTTTCGGAGAGTTACTCGGGATAGGGTACAGAGTGCGCCGTATTAACGATTTAAATACCCGAACCAAAAGAATAAAAATCGCACGTGGAGAGAGCCACTGTCTCGTAGTACGCGTATAGTAAAGGCGTAGTAACCATATGACGGAAGTGTTTACTATAAAATTCCCTGATAAGACGTCGTACGCTCGGTGCGTCTCGTAGTGTAATTTGATCCGTACGTTGTCACTGATCAACGCTCGCTTCACTACCTTAATACTCCTTACCAGAGGCTGAAGAGATCACTTATTAATTCGCACTTTAATTTAAAGAAGGTATACACTTCGATATTTATTTTATGATGGTGATTGAAATCGGTTTAATTGTTGAGTTAAAATTTAAAATAAATGTTATGGTGTGGAAAACTTACGTTGGTGATTGATGAGTTAAAATAAAATTTCAATGCCGATTTAAATGTTTAATGTTGAATTTGATGAATGTAGTTGAAGATGATCGAGAATTTGGATTCCTCCTTCCTTCCTTCAAGGTTTTCCAGTTGGTTGTATAGAATAATTGAAGATGATGAAATTAACGATGAGATTGAAATTAACAACCGAAATTATTTAATTCGGAATAAATTGTTTAACACTTCGCGTTGATTGTAAATTAAATGTTGAAATTTATTTATAATGTTTATCAGCCCCAATACACTTTTAAGTTCACTCTCGATAGTTTGGTTTATCGCATTTTACAGTTTAGTCCCCGTAATATTTTTAAAGTCTCGAAAAATCCTCATTGTTGTTTAAAGTTCTGTTAACTTCCCGATTCGGACAGTGTTAATATTCGTAAAAGTCAATTCACATTTTTATATTGTTTTTAGATTGTTGTAGAATTAATTAAACATCAGAATGTTATTTGATGAAATATCTTTGATTTAGATTATTATTTAAATATTGATGTACCCTTTTCAGCCAATTCTCAACTATTGCCCTTAACTGTTCTCAATAACTGTTACTGGCTTCGTAATTATTGTTGACTGTGAATTGCTGTTGACAACTCTTAACTGTTATTATCCTCGTTCTTAACTGTCCTTTGATCGCTTTGGGTCTTGTATTTATCAACTGTCTCGGGGGGTCTCCTGGCCCATCCTTCTCCTCATTGAAGCGTCTACTCCCATCTCAAGTAATTATCGATCGGTCGGTCGGTGACAAGTATTAAATTTTATGATATGACAATTTCTGTTATAAACAATAATTTTTATAGCTAAATATTGCTAAAAATATTTCCCTTAATAAAAAATAATAATTGTCGAATTTAAATGAAAGTTCTACGATAAATACAAGTAAAGATAACAATTTAAAGACGAAGAACTTATAAAATTGATTTAATTATATTTTTGTATGTTTAGTTAATAACGATGTGACCCAAATATTCTATTTCATGCTCGATTTTAATATTATTAACGAAGTTTAGAGACCTTTTGGTTATTAATGAAATATTGAAATTATTTTGATATTATTGATCGATGAAATGTTGACGATTGACTTAATTGTCGATTATTACGTTTTTAGTTCAAAATTGATTATTAATTTATTGTTCGAGAAGTGCTGCACTCATTAGTGACAACGGTAATTTCTCGAATCGCCTCCTTCGAGACAGCCGCACCGATTCTCTGGCTGCACGCTTGTACCAATGCATAAGCTGCATCGCTACTAGTGTTAGAGCGATAAGCAAGCGTTCGATGATCACGTAAAAGAAAAAGATTCGTATTGCCCAGGTAGTCTGGTTTAAGCAATGCGAATAGGTATTTCCGCTGACGATACCACCCCTTTCGGTAATTCGAATAGTCACCAAGTCGTGTCCAAGTATGTGACCAGTACTATGCCAATGATTGAATATTTGGCTTTTACCAATTAACAGATGTTAGTTATTGTCCAATTATCGATTTTTTTATACTGAGAGACGATAATAAAATCACATGTAATGCATGTGTTTCGGACTATCCTTCGTTCTCCACCTTATTCTCTATTCTGTTTTCTCTCATAAATGGCTATAAATATTGTAAAATTTGGCTATTTTGAAATTAAGTCGGCGAATAAAATTGTAAAATTCGCCAGACGTAACACTACGTTGTATGATAAAAAAATATGTTATTCATTACCGTGCGCTACAACATTGCCTGCAAGAGGGCTTACAGCTACGTAAAATTCACCGTATACTATATTTCGATCAATAGACCTGGTTACAGAAATATATTGATTTAAACACAAATCTTCGTTAATCTGCAACATCTAACTTTGAAGCAAATCTACGAAAACTGATGAATAACGCTGTTTTCGGTAAGACGATGGAAAACCTCGTAAATACGTTGATGTAAAATTAACTACTCAATGGGAAGGACGATACAGCGCTGCATCATACATAGCTAAACCTAATTTTCATCGAAGAGTATTTTTTAGCGAAAATTTCGTTGGAATTTATATGCGATCACTAGAAATTGATATGTGTAAACCAATATATGTAGGACTATCAGTATTAGATATTTTAAAAACATGCTTATACGATTTTCATTATCCTTTCATGAAACCGTTGTTTGAAGAAAAATGTACAATTCTATACACCGACACCGATAGTCTACTGTATGAAATTAAAGATTACGATATTTATAAAGTGATAAAGAATAATATAGATCACTTCGATACGAGGGATTATCCGGACTCGAATATTTATAATATACCTCAAATGAATAAAAAAGTAATCGGATTAATGAAAGATGAGAATAATGGAATAATTGTAACCGATTTCATTGGTTTAAGATCAAAAATGTATGCTCTCAAATTTTTCGAAATAGAATCAGAAGTAAACAAGCGCCTCAGCGCCCTGCGGGCGCAGCGGCTCTTGTTGGTGGGCTCCGCCCCCCAAACCCCCCGAAAAATGTCCCTTTGGGACATTTTTTAAGGCACTCACAGGAATACACGTCGCGCTACGCGCTCCTACGCTATCGAGTGATGATTACACTTTGCGTTATGCTGCATATCGAATATGTTTATACGTCGCGCTGCGCATTTCATCTCGGAAGAACGTATGGCGGAAAATCATTTATCACTTATGTAAATTGATTCATAGTTTAACCTTCATCGTATATAAATTTCGTTTCTATATGAATTGATTATTATTATTCACAACTGATATTTCCTTTTTGTTTTACGAACAATATAATGAATGGCATCACGTAGAACTTGATCAAATTAATGTAACGAATCAAATGATATCTCGTAAATGTCGTTTTATTGGCTTAACACTTATGACCAGATTAAATGAGTATAAATCAACACAAAAAATATTCACCAACGCGAACACCATTACCATTTACCAACAAGTCTAATGTCCCCTTTAAATGCATCTGTTTAAATGTTTTTTTCTTCCCTAAAATACATAAAATCACTTTATTATTGCCTCTGGACAGGACCCGAAGTATTGGAGCTGAATATTAAGAAAAATTGCTTTTTGATACGATTTTCAATTAAATTTACTTGATATTAATTGTTGTAGCAAAAAAATTATAACTCGATAACGAACATAGATATCGTCTTGGTTCGTGTATTGAAGAGGAAGTAGTACCCTGCTCAAAATAAAGTTGTAGTATCTTGGATGCGTTCAAAATAAAAAAAAATCAATTTCTCGATGAATTCGACGGCGAGGACTCTTGGACTGTCGATCTATAAGAGAATTCGGTTATAACACTTTAAGCATTTTTTCTTTTCCCTATAATAGATGGAATCAATTCACTGGTTATTGTCATTGTCGGAGAGTAAAACATTGCAGACGAGAAATTCGAGAAATTTTATTTTTCTATCGTTTTATTTTGTTTTGAGATAAGTATATTGAAACAATTGAAATAAAAATAGAAGGGTGGTTGGAAACATACGAGGTATCAATTGATTATTTTTTGTTTCGAAAAATTGTTAGAGATTTGAAAAAAGTAAACTTCAGTTTCCCAATATTTAAAGTTATACACATTAATCAATGAGAAAACAATAAGGTTTTTATTTTCGATTCAAATCATCCCGACACAGAATACCAACGTCGCGGCGTATGCAAACTTTATCACGTCTGCTATCGAATTATCGTCGGCTTCCAAGGTTTGACAGATAGAATGAATGGAAAATAATAAATGGCCGCGATTGTTTTCAATTTTATTTGACAAATTGCAATAATTTTGGATATTCGATGATTCGTCTTTGTGGAATTATAACCAAGTTTTCAGTGCACCCACGAAATTTTTTATTTTTATTATGAATGTGAATAACGTATATAAAATATTGTGAATGATATTCGTTCGTGATATTTTTGGAAAATTAAAATAATATAACCTTTTAAAATAATTCCTCACTAAAAATAATTGGAGAATAAAAATACTAAGAAATGTCAGAATGTCTTGAAATTTGCTGTGCGTAGTGCTTTTCATAAAATAAAATAATGCTGCCAAAAAGAAACAAACATGCAAGGTTGTTTAAAACGTGACGCACGAGCAGGTGTATTTTGTAATACACTACTGCAAGTTGGCAGTGGAACGTACCCTGAACAGAATGGCGAAAATAATATTAATTCAAAATTAGCGACGGTGGTGCCTGATCTGACTGAATTAATATCAAAAGTCTATCCGAATATATCGACACCTTCAAAACATACGGGCTCTTGATTTCGGGAATGCGCTATACTTGCGCCGAAAAATGACAGAGTTAATTTCATCAACGAATTGATAGTTGAAGATACACATAAATATGTGTATCGGTCGATCAATAGTGTCACAGAAATTCAGCAAGTAACAAATTATCCCATTGAATTTCTAAATTCTCTCAAGCCTCCAGGACTTCCATGACATACCCAAAAATTAAAAATCGTAACCCTTATCATACTATTGAGAAATTTGAATGCACCAAAACTGTGTAACGGAACCAGATTAAAAATTACAAGATTAATGACTTACCCATTAGAAGCTGAAATTATTACCGGTAATTCAATCGGCGAACATGTGTTAATACCACGCATACCCGTGATACCAGTAAATTACCCATTCGAGTTCAAACGGATCCAATTTCCAGTCAAACTATGTTTTGCGATGGCAATCAACAAATCACAAGGTCAAAGTTTCAAGTTGCTTTTCAAGTTGCCGATATTGATTTACACGATGTATGTTTTTCACACGGTCAACTATATGTAAGGTGCTCACGCGTAAGTTCAGAAAAAAATTTATTCATTCACGTACCTGGAGATAAAACACCCAATATTGTGTACACAGAAGTTCTCCAATAGGGTGGCGATTTTAAATTATGGTTTTGATTTTTCAAAATCGTGTTCGTGAACCAAATTTGTAAATTTGGTTAATAAAAATGAAATTCATATTCAATATACTTTATAATTTTCAATTGCTATTTTAATTCGATAATGGTTACGTAGTAATTTTGAAACTCGCTACGTAATCAATCGCGAATTTAAATGAGATGCTTAGATGTTTACCTTCCCATGGTGCATCTCGAAAAAAAATTCTCAACTCAAAGACTATGACTCAATTACGAGCGAATTTGGCCAAAAACCAACAAATAAAAATCTATCAATTGTAGTAACACGTCGAATTTTTTTCGTTTATTCTTAAATATTCCTTGACACTGCATAGGCAACCCTTTACTTAGATAGTTCCAATGTAATCCAATACGAGCGCGCGAAGCGCGCGAGCCCAACAACCTGCTAGTACTTTATAAACTGAAATTTTGTCACTATTTATTTGCTTATTCATAAGGATGCCAAATCGAAATAATAGAATTGAAATTTAATAGACTCGAAAGCTACATTGGCCGTTCGGCGGTTGATGTACCGAGGAACGGCGAATGTAACATTTGTAATTTTCTCTCGAACTCGATCGGCGGCTTATGTGTCCGAGGATCTCGCACGCGACAGAAAATCGTTGCTTCTTCGCGTTTCCTATACGTTCGGTCTCGTGATGTTGTGAGAATATACTTCGAAGCGGCAAACCTCCTTCTTACACGGCAACGGAAGTCTTTATAATTTAAACGAAAGTGCGTGAATCTTGGGCTATGGTTCACGGTGCTGGGCTTGCACGAGCTGCGCCTTGATCTCGATCGGCTAACTATTGAGTTGGGCTATCTCGCTAAATTAACTTTATCGAAAATCTTTTAAACGCAGGGAGACAGGTCTCTTTCTCATGGAGTAATCCACGAGGGCCGGAGATGTCCAGAGCTCGCTTCTTACAAGGAGTGTAGGTAGGTTGTCGGATAATTTATACTGATGTCTCGGCTCACGTTGTCCTGGCTTTTATAGCCAGTCGGTTCCCCTATTTCTCGTCATCGATCGTATGATCTATGGCGCTGTTGCGACGGCTAATCTTTCTTATCTTCAAATTCGATTCGCCGCCGATGTCTTGTGGCTCGGCACGATGCTCGGTATGGGTGTGCGTGCGCTTATCGACGAGGATCCCACGTACATTGGCAGGGTGGGTCTCTGTTTCGTTACAATTATGAAGGTAAGAAAGAATTATTATTAGTGATGACAAAACCAGAAAAAAAATAATGAAATTTTGACTTTTTAGGTGACTCAGTCCCCTTAAGCAAAGACTAATGTCACGAATTTTTGTCAAAAAACGAACCGTTTTTTCAAATTTCTCGAAAATGCCGTCTCTAATCCTTTCCTCTCATAGAAATCGTATTTACAAACTGACTCTATGCGTTATTGCGCAGATAAAAAGTGTGCAATGTTGAAAAATTGAATTTTTTATCCTTCGACCGTCGAAGATTCATTGCTTTCGAAATCTTTGTCAATTTTGTTCGCTGGATTTATTCGTTTACAGTTGATAAAAGAAACTGCTAATTTTTCTGGCGTCGTATTTTCTCCTCTTCAATATAAGACGAGATAAGAGTCGATATCTTTTTTCCGTTCGCGAGGTTCCAGCGATCGCGCGGCCATTTCTCCGAATCGCGTCGCGTTCAAATTTTGAGAAGCGCGGAAAGCGTGACAGACGCGAGGGAATTGATTAAGACGGGGTGGAGGAAGCGGTCCCTGCGAGCTTGCGAACTCGATTGTCCTCGGGGACTCAAGTGTTGGATTCCGAGAGAGAAGGACGTGGCCGCCCGCTGATTCGCGCACAACGCTTCGACGAGAATAACGACGTCGGCCATATCGCAACGCGAGAACTCGATGCGAAGATTTTCGTGAGGATCTCGCAGCTGCAAACTCCTCGGTAAGACTGTCGCGCGCGTTCGGTTTGAGGGCTTGAGATTTGGAAAAAGACCTTCAAGCTCGACGCGCTATCGTCGTGACGGCGCGCTTTACGCGCATGGTCGCCGTAATTTTATCTCGGGCAAATTTAATTCGGATATCAATTATTGATTTTCTGTAAAACGACGCTCTGGAGGACGTAATTATTTTGTTCGAGGGTAATTCTGTCAACGTAAATTTGGTACAGTCCACGCGCGAGTCCATCTAGAATAAACCGCGCGTAATGGTCCCGTCAAGGGCACCGAGACCTTGAAAAATTGCGCGACGGGGTGCTCCTGCGTCCGTTCGCCCGATGCCGCGCTTAACGCAGGGAAAATAAATTTCAGTTTCTTTCTTTTCCCGGTTGTTTATTGTACTCGTTCGAAGATATTCTTCCGTCTGTGGGAATTAGGTGTGTACTCGGAGCGTGAGAGACACGCGCGTGGAAAAGTTTATTATTGTTCAATTTATAGGAGAATAAATTTATATTGTATGAGTTTTGGGTATCTCGGTGTATCCGGCTTTTGCTGGTTTTATTCTGACGCGAGAACCGCTCTCTGCCCAACCACGGGGCTGACGCTGGCCGAGCCTAGGTGCGAACGTTCGTCGCTCGAAAAATAAGTTTGTTGCGGGGATTTCTTTTATTTCCCCGCGGCTGGCGTCCAAGATCGAGCGACAACGGGCGCGTCTTTTGTGATCGAGGGAAAGCGGAGAAAAAGGTGGTCACAAATTTGGCGCCCAACGTGGGGCCTCACAGGAGTGAAATTCGCGAAATTAATATCTCGAATAAAACCAAAATTATACTGTAGGAAATCGTTACATTTGAAGATCGGCTAATTTCGGTTTAAACTCGGCGTGTCTCCGAGTCTGTGCGTACTATTTTGCATGTCTCAGTCTAGTATAGTGGTTTCGTAGATTTGTTTTGTTGTGTTTCGCGCTCTCTCTAAGAGTATCGCGCGAGGAACGCAGTGCGCTCGAACGTGACGAGAGAGACGCAGCGCGCGCGACCAATCGGCTAACGTTGGCGCGCCATATTGTTTGCGACCGCGTTATTGCGCGCACGTGTTCCCGGCGAGTTCCAGTGATACGGAGGAGTTGCGAAAGTGCAGTGGACAGCAGGATCGCCCGACACACGATTAAGGATACGGCAAGCAATTTTAATAAGGTAACGACTCTCCCGTCATTTTCCTTATCTACATTCCTTAGCGCTGATGAGATAAGAGAGAGAGAGAGAGAGCGAGAATCGAGGATCAGGATAGGCGCGCGAAGTGTCGACCGCGCGGGGTATACTCGCGTGATTACCGAGTTCTTTTATTCACTTTGTTTTGTTAATTGTCGATTTTTGATCCCTTGGACATCAGTGAATTTCCTTAACTCTCGAGACTTTGTTACCGAGGGATTTGCCTCGTTTCTTTTATGCAGCGACTATTCGTTTTATTTATTTGATTTTAACAACGGATAATAGCATTTTATTTTAATTATTGACGAGGTTCGGTCGCCTCGTTGGCCGTCATCGAATCGCGCGATATTCTCGATCCTCAACGATCGCGCGGGTTTCGAGGACGGGAGAGAGAACTAGCTGTATCTCTCTCCAAACACGCGCTAGGGCCGTCTCGCTGGCTGCCCGAGTGTTTACATCGTGCGTCGCGCTTACCGAGGGCTCGAGCGTGAAATATTATATTTTAATTTCGGTTCTGCAAGATATCCTCGATTCTCGGTCGATTGTGTGAGCCGCTGGTGCGTGACAGCTCTCGGGGCGAGGTCACCTCTTGTTCTCGGGACAACGCACAGCCGCTGTGTCCAATTATATTTATTTTATATCGGGCCGCTGTTTTGTGACAGTTCTCGAGCGGCTTAAGAACCCGATTGCGAGACAACAAGCAGCCGTCGTGTAACGAAAAAAAAAACCAAACTAAAATACAAATTTCGCGTTCCCCTCGGGTTTTGATAAAAGGAACAAGCGTCTCAGCGCCCTGCGGGCGCAGATGCTCTTGTTGGTGGGCTCCGCCCCCCAAACCCCCCGAAAAATGTCCCTAGGGGACATTTTTTAAGGCACTCACGGGGGTGGACGTCGCGCTACGCGCTCCGTATTGAGTGTATTTACACATCGCGCTATGCGCTACGAAGGAAGTATGTTTATACGTCGCGCTTTGCGTTTCGTTTCGACAGTACGTATGAGGGAAAAACATTTATCAGTTACGTAAATTAATTCATAGTGTTTAACTTTCGTCGAATAAAAATATTTCTTTTTTGTACCATTTGATTATTAATATTCACGACGGATATTTCCTTTTTGTTTGACGATAAATTGTCAAATATTGAGACACGAGACAAATATAACGAATTGCACCACGTAGAAGTTGTCAAATTGATTAAACGAATCAAATCATGTCTAGTAAAGTCGTTTTATTGGCTTGTGACTTAGTAACTTATGACTAGATTTAATGAACATAAAACAAATACACAAAACATGTACCGACACCAATACGATTACCATTTAGCATTCAGGCCAAATATCCCCTTTAAATCCTTCCCCTTCAGTGTTTTTTTTCTTCCCCATAATTGATGGAATCAGTTCGTTAATTTATCTGTAGGAAACCAAACCATTGTAGAAGAAAAGTTCAAGAAATTTGCTATTCTCTGTGATTTTCAATGAAATTTTATCGTTATTTATGGATGCTGCAAAAAAATGCTATCTCGAGAACGAAATAATATAGCTTTTTGGTTCCTGTCTTGTATTGAAGAGGAAGTAGTACGTTACTCGAATCAAAAATTTGTCATCTTGGATAGCTCCGAAATATTTTTTTACAAATTGATGAATTTCTTGAAAAAATCGACTTTGAAGGCTCTTTGACAGTCCTCTTATAACAAATTTCATTTCTACCATTTGAGATATATTTTTTTTCTTCTTCGTAATACATGGAATCAGCTCGATATTGTCTCTGTAGAACAGACAAGTATTGGAGACGAGAAGTTTGAGAAATTCGATCATTTTTTTCGTTTTTCAATGAAATTTTATTCATATTTATCGTCGCTTAAAAATATCAAATTTAGCATCATATCATATCGTGTTTTTTTTAATTTTATTTAATCACAAACGAGGATAAGTTTTTCGGTACGGAATAACTCGTAAAATCGACAAATTCAGTGTTTTTCACTTTCTTGATAAATAATTGTTTATAATTGTTCTTTAAGAGTACAATTGTTTTTTTTTGCGTAAAAAAACTTTTCAAGACGTGAGCATATGAAAATAATTCGTATTTCGACGAAAATTTGAAAAAATTTGAAAAAAAAAAAAACGTTGAAAATACGTCGATAGAATAATCATTAGCAATTTTCTTATCAAGTGTAAACGAATAAATCCAGCGAACAAAATTGACAGAGATTTCGAATGTGATGAATGTCCGACGGTCGAAGTGTAAAAAATTAAATTTTTAAACATAGCACACTTTTTATCTGCGCAATAACGCGGAGAGTCAGTTTGTACATACGATTTCTTTGAGAGGAACGGATTAGAGACGGCAATTTCGAGAAATTTGAAAAAACGATTCGTTTTTTGACGAAAATTCGTAAAATTAGTCTTTGCTTAAAAAAAATCATATCTCGGCAGCGAAAAAAGATTTCGACTCTTATTTTGGCTTGTTTTGAAGAGGAGAAAATACGTTGCCAGAAAAAGAATTTGCAGTTTTTATTATTAACTGTAAACGAATGAATCGGGTGAACATAATTGACAAAGATTTCGGCTGCGATGAATCTTCGACGGTCGAAGGATAGAAAATTCTTTTTTTTATGATTGCACACTTTGTATTTGCGCTATACCGCGTAGAATCCATTTATATTTACGTAAAATAGGAACAAAGATTGGAACGAAATGTCGATTGTTTTTTATTTGAAAATCATCCGGCCACAGAGTACGCGCGCCGCGACGTATGAGCATCTGTGTATCGTCTGCTACGAAATTGTCATCTGCTTCCAAAGTTTGACAGATAGAATAATACGAAAAAATATATACTCGCTATTTTTTTTGTTCTATTTCTTCTATATTCGATGAATCTTTTTTGTGAGTTTACTACCAATTTTTTCAGTGAATACGTGAAATTTATCATTTTTATTACGAATGTGAATAAAATATGGTAAAATATTGCGAATGATTTTCGGTGCTAATATATTATTTTCGAAATAAAAAACGCAAACATTTGTGAATCTGTGTATGATATTTCGTGTTTTATTTTTCACAACCGAAGTTTTTTTTTTTAACATGATGAAAATTGGATTTTTGGCAAATCTAAATAACATAACCTTTAAAGCAAATCTTGTTATAACCACTGTTTTTGAATTATTTAATAATTAAAATTATATTTGTCAGAATGACTCAAAATTTGTTGTGCATAGTGCTTTCGATGCAATGAAATATTGTTGCGAAAGAGAAAAGAATTGGTTTCCAGGATTCTTAATTGGAGCACCGTACGGACATCAGATGTGAGAAAATCATTTTTTTATGGAAAATTGTGATGAATAAATAGTTAGAAATGTAGGATTGTCTCTAAATTTGCTGTGCGTAGTGCTTTTGATAAAACAAAATGATGCTGCGAAGGAGAAAAAAATTGGTTCGTAGAGTTCATTATGATGGCACCGTACGGACACTTGACCGAAGGCAAATGCAAATTGTGGCCAATAATTTTTTAGAAAAAATACTTAAAGGTCTTAGATTGGTTTTAAAAGTAATGTGCATACTGGAAATAATGTAATAAAAAAACCCTGCGATGGAGAACAAAATTGGTTCGCACCATCTAAAGTTACAGTGTGATACGGACGTCCGAGAAGAAAAATTCAGCCAAAAAGTTGTTTTCATTGCACCGCAGGCTAAAAAAAATATTTCTATTCATCGCAGTCACTTCAAAGTAACTACGCATGATGTTGGAGATACACCGAAGCAAATGGTGAAAAATAAAAATTTTTGGAGTATGCGCTGCGGAGTAACCCCTTCGACAGACTCCGAAGAGCAACGGATGGTCATTTTAATAGGCACTCTTTGCCTATTGTTATAGTGAGTGCCTAAAAAGAAGAAAAGAAAAATATATTAAATATACCTTTCGCGTTCCCTTCGGACCAAAACCAAACCAAAAAAAACCAAATAATAGAAATCATAATAATAACTGACGGTTCCCGCGTTGGGCCAATAAAATAAAATTCGGTAAAGCAAAGTGCCGAGAGTGACAGTGCCGTGAGTGCTCGAGTGAGGAAAACGTCATCGATTCTTGCGACGCGGAGATCCGAGCACGAAACAGCTGTCGCGCGGGGTGTACTCGGCGCGCGGGGCGACTTGAAACGCGTGTAACAATCGACGCGATCGCGCGCGTAGAGAATGTCAGCACCGCTTGTTACCCGCGCTTTGGCGTGAGTAACAAGGATGGAAGGGAAGGAAAGGGAACGTGTGGTCTGGCTGAAAAAAGTCTCGATGGCCACTTGTCAGCGGGGGTACCTGAAAGAGTATTGCTGGTCACTGGGCAGTGGGTGTACCTGAAAGAGTATTGCTGGCCACTGGGCAGTGGGTGTATCTGAAAGAGTATTTTGTTTTCGAAAGATTTTGGCCCCGTGAGGGGCACTAAAAAATGGATGGACGTAAAGTCCGTGTTACGTAAAAACCTCGGTAGGTGCGCGGGAAGAAATCCCAGCCACGTATGTCCCTCGACTTAATGCCTTGGGGCACGCGCAGGTGGCGGAATTACAACCACGCTACGAACACGAGGCCTGTTTATCCTCCCCGTGATTTCGCTGATGGAGTGTGGAGGATGGGATGCGGAAGGAGCGGGTGTCTCGCGTTTGCCTTCCGGAAGGCTGATTCGTCGTTTTTTTGAGGGGGGCGGTACGTAGGGTACCTGCGGCTTCGTCGGAATACGCGACGGTGCGTATGTGTCGATGGCGTTCGCCGGGAGTCTGGACGGGGCACCCACTGCGCGGGCTGTCAACGGGTGTCGCGTTGGTGTATATGCCTCGGTTGGCGCGAATTGGGGACCCGGTTTTTCGATTTTTTCGGCGAGCTCGGCGTACAGCGCCTCGAATTCGTCATCGCGGTAGCTAAGGGTTGCGTCGAGGTACGGGGACGAACCCGAATGCGAAGGCGGATCGCGGGATCCTGGGGGGCCGGAGAAGCCGGCGTGAGGTGTGGAACTACTATGTTCTCTTTTTGTTCGAGGTTATTATTTGCTTCGCAAATTGCGTCCTCGTAACGCGGTAGTATAAAAAGTTCCGTGTGGACCGGTAGTGGTCCGCGGTGAAGGCGAGCATCGCGTCGGTGCCATGTGACGCTTATGAAGGCGTCTCGCGCTGCCCGACTCTCCTTTCGTCGGAGATATGACGGGTTCGTCTTCGACCACGGCATCCGCTCGGCCGGTGGACGGAGTAAAGAAAAGAAGAAAAAAAAAGAACGCGATTCTTTCGCGACGCGGCTGGCCACCTTAGTGGTGTGGTGAGGATTCACTTTAGCAGTGCAGATGGGGCACTTTAACAGTGGAGATGAGGCACTTTAACAGTGGAGATAAATCACTTTATCAGCGAGGGACGGAACTCTTTACCAGTGGAGATCGCGGGGAGCGATATTGCACCTAGGACTGTGCGAAGCCGAATGACTTCTCTGAGCTAGCGCGGAATGATGAAGGCGAGTGTCCCGCGATGAGATCCCGATGGGGAAGATGTGCCGACTTGGCAAAATTTTGCCCGAGGGCCACCTGGTCGGTGGGACTTGGCTGCTCGTCGTGGAAACGCCGAGTTTTTTTAGCAAAAAAGATCGTTGCCTCCTCTTCGGTGGAACCTCGATGCTCGTCGTGAAAACGACGAGATTTGCGAAATTCGCCGTAAGAACGGCGTATTGCTCATTTCGTTGGCCACCTCTGCGGTGGATCCTTATTGCTCGTCGTGAAAACGACGAGTTGCTGCGGATGGTGATGGCCACCTGTTCGGTGGAACCTCGATGCTCGTCGTGAAAACGACGAGATTTGCGAAATTCACCGTAAGAACGGCGTATTGCGAATTTACACCGTGAAAAAGGCGGGGACGTCGGAACTTTTAATTTTTAATTTTTTCTCGCCGTGAGAACGACGAATTTGGCAGGAACGGGAAGACAGAAATTTTAACTACGGATTATATGGAAAATATATAATTCTGAGTTTAGACAGTCTCAACCGTTCGTTCACTTTTCAGTGAGAGCCACAAAAATTGGTGCGTTTAAGCGGGTAGCACGATCCCGTCTAATTTTTACATGGAATTTGCGCGACTTAAATAGCTAGCGAGTAACAATTCGGGTTCGCGAAACTTCTTGTAAAATCGCCACCTAGCGGCAGAGTCGGTACTAATTTCCGACTGTTTGTTTCGAATCTCGCGCGGCGAGCGGCGGCGCTCGAGGCGATCGCGAGAGGTACGGGTTTAACCTCTCGCGATGTTTTTTGACATTTCGCGGAGTCATAGATTTCTGATAAATTCTCGAAAGAGAACTCGCGGATGTGCGAAACAGTGCGCGACATAGTTAAGTCATTATTTTCGTGAAATTTTTGAGTCGCGTGTTCCGTGAAAAGATAAAAATAACAGTGGTAATAATCGAAGCTCTTGGAACTTCGCAGTGCAGCGATCGGGGAGCTCAGAATTTTGAGAGATCCCGATCGATTTAAATAAATAAAAGTGATTACAGTGAATTATTAATCCTTTAAATGTGTTGGAGATTAATGTGTTTTTGTTTCCCGGCGCAGCGGGGATCTCCAGCGTCGAGAAATCTATCGACGAGGATTCATCGTAGGAGACAGCGGAGGATTCGTCGTCGCAGCGACTCCATTCGAGGTAAGTAATATTTCAATATGTGTATTAACTTATTTGTAATATTAATGTTTCCTTTTTTTTTCAGGTCGACGAGGGATGCTGCTGAGGATCGCCATCGTAGGACGACGGGGATGGCCGTTGAGGAACGACGGCAGAGATCGTCGTCGAAAGGCGACGATGATCTTTGCCGAAGACGCAAATCTTTGCCGAAGGTCCATGACGGAGGATGACGCTGTCGAGGAACGATGCCGAAGGAAATTGCCATCGACGACTACGCCGAGGGACTACGCCGAGGAACTACGCCGGAGGAAGACGACGACGTATCGCATCGGTAAGTATTTTTTGTGTGATTTTTATATTCTGATAGTTTTTTCTTTTTTGTTTCAGAACTCGAGACGACGAGCGGAAAAATAGTACGCTGCAGAAGGCGGCGTACAACACGCTAAAGGAGCCGGCAACCGACGATCGATTGCGCGAAGAACTTCGTTTGCGAGGGTTAGTGATAGACGGGGATACTACCACGCTACAATTGCAGTTATTAACCATTATGCTTTCGGAGACCACGGTAACCGCGCATACGAACCCCGAGCAGGTAAATGATATCCCAGGAGCCCATGTTGCCCCGCCGATCAGGAATGACTCGGTGCCGGATGTCCTGGGCGAGCAGCAGCGTCCCTTGTCCCCCCTCGTAGCTGCGACCGGCGTCGCTCGGGGAGTGATCTCGCGCGTAAACTTTCTTGGATGCAGTCGGGGGCGCGGTAAGCTCGCGAACGACTGGATATTCGGTCCCTCTCCTCCGCGACATCATTCTTCGCCCATCGAGCGTTACGACCGCCCCGCGGGGTCAAAGTATTATGGTACGCGCGGGGCGGCAGATTTATTGCGCAAATGGGATCTGCATTTTGCTGGTAAAAGGGGAGAAGATGCTGAGAGTTTCCTCACTCGACTTTGAGAGGCTCGCAAGATCGCGCCGGTTACCGAGGCAGAGTTATTACCGTGTTTACCGTTAGTCCTGAAAGGCATCTCTCTCATTCGGTTTCGAGGGGAGAGAGGGCGTTTTTATCGATTGCGAAATTTCGAGCAGGGGTTCGCGTCGCGATTTGGGGATGCCGACGCGCAATATACTCTCCGGGAAGAGATTTATCGTCGTACGCAGGGAGAGGGGGAACATGTGATAGATTATTTGACGTTTTTTCGCGTGCTGCTCGATCGACTTCAACCGCCGATGCCGATTCGGGAACAGGTGGATTACGCGTATCAAAACCTATTGCCGCGCTTGCAGTATATTGTTCGTCGGGCGGAGCGAAGCGATATTATCGACCTCCGCCCGCACCTGAGCGATCGGCGTATCCCGATCTCGCGTGGCATCCGATGCATACGTCGTCGCGATACTGGGGCGCGAATTATGTAGCGCTCGGGTACGAGCGAGGGGTAACCTCCCCCTCTCGCTCTTGTCGCGCGGAGAATAATCGGACGCGAGAGGTACGCGATGGAGGCTCTCGTGATAGAAGGGGAAATAGGAGATCGCGCGACAGGGGTTCACGTTGGGGTGGTTCGCGCTACAGAGAGAGAGAAACTCGTGACAGATCGTCGTCGTCCGAACGCTCGTACACCTTATACGCGTCGCGAACTCCCGAGAAGGGATCGTCCCATCACGATGATCGTTCGCGTGATTGTTCGCGCGATCGTTCGTACACTCCGGATCGGGAAAATTCGCGCTCTTCGCGTAGGCCCCTGGACGGGGCGAAGCGCGTGCACTACGCGTATGAGCCGCGCTCGCGTCGTTCGGGTCGTCCATATGCGGACCCTCGAGCCGATGCGTCGCCTCCTACGAGAGGCTCAGCCGCCGACCGCTCGGTGGCGGATCGTTCACCAGCCAGCGACGTCCAAGCGATCCGAAGCGCGAACGGAGTTATCCTGTTGGAATTGCGGGCAGATAGGGCATAGATCGATCGGGTGCCTCGCGCCGCGACAGAAATACTGTTACAAATGCGGAAAAAAGGATGTAACAATGCGCGATCCTCACGACTGTCAGGGAAACGCATCGGGGGGTCACAAGTAAGAGCGGCCGTGACTCCGTTGCCCGTGGAGCCCGCTCCGGTTAAGATCCAATTAAAGGACTTTCCAAATTTCTCGCGCAAACTGGAAGAATATTTTTGTAGTTGGTTTCGCTCGTCGCGTACCAATCCCATATTGCTCGTCGTTTTCAGGGTAAAGGGGCACTCGGTGCCCGTAGTGGTCGATTGCGGTTCAACGAATACGTACGTAGGGGAGGGGGCTCACGTCTTCCTCGATGAGCTCGGTTTCCCCTCGCGCGATAGATCCGACATCGACCACGATTGCGAACGGGGAAACCATAGCGTGCACGCGAGAAATCGAAATTACCGCGAGCTTGGAGGGAAGAGAGAAAGCGTTCTTCGCGTGGGTATTTCCATCGTTTCCCGTTCCCTTGTTGTTCGGCTTAGATGTGCTCGGGACGCTCGGTATCGTCGTAGACCATTTAAAGCGCGAATGGCATTTTAGAGGAAATCCCTCGAGCGCGTTTCACTTCCTCAACCACGACAGCGTCGAATACGCGAATCTTGTGCTCGGCCTTTCGGATTTGGAGCATAGTGAGACCGAACGACTAAATGAATTTCTCGCGCGGCAATTACCAAAGTTTCGAGCCGCGCCGGAAGTCACGGATATCATTGAGTATCGTATCGATGTCGGAAACAGCGCACCGATAAAACAGAGATACTAAGCAGTGACTCCCATCGTTCGCGCAGCCATGGACGCGGAGGTGGATCGTATGTTGTCCGAGGAAATTATTGAACCATCGAATAGCGAATGATCCACGCCGGTCGTCATGGTGAAAAAGCCAAATGAAACCTATCGATTTTGCTCGGATTTTCGGAAGGTCAATGGTGTCTCGCGTAGGGACGCGTACCCTCTCCTATATATGAACCAAATTCTCGATCGTTTGCGCTCCGCGAAATATATCTCTACACTCGACTTGAGTCAAGCATACCATCAAATACGTTTGTCACCCAAGTTGCGCCCGATCACGGCATTTACGGTACCACAGCGCGGTTTATTTCAATTTACGCGCATGCACTATGGGTTACCGAGCGCGCCGGCGACCTTCCAACGCTTATTGGATCGGTTGATCGGGCCTGTGATGGAACCACATGCGTCCGCATACTTGGACGACATCATCGTGGTTACAAAAACATTCGAGGAGCACCTCGAGTGGCTTACGCGTGTTTTCGACCGCATCACGGGCGCGGGTCTCTTGATCAACCCCGAGAAATGCGAATTCTGCTGCCCAGAGGTCCGTTACTTGGGTTTTCGCATTAATAGGCACGGCTTGCAAGTAGATCTAGAGAAGACAGCACCAATCCGGGAATTTCCGATGCCATCGACTCTCAAAGCCGTTCGACGCTTTTTGGGGATGGCTTCATGGTATCGAAGATTCATCGAACATTTCGCTGAAATTGCCGCGCCTCTCACAAAACTTTCGAAAAAGAAGCAGCGTTGGGTCTGGGGAAAAGAGCAACAGGGCGCGTTTGAGAAGATTCGCGACGCCCTCGCAGCTCCGACGACGTTAGCGTACCCTGACTTTAGCGCAAAATTCGCGCTACAAACGGATGCTAGCATGACGGGACTCGGGGCCGTACTTACTCAGGAACAGGAGGGGGCGGAACACCCGATCGCTTACGCGAGTCGCACCCTTGCGGGTCCCGAGCGCAATTATACAACGACCGAACAGGAGTGCTGAGCGATCCTTTGGGCTATAAAGAAATTCCACGCGTATCTCGAGGGATATCGATTCACCGTAATTACCGACCAACACAGTCTTCGCTGGTTACAGACGCTTGAAGATCCTGCGGGGCGTTTAGCGCAATGGGCCTTACAGCGCAATATTATCGCTTAATTAATTACAATCGCTTAACCGAGTGCTTGATGCCTTGAGTCGTATGTTCGAGGGTATCCCGCCGGGGGAATAAGAGGGCGAGCCCGAGGCGTTCGTGCTACTCGGGGGTACGTGTAGTGGGGGAATAGTCGAGCGCGAACCCGTAGATGAACTCGCCGATCCGTGGTACGCGAGGAGAATGGGCGAGATCGTAGCTGCTCCCGCGCGTTTTCCCCAATGGAAAATAATCGAGAATCGGATTTACGTTTACCATCGAACTAAAAGACACGTGTTAGCGAAGGGCGATGATTCCGAGTGGAAGTTCGTGGTTCCACGCGCCGCGCGCGCCGAAGTGTTGCGCGAAAATCATGACGTGTTACAAGCTGGCTACTTGGGAACCGAGAAAACGTATCAACGGGTTTTCATGTCGTATTTCTGGCCGGGGATGATTCACGACGTAATTCGATACGTAAAGCATTGCGCGGTGTGTCAGCGCGTGAGGGTCGAGCAGATGCCTCCGATGGGATTTATGGGGCGTAGAACAGTGGAAGAACCGCAGTCCGTCGTCGCGGCTGATATTATGGGGCCATGTCCGAAAAGTCACGCCGGTTTCGCGTACGTATTAGTAATACAGGATTTGTTTACCAAGTGGGTGGAGTATTGCGCGCTTCAAAAGACGAATGGAAAAAAAATTGGCGAGGCTCTCGAGGAACACGTGTTTTCGCGATGGGGTATACCGCAGGTATTGCTTACCGATAACGGCACGGAATTCGCGAACACGCATTTGAACGCGTTAGTCGCCACGCGCGGTATTCATTACTCTCACATCCCGCCTTACCACCCCCAAGCGAATCCTGTTGAGCGTGTGAATCGCGTGCTGAAGACAATGATCGTTGCGTTCATCGAGCGCGATCATCGCGCCTGGGATGAGCACATGGAATTTCGATTCGCTTTTAACACTGCGTTCCACTCATCGATAAACCACACTCCCGCGTATCTCAATTTCGGACGTGAACCTAACCCACACAATTTTTACCGTCGTCGCAAGGAGGGAAAACTCGACATCGAGCCTTTACCCCCGGAAGAGTGATCAGAGAGGATGCGCGTTCTCGAATCGATGCGAGAGAGAGTCACGCACGATCTAGACGAGGCGTATCAACGACAGTCCGCGCAGTACAATAAGAATCGAAGCGCGCAAACATTTAACGCTAGTAGATAGGCTAGGCCGCCCCCCCCCCCATGTCGGCAAGTAGATTCCTACTTTACCTACGGTCGGTAAAAGGGGTTCGAGTCGGGCCTAAAAGATTTTTACTTATCGACATTACCGACTTACCGACAAGAGGAAGAGGGAGAAGGAAAAAAGATGTTAAATTTACCGACCAATGACTATTTGACGCTTTTTACGGAAAATAGCCAATTTTACTGGTCGACCAACGATCGGGATAGCAACGATTGGGATAGCATCGATCATGATATTTTGACATCATCATCCGGTTTGACGCGAAATTTGAATTATGCTATCGAAATTACTGACTCGTAATGTTGACATAGGAGGAGATTTGAATTTTTTGGCGGGAAAATGGACCTTACCTAACCTTACTTATCGACTTGTGATATTTATAATTTAAGATCAGGATATTGGAACTAATCTACGGAACTTATTTATTAGAATATATGAACTCAATTTAATACGAAAAATCTTGTTTTATTTTAGCAAATTCGCTTTACAGACTAATGATTATTATTATTGATACATTGAATGCACTCTCTCTTCATTGGTGCAGATAATTCGTTTTCCATGGGAAAGTGTTCTCGACATCGCAAACACTCGCCGACTTCAGGGTCTCGTTTGAGGAAATCGGGCACTTTATCCCACGTAAGCTCGACGCTTTTTGCAGCGAAGGTGATGATGAATTCTTTGGGCAGCTGCGCAATATCTCTACGTTCCATGAACGATAGTAGTCCGATGCGATGGAATAGCTTGAGCGATCGTCCCAGAGATGGAACGTTGTTTCGAAGAAATATCTTCAACAGCTGTACGTTTCGAAGTGCGCATCGAGATTTAACTGCCAAATCGTTGTGGTGGGGGCATGATGTCTTCACTATCTCGGGGTGTAGCTTCTTCAGCGACGGACAATCGGGGGCATCGCGTGCATTGTATCCAAACTGTTCGAGCCATTTTTTCTTCTGCTCCCGCTTCACGTAGATGGTACTTGCGTTTGCAACACGGATCGAAGCACGTTTTCTACTTCATCGTATGGCAACTCTCCTGAGTACCAGGAGAGATGGTGATAATTGCGTTCCAACCAAAGATTCACGCTCTTGTACTTAGCCGGAAGATTATTCCACTGTGTCGTAGGTTTGAACAGGAAGACCATAGGTGGGAGGTCACAATTGAGCGGGATCACTGCGAGCTCCTTAATGACAAAGTCGTTCATGGGCTGCTGGAACCCTTGTGTATCCACCACGTACTCCATGGCAATTGATTGCGAGTCCGCTCCGTACGCGCCTTTTATAGGCGTCTTTTCACATCCCCACTTATTGGATTATATTCGACAATTCGATCGTGCAAGATCAAACAGTAGGCCGTAGTTCCCACGGGAAAATTTGTTTCACCCTCCAATTCGAGACGAACATCGACTGGAGCCTGTTTGAGCGACTCGTTCTGTTTCGAGCAATCGATCACGATTAGCGGAGCATGCGTGAGGAAGTCTTTCTTCGTCAGCATGGGTTCCGACTTCTTGCCGTAGTATACATTCTGAAAGGTGGCGTACATGTCGTACAACATAGCGTACTGATTGCGACTCATGTCGAGATTGAGGTTACTGTACGGATAACACTGGGAGTTGAGGAAGAGTTTCACGTTGGTGATTTTGCATTGATCAAAGCTGCTAGCGTTCGCCGTTTTGAATACTCTTCGATTCGTCTGGAAGCCCACAATTACGAAGCATGGTTTCTCCAACTGATTGGACGTTTTCACCGTCCAAACGTGTTTCGTCATGTATGGGAGCATAGGATACTCGTACAATTCCCAGGTGCGAAAGCTCATGGTGACGTCCTTTTCAATATGGCTGAGCAGACATATCTTACGTTTGTCCGACAACGTCACCTACGGCATCAGCCACTCAATTCCCGTAAGCCCAATCTTGAATTTCTCAAAGGTTCGATTTTCGAGCGCCATTTGCACAACTGCATTCGTGTCGCTCCTCGATCTTGTGAGAATGAGCTCATGCTTTGTGTTGACGATGATTTTCTGATAGTCTTCGGCGAAGCCGAGAATCGTAGAAAGGGGCATGCATACATCGAAATACCCACTGTCATCCGTCAGTTGTTTAGTCTCTTCGACATCGAGCCAGCCATAATTTTCAACTAGTGCAGTCTGACCAGGGCTCAACGATGCATAACCCTTCATGAGACACGTCAAACCAACATTCTTATTTCGGTCGATCTCTATGGTATTGATCTCGTAACGAATATCCTCGAATAGATGGGCGATGGCATTGTTCACCAACTTCGTCGAAGCGGCGACAGTCCCATCCGCTTTGGTCAATCTTCCACAAACGTGCAGCGAACTTCGTGCGGGCAAGAGGCACAGATCTTGATGTTGAATGGATATTCGAATCTCATCGCTATTGAAGATTGATGAAGTGTAGGGCTGATGCGCATGAATCTCGTAATGCGTTGCGGATTCGTCGAATACCACGTTCGACTGAACGTGCAGAACCTCTTCCATTCCAGCAAAAACAAAATATCAGACAGGTTACTTTCTTCTTCCACCAGCGACTCGGAGTCCTAGGCTTCTTAGAAATTGAATGTTGCGACGTGTTAGTGTCTTCAGGGTTCGTTGACGACTGATTGGTGGGCGCCATGTTGACTCTCTTTTATAGCCCCGGCCAACTTTGTTGTAGACGATACCCATGATAACTATTTGACTTCCTTGATGTGCACTCTGATGGTAATAATTTCGCCCCGAAAATTCACCGGTTCTTCGTCTTGATCAACTACGCGTAATTGTACGTGATCAATGACCTTGACGGCGATCGGAAGGTAAATGACTTGCGATGGAACTTCGATGATCTTATATCCTGGCGGCACTGCTGGAAAAAATTCGTGAATCGTGTGCACCTTACGTTCGTTGATGTACGCTCCTGAAGTGATGTTGCACTCTACTCGCAATGCGTTGACCTTGAGGATAGCTACAGGTAATTCCAAGCTGTGAGTCTTATTTCGTGATAGCTCGCGTTGAGTAAAACCTAACAGACGAAAGATAGAGTCTTGCGGCCGAAAATCGACGTTTTGATTGCACTTTATGATACTGCGCATCGTATTGTTGTTGGGCCTGAGATTGATGGATACGGCTTTTGGCGCAAGAGCTTCCTGCAAATATTTTTCGATATCTTCGTTCTCGTAACTTCCGGTCGGCAACACGATCACCTCGTTTCCCACGTAAAACTTGTTGTTATCAATATCGATATTGGGTATAGAGGTGAATGTTAGTAATTCCACTAGTCCAAGAACGTAGTGTTTATCGGCCGAGAGTTCAATTGGTGGGAAATATTGGGCTTCTAGTGTAGATGACGTTCTAGATAAGCTGTGTCAATGAATCTTCCATGACGACGAACACTGCTCGACTGATTCAATGCACGCACTACAAACTCTTATATAGGAATTTCAGACAAAGATGGCCACACTCGTATGTGTTGTAATCCTGATATCGCGCGTGATTGTACCGAACGTCATCAACTCCGAGATACTCCATTAGCTGTCGAGGTGGTTGAAGATCTCCGAAACTGTCAAACTAAACGACATTACTGCCATTCTTTCGATATGCGACCCAGTAGATTCCAGGTCCATCTTCGTCGTCTAGGTTAATTATAGCTGACTCGCGATAATGAGGTCCACCAGTAAGGCCACCACGGTAAGGCGTTTCGCATAAATACTCCGCGGAAATGAGGAATACCTGGAGCACGTGCGTACTTGAGAAGATCAGCGTCCGTTAGAGCGCGTTTGGGCAGACGAATGTCAAACTTTTTTTTTTTTTTCGCGCATTCATCCCGCTAGCGCGGCCAGTCGATGAATGAATCCGACGGTATATATGCGCGCTATTTATACCCTGGCGGCGCAGTCGTCATGGAGTTCAGAGAGCAATCGCACAAGCTTCCGGTGGCGAACTTTGATGCTCTTACCGAACAAAAAAGTGTTCGCCCACGCCATGGTGAATTGCTGCCTGATAGTATTCGCGCATTTTTTTGCGGTCCATCGAATTGCGGCAAGAATAACGCACTGCTCGCTCTCATCACGCATCTCAATGGACTGAGATTCGAAAATGTCTACGTCTATTCCAAGTCCCTGAATCAATCAAAGTATAAGTTTCTCGAAAAACTCCTTATACCCCTAGAGGGTATCGAATACTTTGCCTTCGGTGAACACCCGCCGACGCTCATCCCAATTCTATCATGATTTTCGATGATATCGCCTGCGAGAAACAAGACAATGTCAGAACCTTCTACTGTATGGGCAGACACAAAAACATTGATTGTTTCTATATCTGTCAATCCTACGCACAGATTCCTAAACATCTGGTGCGCGATAACGTTAATTTGCTGGTGATTTTCCGACAAGACGATGTAAATCTCAAACACGTCTATGACGACCATGTGAATACGGACATGTCGTACTCGCAGTTCGAAGATTTGTGCTCGATATGCTGGAACGACGATGATCATGGATTCCTCGTAATCGACAAAGATCGTAGGGGCCTCGATTGCGGTCGATACAAAAAAGGTTTTGACTGCTTTGCTATAAATATATCGCGCGCAAAGTGAAACTGTCAGTGTATCATGGAAGGTCGAAGCGATGATATTGCGGCAGAGTTCCGTCGAAAGAAAAAAACACTTTGTCAGATCGACAAAGCGCGGGATGCAGTTAGACGGAAATACAAACTTCTCAAAGAGGGCAAGCGAACACTGGAAAAAGCTCTGGATGACACGTTCAAACCAATTGTTAATCCGCTGGAACGACTCGTTACCGCGACCGACACAAACAAACGCGAAATTAAGTGAAATTAACTGTCGATAAATATATTCACCTACTCAATATGAATCGAAAAAAGTATATCGATATGACTTACTGAGTTCGAAAGCTGGCAGACGGTACATTGATGATTGGAGATTCACCGATAAGTTTTCAGAAGGAATACATGATTGTGGGTGATGAGAAGTATCATCCGAGTGTCGGCTTGTTCGAATTGCTCTTCCGAAAGCAACCCGATGCGGATCTTATAAGCGCCGAAGATAAGAATAATTACACGAAAATCCTCGAATCGACGAATGCATACAGGAAACACTCCAGTCCGGATGAAGTCATCCATAAACAAAACAGCAACAAATGTAAAACGTATGTAGCGCCGTTAGTCGGTGCCACACCGACTCGAAAGAGATCATCACTCGGTTCAGGGATACCCGGATACAAAATCGCGCAGAAAGGTACGCGAATGGATTACGTGTACTGGGACGACCCCAACGAACTCGTGGATAGACTACGTCTGCTGATTGCCGAACGATCAGCTGGCAATACAAGTCACATCAATGAGATTGTATCGATCATCGAGGAATTGCGCGAAGCTGGAATAGTTTATTAATAGCAGTGAACGACTGGCAAATACCTCAATTGAACAATGAGCGTCGACGTGTTCGGACGACAACTAGGACGAAACGTACACGAGAAATATACGAAGGGTACACGCGGGCTCCCGGGCTTCGGATTCAAACTCACCACTGACAAGCAATACGTTATTGAGAATAAGAGACTATGTAACGTTGCCGAGTCAAGGGAGCCAAATGACGCTGTCAATCTGAGTCTCACGAAACGCCTCATAAGAATTGGGCGGACTTTTCCACATCACGTCTAAGCAACGAGAGGATTTGGATGATCTACAACTGAAGATACAAACTCTGCAAGATCAGGTGGAGAAGCGATTGAAGCCAATCGAGATAAACGTCGAAACGAATCTAGCCTTGGCGATACGAAATTCCAAATCCATTGCCGCATTGGACACAGCATGGAACATCAGAGACTAGTCAAAGAGCTACATAAACCCACTCGGCGCAATTATCCTCGCCGCAAATTCGTTGTGCGAGGTCTCGATGAAACGTGGGAAGCTGATCTCGTGGAGATGCAACCTTACGCTCGCGAAAACAAAGATACCAAATACCGGCTCACAATCATCGATGTTCTGTCAAAGTTTGCCTGGGCTGTTCCTGTGAAGCGAAAAACAGCGCAAGATGTCACTGCAGCTATGAAATCCGTGCTCCGGCAAGGACGCGTACCGTCGAATCTTCAAACGGACAAAGGCAAAGAATTCTACAATACGAATTTCCAGAACTTCATGACACGATACGGTATCAATCACTACTCGACATATAGCAACTCAAGGCATCAATTGTGGAACGTTTTAATCGCACACTCAAGAATAAAATGTGGCTTAAATTTAGTCTGAAAGGCACGTACAAGTGGCTCGACATTTTGCCTGATCTCGTAAAAGCCTACAACGATGCCAAGCATCGCATGATCGGAATGAAACCGAAGGAAGTCACTGCAGCCAACGTTGAAACGGTGATGCAGCGTTTTTCTCACGATCCTCGTCGTCGCCGTAAGATACCTAGATTTAGTATTGGTGACAAGGTACGAGTAAGCGAGAACAAACATGTTTTCGAGAAAGGCTACACCCCCAACTGGACAACGGAAATTTTCACGGTGAATCGCGTGATGCCAACGACGCCAGTGACGTACAAGCTAAAGGACTATCAAGACGAGCCCATCGCCGGTGGTTTCTACGAGGAGGAGCTTCTAAAAGCCAAGTATCCCGATGTCCATCTCGTGGAGAAAGTGCTCGAGAAACGTGGAGATCGAGTTTACGTCAAGTGGCTGGGATTCGACACTTCGCACAATAGTTGGATAAATAACTCTGATTTGTAAAACACAATTTTTATTATAAAACAATAATTTATCATCAATTAATAAAGATATACAAAATTATTTATTGCCGATGTTAAATTTAATCTGATGCTTGTAGGCCAGGCCACCCAGGTACTTTAGGAACGATTCTCCTTCCGCTACCGTGTGCACCATTTGATCAAACATGATCTGGTCTTTCTCGAATGCCTTTGAGATGCGTTTCGGCAGGAAAACTTGGCAGTCGTCATCAAGACTGGCGACGGCTTTCAGTCCATATTTTGTTGTGACTTGTCGCAAGTCAGTGACCTTGTAGGTCTCATTGATCTTCGTTGCGCTGAGCTGCTTCGTCGGGAGGAAATCCTCCAAAAGAGCGATTTTGTTGAGCTTTGCAATGTCCATTGTGAGAACGACTGCGAGCGTCTGATGTGAAAGGCTGTGAGCTTGTCGTTGATATACCCGTATCCCCTCCACCAGCAAGAAAGAGGTGGGGGCCGAACGCTCTGATTGGTGCGTGAGATCTGATCGTCCAAGATTTTTGAATCTTTCAGTGATGAGACGTAGATCCGATCACAAAATATTTTTTTCAAAAAATTAAAAAGGTACGCCAAGTACTAAAAAATCCGATTGGCATGTATTATTTAAAAAAAAAAAGAACAAAATATTATAGGCCAAGTGAACAGAAAAAAAGGATTCTATAAGACAAAAAATATTGTTTCTTTTGCAAAAAAATTGCTGTAAAAAATTGGCGTTCCAATGCTAGTGGTTTACTGTGACGTTTTCAAACACTGGAACGCCAATTTTTTACAGCAATTTTTTTGCAAAAGAAACAATATTTTTTGTCTTATAGAATCCTTTTTTTCTTTTGCACTTGGCCTATAATATTTTGTTCTTTTTTTTTAAATAATACATGCCAATCGGATTTTTTAGTACTTGGCGTACCTTTTTAATTTTTTGAAAAAAATATTTTGTGAAATTTCACTTCTTTTTGAAAAGCTAATATTTTTAAAAAATTTTATCTTGAAAATTAATTTTGAAGGATCGGATCATTTAGATCGAACAAAATTAATTCTATTCTATATACAAAAACGGGCGAACGGCATGTCACACATTCCCCTTGATGATTGCCGGTTTTGTTGTTCGAGATCGCAAAGAAACGTTATAATCGATATAAAATAACACGTATTTTTTTTTTTACTTCACGTCGAGACACCAAACCACGATACGCAATACACAATTATTATTTTCGGAAACACTCAAAAAAAATTTGACGCCGTAAAAGTACGTGCCGACGATAACAATTTTGACAGCTAAGCCGGCTGTGGTGATGTGCGCGCCACCGCACGAATTTTTCGATGAACTGATGTAGACATAGACATATATATATAATATATAGAGCACAAGAACAGCTGATCGTTCGTATAAAATCGAGACGCGCGCATACGCATAACGTAATAACGCAGCGTAACAGGACACATTTTAATCGTAAATCGGACCCTTCGACGGTCACGATACCGAGATCTCGTCTTCGCCTGAACTGATTCAATTGTAATTAGGCCCATTTGAAAGCTTGAGTGCGAATTATATTATAAAAGTGTCATTAAAAATGTTCTCCGAACCCAAATTGCCGAGAAATCATCGATTAAAGATTGACTTCCGGCATTCTCGAGTATAAGAGGAGCGGTAGCGCCACGCTAAAAAAATTTTTTTTTAGTACTTGGCGTCGAGGGGCTACCGTGCCTCTTGATCTTGTTTCAATGAGATTTTGTACTTGTTGAATATGTTTCATACAGTTCGATCTGAGCTTTGAGCTCGTTGCGTTTATTTTGCATTGATCTTTTATTTACATATGCCATCGAGAAGGGTTCAGCATTGCAATGATACAATTGACTGCGAGTTCGCTACTCATATACTCGTATCCCCTCCACTCGCGACCTGGGAGTGTAACTCTCTGATTGGTGGTGGGGGTGGTGAGGAACCCTGTGCTCCGATTGGTCGTCTATTATTCAATCATAATTTCCGACGGGATTCGAACGAGTTCTGGCACATCGGGTATCTTGTGATGCCTCCAAGGCAACGTATCCGTGCTATCGGGTAGCAAATATCGTTTGTCATCGTGAGGACTGAGTGCTATCTTGACTTGTTTCTCCGTGTAAACTTTGTGCATACGAGATCTGATAACGCGCTGCTCTCGACGCTGGATGATTTTCTTACGGAGACACTGCACGAAGTCATCGAAGGTGATGGTCGTTTCCACGACTCGCGTCTTCACACCCTTCACCTTCTTCATGCGATCTTGGCCGTCGACTCGTACACTGTACATTTTGCTGCGCAATCCAACGAATTCCGTCATGATACGACCGTTGCACTCATCTTTCATGAGTCCCACGACCTTCTTGTTCACTCTCGGGATAGCAAACTGGTTTTCAGCTGGATAATCGGACGTATCAAACTTGTCGATATCGCGCTTCATGACGTCGTAAATGTCGGGGCAGCGCACTTCGTACAGCAAGCTGTCGGTGTCGGTGTACAAGAGCTTACAGCGGTCGTCGAACTGCGACTTCATGTAGTCGTAGTGGAAGTCGTAGACGAGAATCTTGGACAAGTCCAGAACGCAGAGTCCGACGTAGATCGGTTTGTTGAGATAGACCTCGGTCTTCGTGAGCTGTACAGCAACGAGGTTCTCATCGAAGATCGAGCGACTGTGGAAGTTGGGCTTCGCAATGAGCGCCTCGGCGCCGTAACGACCGTCCCAGTGAGTGACGAGTTTAACGTCGACGTGCTTGCGGTCGTTCTCCATCGTCTTGCCGAACACCGCGTTATTCATCAGTTTGAAGAGATTTTTCTCAAAGTCGTTCTTAGCCTGCTTCCTCATATCGCTGTTGAGATCGATGTAGGATTTGAGCCATGCGCTTTGGTAGAATTGCAACACTCGATGAATACGTTTCAGCTCCAATCCAAACCTGAGAGTCTGCTTCAGGTTCCTGTAGTGGATTATGTATCGGCTCTTTGAATCCTGCGTCGTCATCAGTTTTGGTTATTTGAAGCCTGGTGCGCACTTGTGTTCGGGGCACAGAGGCAGGTCTCTGTGCTCATCATGGAGACTTTCGGGGTACTCGAGGTCGACTTCGAGGATATAGCCATCGGGTGACGTATCCGGAACGTTGGAGAAGTCGATGCTTTCGGGACTCTCTACCCATTTGAATCCGCCGTACGGGAGATACTCCATCATTGCCCAGCCGTAGAGGTTATTGACGTCAAAGTACATCAGGTACTTGGTCTCCTCGGTTGGATCGCGATCGCGCATGTACCTGTTATTGGCGCGAGCGTAACGGTTGCAGCACTGACTCACTCCGCCTCTCACACCGCGCTCGATGAACATGTGCATGTCCAGGTCGGTGAGGAGTTCCAACTCGATCTTCGTGTATTTGAGCATGGCGTCCCACGTGAATCCTGGTGTTGTGTAGTAGTGAGCTGGATCAAGGTTGTAGGCTTCGATGCTGTTGTCTCGGAAATTTTCAAAGACATCCGCCAAGAGGAGAACATCCGTTTTTAGGTAGAGGTCCGAGTATTCACCCAGGTCTGCAATGCAGAATTCTTCCCACACTCTCTTGGCATGATCGTAGTCCCCGTCCGAGATGTGGCTGTCGTACAGCGAGCTGTAGAAATCTTCCCTCGATGGAAGATTCGTCTCGTCGAGTTTCGCCAATGAGTCGACGTACTCGTACGGAAATACGCCTTTCCTCATGAGTAGTTCGAACTTGGCGTCGGAGAGGTTAGGGAACTCGCTTCTGAGGGTCTTTAGTTCCGTCAGGTATGAGGCTAGTTTCTCCAGAGACGAAGCCATGAAGCGAAACGAGTCGATGAATCGAAAATTCATGTCGCTTCCGTCAATGTGGTTCGTGAAGGAGATGTATTTTTCCTTCGTCAGTGGCAGAATATCGGTGCGACCCTCGAAGGCTGTAGCAATTTCCCGTATCGTGAAGTGGGAGTCGTATCCTGTGAGGTTGTGGAATACGACAGATACTGTGCGTGAGTCATTGTAATTGAGATTGCACTCGTTGTGTGCTGGGCCCCTGTACCTGTGTAGAGAAAAAAACATATCATTATTTGTTATTGGTAAGTTAGTATGCTACGGTTAAGGTAGTATGCTACGCTGAATGCTTCGTGCTTTTGGTAAGCATTCTCGTCTCGAGTCGGTTTGGGAAGGCATTCAAAGTCTGCGTAGACGATGAAGGGTACTCTCTCCTTGTTCGAGTGATTCTTGAATCGTAAAATCCTATTCTTCGAGGCTGACATGAAGACCTTGCACTCGTTTACATCTTGGCAGTCTATTTCATGCGAAGTCAACTGCTCTTTGTCACGGAAGTAGTGAAGGCAGCGGTCGCAGATATGATGCTTATGATTACGCTTCGATAGCTGAGATGAGACCAATCGGGACAATTATTTTATCCACACGTAATGGAATTTTGGTAGCTCATAAACGTTAGCATTGTTTTCCTCCGCCTCCTCCTCCTCCTCCTCCTCCTTCTTCTCATCGACGTAGTGATCTTCCACAAGTAGGAGGTTGACGTGCTGAGGCTTCTTTGCGGCCGTAACGTGTAGGGGTGCCGTCTCAAACTTGCCCTTTCGCATCTTTAGAATGTACAAGTTTATCGACAGATCATTCTGTTTCTCGAATCGCGAGATTTGTCGTGGCATCACCGGAAATTCGATGCCTTCAAAGTTGAGATCGTCTTTGTACTTTCTGTACTCGGAAACGCGATCACAATGATGAGCAGGATGTAGTGCGGACAGGATAGCCCACTTGAAGCACATGCTGTCAGTGTTCTTAACGTTGACACACGTTTTTTGTTACGGATTTCGTCCGGTAGTTTCACGTAAGAGTTGCCACGCATCGGATTGAACCTGCTAATGTTGACTGTTAGATTGATGATCGAGTGCAACGACCATTCCGAATCCTGCTGCTCGAACTCCTCCATTTCCCGCAGAATGGGATTGCAGATGTTGGTCGTGAACCATCGGTTCACGTTAGTTGTCGGGTAAATTGGTTCGGCCTTCGTATTGAAGTACTTTGTATCTATCACTTCTTCATCGTTTTTCGATACAACGAATTTTGCAGCTAGTACCATGTAAACTTTAACCGTATTTCACTCTCTCGCGAGTACATTTCTAATTCGCGAGCGGAACATGGTCTTAGAGTCCTTCATGAACTCATTAACGTCTACGTCTTTTAGGTTTGTAATTACACCCGTCTTGATTCGCTCCTTGAACGCTGACTTCAGATCCGACCATCTTACTCCATTGACGAGTCTTTCCCGAGCCTGTACACCCTCACCTCGTTTCAGCAAACACCCCAATTTAATTTTGATTCCTTTGAGGAAATCGATTGCGGCTGTATACTTTTGTCTATCGTTAACGGTGGATGTGGGCATCAACAACAAGTCCTCCCACGAGCTTATGAGTTCCGCGAGGCGATTTGCGTGAATCTTTGGTTGGAACGCAATTATCGTCATCTCTCCTGGTACTCGGGAGAGTTGCCGTACGATGAAGTAGAAAACTTGCTTCAATCCGTGTTGCACAACGCAAGTACCATTTACGTGAAGGGGGAGCAGAAGAAAAAATGGCTCGAACAGTTTGGATACAATGTACGCGATGCTCCGGATTGTCCGTCGCTGAAGAAGCTACACCCCGAGATAGTGAAGGCATCACGCCCACACCACAACTTCGAAACGTACAGCTGTTGAAGAAATTTCTTCGAAACAACGTTCCATCTCTGGGATGATCGCTCAAGCTATTCCATCGCATCGAACTACTATCGTTCATGGAACCTAGAGATATTGCACAGCTGCCCAAAGAATTCATCATCACCTTCGCTGCAAAAAGCGTCGAGCTTGCGTGGGATAAATTGCCCGATTTCCTCAAACGAGACCCTGAAGTCGCCGAGTGTTTGCGATGTCGAGAACACTTTCCTATGGAAAACGAATTATCTGCACCAATGAAAAGAGAGTGCATTCAATGTATCAATAATAATAATCATTAGTATGTAAAGCGAATTTGCTAAAATAAAACAAGATTTTTCGTATTAAATTGAGTTCATATATTCTAATAAATAAGTTCCGTAGATTAGTTCCAATATCCTGATCTTAAATTATAAATATCACAAGTCGATAAGTAAGGTTAGGTAAGGTCCATTTTCCCGCCAAAAAATTCAAATCTCCTGCTATGTCAACATTACGAGTCAGTACTTTCGATAGCATAATTCAAATTTCGCGTCAAACCGGATGATGATGTCAAAATATCATGATCGATACTATCCCAATCGTTGCTATCCCGATCGTTGGTCGGCCGGTAAAACTGGCTATTTTCCGCAAAAAGGGTCAAATAACCGTTGGTATCCTGATCGTTGCTATCCCGATCGTTGGTCGGCCGGTAAAATTGGCTATTTTCCGTAAAAAGGGTCAAATAGTCATTGGTCAGTAAATTTAACATCTTTTTTCCTTCTCCCTCTTCCTCTTGTCGGTAAGTCGGTAAGTCGGCAACGTCGGTAATGTCGGTATTGTCGGTAAGTAGAAATCTTTTAGCCCGGACTCGAACCCTTTTTACCTACCGTAGGTAAGGTTGGAATCTACTTGCCGACGTGGGGGGGGGGGGGGGGGGACTGACCTAGCCTATCTACTAACGCTGGCGACCTCGTACTCAAGCGACAGCGTGTCGTTTTTCACGTGATATAATGGTGCTTTTCGCGTACTCCGGGTGCTCTCCCCGTCGTTTACGAACTGGAAGACCCGACGAATCGGAAAAAATACATGTAAAAGAGAAATTCTTTCACGGCACGGCTTACCATAAAAGCCTACACACCACTGTTTTACCGACCGGATACGCCGCTAGACTTCGGAGCAAAAGAACGGTAACAGAGAGCCAGAGAGAGAGAGAGAAATCAGAGTGAGGAAAGAGCATCGCTTTCGATTCCTGTTTTATAGGTTAGGATCTGTAGGTTAGGAAATGTATTTTCATTTATTATTACTTTTGTTAAAATAAAATACCTGTTTTACAGGGCATCGAAGGACTCGATTTATTCCCAAAAAAAAAAACCCGATGTGAATACCATCCTTACAAATCGACGGCTTAAACTCTACACGATGACAACTCAATTTCGTTTCTATGCGATCATGGAGGAAGCGTCGGATAGGGAAACGAGCGTGTATAGGCTGAAATGGATTCAACCGATCGACACAGATCTGCACTACGAATTTCCGGACGAGTTGCAAAATATAAACAAACATCCGGAACTTTATTCGATAAATAAGGTAAAAACAGTTCTATCATCAACCAAAGCCAGAGGAACGTACCGCACATTTACACTTACACTACCACCAGAGATAGTGACATTATATAGCGACGCGGAAGGGGATATAGTGTACAGAGACATTTACTTGCAAGCAACAAAAACGCCGGAATATGAAATGAAAACGAAGAAAGAAAGGGGAGAGGACATATCTACGTTGTTACAGCAGATAGTAAACGCCACAAAAAAAGGAGCAGAACCAACGCCACGGAAGAGTCCAAGGAAAATACGTGAAGACTTCATATTGGACAGCTTCGATGGGAAAAACTTCCCAATAACAAGCTGGTTCCAAACGTTTGAAAAAGAGTGTGAGAGATGTCAGGTTACATCAGATGAGGATAAAATCCTGATATTACGTCTATTCCTGGACGGGACAGCCAAAGATTGTATTTACAAAGATTGGTAATTACACTCGGCCTAGACGAAGACGTTGAAACATGGAAGAAAACATTTCTCGAGAGTTTTCGGGAGACAGGTTGGCACAAAAATAGAGAGGCATATTCCTTTCGATACATTGGGGGCAGCTTGGTAGACTACGCACTACGAAAAGAGATCTTATTAGTAAACATTCGAGAAGATTTCCCAACGGATATACTAATTGATTTGATTGTGACTGGCTTACCGATAATGATACAGGACAAAATCGAAAAAACAAAAGTTACAACGATAGAGAATTTGTTATCGGAGTTACGTAAATTGGAGAGCCGAGTACACTAAAAAATAACAGGTACGAAAACGAATCCGGAAACCTTAAATCCTATTAAAAGCAATCAGACACAGGTACCGATGGCGGAAAGAAAAACGTGCTCATATTGCGATAAAAAAGGTTTTCCGGGTAGATTCCACCCCGAGATACTGTGCAGATTGAAGCAGAAAGAACAAAGGGAACAACCGGGAGGCATCAAGACAGTGAACAATGTAAAAGTCTAAGGTACATTGAGCAAAACAATAAGCGACCAAAAAAACTAGTTTTGCCGCCATTGATAACATTGGAAGTATTTTTGAATAAAAATCGGATACGAGGAATTTACGATCCAGGTGCGAATGTAACCCTTCTGAACTCGAAGGTTACAAGGAAATTATGTCTGACTACACAAAAAGATAGAAATACGTTCAGAACTGTCGGTGGCGGGAAAAATTTCACAGGAAGATTATCGATTAAAATGAAAATCCACAAAATAGAAAAACAGTGGAAGTTTTCGTGGTTGACGATGAAAACTTCGAGTATGATATTCTACTCGGTCTCGATACAATAAACAACTTCTGTCTGAAACAAGATTATGATCTAAAAATGTATCAGAAGATAAAATTGGAAGATAAACAAGATGAAATTAACTATTGTAACACTAATGCACAAACACAGGAATATTTGGTAAATTTTAATGAGGGCATTTCCACCGAGCTATTCAAAGCGAAACTTGATCATCTACTGGAAGGAAAAAAGGAGAGAATTGAAATCTTGGTTAACAAATATAAAACGATTTTTGCAAAAAACAAATTCGATGTTGGTCAGGTTAAAGATCACGAAGCTCATATAAAACTTCTGGAACACAAATTTGTAGCAAAAAAACCGTACCGCTGTTCCATATTAAATCAAAAAGAGATAGAATTCCAAATAAGAGAATTACTAAAAACAGGATTGATTGAAGAATCATCCTCTCCTTTTGCATCCCCCGTCACTCTCGCGTACAAGCGAGAAGAAGGGTCTAAAACAAGAATGTGCATCGATTTCCGAGAACTCAATAAATTACTTATCTCGGAACCTCAACCATTTCCCTTAATAGAAGAGATTATAGCGAAGACACGAGACTCAGAATGGTTTACAACACTGGACATAAACTCCGCTTTTTGGGCGATCCCCCTGAGAGCCAAAGACAAATACAAAACGGCATTTGTAACAAAAGACGGCCACTGGCAGTGGAAATGTTTACCATTTGGCCTAAAGACATCTTCCGCAATATTTCAACGGATTCTAAGCAACAAAATTCGGAGAAATAATTTAAATTCCTTTTGCATAAACTATATTGACGACATCCTTATTTTCTCGAAGTCGTTTGACGAACACATGGAACATTTGGATAAACCATCGGAGGCTATCTGCAAAGAAGGATTTCGCTTAAAATTCGTCAAGTGTAATTTTGCGAAAAACGAAGCGAAATATCCCGGCCATGTAATATCGAAGAACACTGTACGTCCACTAAAAGACAACTTAGCGTCGATTCAAGAATTTCCAACACCAAACGCTCGGAAGACAATTCGGCAATTCCTCGGGAAAATAAACTTCTACCATAAATATATTGGAGACTCCGCGAGACTTCTGGAGCCACGCATAACCTACTTTGAAAAAACACCCAATTTGTATGGTCACAGGATTGCCAGAACGCATTTGCGAAGGCTAAGAATTTACTATGCTCACAACCAATATTAGCAATTTATGACGTGAACGCACCAATGGTTATTTATACGGACGCCAGCATAAATGGTATTGGCGCGGTACTAAAACAAAGACAACCGGACGGTGAATTAAAACCGATAGCTTGTTTTTGCCTTTGCCTTTGTTTTTGCTTGCTTCTGGCGGAGGAGGACACGGAAGCGGCGCCGAACGGCGCGAACACGGCGGAGGCGCGTGAAGTCGAGCGTCCGAAGAGCCCGGAGGTGGGCGATGCGACAAGGAAAACGCCCGATAAGGCCTCAACCGATCCGAGGGACGCCTGGAGATGCGCACTTCGTGCCGAAGCGCGACGCGCGACAGACGCCGCTCGCCGGCGACATCGAGGCGCGCGCGGGGAATATCCGCGCGAAAATCGTGCCTCGCGAGAAGATTAGTTATTCGCGTTCCGGGAGTGCTAGGTGTCGGTAAATATTTAAAATCGTTCCAGTTAGGTCATGGTGGGTGTCGTCTGCAGAAGGTGCTGCGTAGCAAGGTTTAGGTAAGTGTTCGTATTGTCCTCGCTCTCCTTCCGGTGGTCGGTGGATTTCCCTCGCGCAGAGGATTATCAATTTAAAAAAAAGAAAAAAAAAGAAAGAAAACCTGCGCTCTGTCTGTTCGACTCGCACGAAAGTCTGCCGTCGCGACGACGGAAAATAGAGAAACGCTCTCCAGAGTGGCGTCACGGTCTTGTCCGGCCGAGGTCGGCCTTACCATAGTGGGGGAAGAGTTGTGACGTGGTTTTTCCACTCTCGTCACAAAGCTGGCAACGGGGCGCGATTTGGCGTGGTATGCGGCGCCCTTGTCTCCGGGAGGGGTCCCTCCCGAGCGAACAGACAGGGCCGGGTAGAAGTTTAGAAATTAGTAACTAATTTTTCCCCGAATGTCGTTTGTTTTGCTCCCGAGCGTGCGGGGGTCTAGGCCAGCAGCAGCAGCGGCACCAACATCATCGTCGCGCTGTCAAATCGCGCGGATTATACCCTGGATGCGGGGAAAAGCGCGCTCCCCGGATCCGTCGGAGTTCGTCTCAGCGCCACGAACTCCGAGGGAATATCTCACCGTCTGGCTACGACTGTCCGAGAAACGGGAGGAGTCAAGATCTGATTTCGGTGGCCTCACCCCGTGCCGAAGCATGAAGTGGACTTCGGACTACCTTGCTCGCCGAGCCTCTTATCTTAGCGCGACGTCGCGCCGGCCGTTCGCGAGGTTCCAGCGATTGCGCGGCCATTTCTCCGAAGGGGCGTAATTATTTTGTACGAGGGTAATTCTGTCAACGTAAATTTGGTGGAGTCCATGCGCGAGTCCATCTAGAATAAACCGCGCGTAACGGTCCCGTCAAGGGCACCGAGACCTTCAAGAATCGCGCGACGGGGCGCTCCTGCGTCCGTTCGCCCGATACCGCGCTTAACGCGGGGAAAATAGTTTCAGTTTCTTTCTTTTCCCGGTTGTTTATTGTACTCGTTCGAAGATATTCTTCCTTCTGTGGGAATTAGGTGTGTAGTCGGAGCGCGAGAGACACGCGCGAGGAACAGTAGTAGTACTAGTAGTATATTTATTTGTTACAGGTAAAGACCTTTTACAAATTAAACAACAGTTTTAACTTTTTATACGATTAAGGGGGCTGAGTCACCTAAAAAGTAGAATGTTCATTTTTTTTTCTGTCTGAAAAAAATTAAAAATAAAAATTCGATTGTATTTTCATAATCTATATATGATTAACTACTTTTCAAATTTTTTTTGAAGTTCCCAAGTTTGTCGAAGCGAAAGCAGAGATGGTCAAACTTTTTTTACTTGTCGTAGGATTCAGACCGCAGGAGTGAATCAATTTTGACTTTTCATAGCTCATTTTCTTCGCTGGAGTATTTATTATGGAACGAGTTCAGGAATTTTTTTTTGAAGGTCCCCCGATGGAGCTATCGAATAAAATGTGGGAAAAAATGTCATTTTCACATGACTGCGATGCTCTTTTTCCAGATTTTATTTGATAACTCCATCGGGGGAACTTCAAAAAAAAATTCCTGAACTCGTTCCATAATAAATACTTCAGCAAAGAAAATGAGCTATGAAAAGTCAAGATTGATTCACTCCTGCGGTCTGAATCCTGCGACAAGTAAAACAAGTTTGACCATCTCTGCTTTCGCTTCGACAAGCTTGGGGACCTCAAAAAAATTAAAAAAGATAGTTAATCTTATCAAGAAGCGCGGTAGCGCTTCGACGCCAAGTACTGAAAAAACAGTACAAGGCGTGTCGCTACTAAGAGTAATCTACGCCAATATACCGGAAGTGTATAGTGCGTTGAACTTTCGATCGATATATCTTCGCAATAAGACAACGAATCGAATTTTCATGGACACTTTTATAATGTAATTTTGGGTCAATCTTTCGAAAGAGCCTAGTTACCATTCAATTGGTTTAGCCTATTTCGAGATCTCGAGGTCGGGAATTTCACAGGGTCCAAACGATTATAAAGTGTCTTGTCCCGTATATATATGTCTGCGTCTACATCAGTTCATCGAAAAATTTGCGTGGTGGCGCGCGCGACGCCACAGCCGGCGTAGCTGTCAGCTATTGTCGGTGGCAATGTTATACGCCGTCTACGTTTACATAAGTTCATAGAAAAATTCGCGCGGTGGCGCGCTCGTCGCCACAGCCGGCTCAGCTGACAGTTCTTATCGTCGGTACGTATTTTTGCGGCGTGAACATTTTTTTGAGTGTTTCCGAAAATAATAATTATGTATTGCGTATCGTGGTTTAGTGTCTCGACGCGAAGTAAAAAAGAAAAATTACGAGTTACGTGTGATTTTATATCAATTATAACTTTTCTTTGCGATCTCGAACAACATAACCGGCAATCATCAAGTGGAATATGTGACGTGCCGTTCGCCCGGTTTTGCATATAGAATTAATTTTGTTCGATCTAAATTTTCTGAGTTCGAAATTAATTTTAAAGGGAAAATTACAAAAAAATAGTAGCTTTTCAAAAAGAAGTGAAATTTCCCAAAATATTTTTTTCAAAAAAAAAAAAGGTACGCCAAGTGCTGAAAAATCCGATTTGCAAATATTGTTTAAAAAAAAAATGAACAAAATTTTATAAGCCAAGCATAACAGGAAAATAAAGATTCTATATAACAAAAAATATATTTTTTTTTTGCACAAAAATTGCTGCAAAAAATTGGCGTTCCAATGCTGGTGGTTTATTGTGACGCTTGCAAACACCGGAACGCCAATTTCCAAAAATCCGATTTGCAAATATTGTTTAAAAAAAAAAATGAACAAAATTTTATAAGCCATGCATAACAGGAAAATAAAGATTCTATATAACAAAAAATATATTTTTTTTTGCACAAAAATTGCTGCAAAAAATTGGCGTTCCAATGCTGGTGGTTTATTGTGACGCTTGCAAACACCGGAACGCCAATTTTTTACAGCAATTTTTGTGCAAAAAAAAAATATATTTTTTGTTATATAGAATCTTTATTTTCCTGTTATGCTTGGCTTATAAAATTTTGTTCATTTTTTTTTTAAACAATATTTGCAAATCGGATTTTTCAGTACTTGGCGTACCTTTCTTTTTTTTTGAAAAAAATATTTTGGGAAATATAGATTATGACAATACAATCAAATTTTTATTTTTTATTTTTTTCAGACAGAATAAAAAAATAATGAACATTCTACTTTTTAGGTGACTCAGCCCCCTTAATACATTGTGACGCGTTTTTTTTCCCGTCGTCACAAAACCGTTGCACGAGAGAGGTGTCGGAGCGACGTGCTTCGCCTATTCGAGGAGTCCCAGGCAATTTCGGGGAGAATTTCGGAGGTGGCGAATAATTATTAATTTCTAGGATTTTTCTTTATTTTTTTTTTGGTCACGAGAAATGGAGGGAGCTGAGCTGAGGACGTGGCAAGGATTTTATATCAATCGTTGACGGTACCGACCGCCCTGGGCGCAGGATAATAAGTCACAGCTTGGCGGGTTGAACCGAAATTTATCCTTCGGCATTGTCTTGGGCGCAGGAGAGTAAGTCGCAGCTGGACAAGTGCATCTTCCGGTACCGGTATCTAGGGGGCCTCTGCACGACGACTCGAGGATGCGACGTTTCACGCGATCATCTTATTTGAATCCTCGCGCTCGCTAATAGTTGCGTGTAGTGTAGCGAGAGATAACGAGGCGCCAGGTACCGGACACCTTAGACTAAGTTGTAAGGGGTGGGGAGAGAGAGAGAAGCCTCGCGCTTGAGTAACGAAAATTTCTCGAGGACTCTCGAAATTTTTGTGGTGCCGAAAGCACGTGTGCTCCGCTCTCACTCTTGCGTACTCCCGAGAAGGAATTATTCGCGGTACCGTTTCCGAGGAGGATATTTTGGTGATTTCCAAGGTGGGAAGGAAGGACGGGAATCGAGAATATCTTTTCCGAGGATCTTGAACGTCGAAATACGGTAAGGCTTCTGCCTCATTTCTCGTGGACACGTGCGATACGTTTTTTTTTTTTTCCTTTCGTTTTCATCGTACTAATTGCCGAGCTACACGCGGCTCGGAAGAACGTCGGGTACCGTCCCAGGCACATCGGAGAAGCTTCTCCCTTTGCGCGTATTAGTCTTCATTATAAAGTTTTTTTTTTGGCGTTACGACAAGGGGGAAGTTGGCCTGTGTTAGTAGGACGGCCTCGCGATCGTAGAATCAGTAGACTCCGTTACCTTCGATTTATTTTATCTCGCAATTGCCTGCTAGAGTCATTTTTTTTTCTTTCTTTTCGTGTTATTGCTATTCGGGAGAATCATTAAATTCGAGAGATCCGCAGCAGTTAAGTGTGGCGAGCGGTTTAAGGATTCGGACGCGTGTGAGCTATCGTAGACGTGAGCGACGGTTTCGGCTTTTCGCTCGCGCGTCGCGAACTCAATTAATTAAACGAATCCGGCGCCCGCTTCGCGCCGAGTAATCATCACGCGGCTTAGTGTTAATTAGGTTATTTTTCCGACACGTTTTCGGTACCGATGTGCGCGAACTGTACGTCGAACGAAGAAAATTAGTAGGGAAATTCTATTGTCGAGGCTTTTGTAAATTTTTCTTTTTTCAATATTGTATCTGAGTAGAAATTCGAACCGGTAAACTGAGTAGCTGGCGAGAATTTTAGCAGGGACTGTTTTTTTTGTGTTGAATCCAAGGGGTACCGACTCCCCGCTGTAATAAGAGATTGTGAAAATAACCATTGATGCTACGATGAATAAATCGCATTTTGGACTTTGTGATTTGAATAAAATGTGTACCTCGTAATTAACTTTTTTTTTTTGCTGAGAAATTCGGACCGCCCCTCTACCCTTGCGCGCTGCAGCTGGTCGGCTGTCATCTATTTCGTTGTAGAGAAAATTTGGAAGAATTCGATCGCGTCGAGCGCAGTGCTCGGCTGGCGCCCATAAAACTAAATAAGCGATCGAGACGATTTTTTTTGTGGCCGTCGGGGTACCGGTGATTTATTAATTGATTTTTCTTAGATTTATTTTCGGAGTGAGAGGGTGCCACTCCGAAGAATTTTCGGTCACAACATATATATATATATATATATATGTATGTCAAGAGGTACATTCGGGGACACTTTCTGGGGGGGTATTTTGACCCCCCTATCAGATAGAAAATTTGAATACAAAAACGTGGGAATCAAAATTTTTCCAAAATACTTAATACATTCATATATATGGCGGAATTCATAGCTTTAGGTAGTTATCAGGACTTCGTACTAACGGTGGATTTCAGGACTTTATAAGATTCCAGGACTTATCATAATTGATTGATTCGAGGACCACGCGTTTTCCAGAACATCCAATTAATGATTGTTTCGGGGACTCTGCATATTCCAGGACTTTGAGTCAACGGTTATTTTGGGGACGCTGAGATTTTCCAGGACATTCGGTTAACATAGTGTTGAGGACTACCTTGGATATCAGGACATCCCCCGACGGGTTGGTTTGGGGACTATAGTTTATTCCAGGACATATAGTTAACGACACATTTCGGGACAATTGATTTCCAGGACCACGCTTCCAGGACGTCTCATTTCTCAATCAACTGAGGACTTCATTATAGTCCAGGACATATATTGTTCGGTATACTCCGGGACAATTAGTTTCTAGGGCCTATACTGAATGGTATAGACCAGGACGAAGGGTTTCCGGGACCGAGTTTCCAGGTCTGTCGTGGGAAACGAATGGTTACCGGGACCAAGTTTCCAGGTCTGTCCTGGAAAACAAATGGTTTCCGGGACCAAGTTTCAGGAGAATCGTGGAAACTTGCCTTGAATGTCTCCATGTTCTGGATCTAGCAGTAGTGAGTTCTCAAAGATAGTATCACGGAATGCTACGCACAGAAACCGATCCCTAAGGCTGCATTAGCGATTGAAGCTGGCTGTCCTGGGAGTATGGTCCCAAAATCTGCCAATGAACTTGGCATACCATCAAAATTATGACCTTTGTGGAGAGCATGGCAGCTGCGGAGAGTACTTCTAGTATGACTCGACGCGGGTGTGGTGCACTGAATATTTCAATAAAACCTTATGGTTGGCAATATGTCTAAGATTACGAAAACTAAGGGATTGGTTGAATGGAACTTCTCCGCACTGAAGATTCAGAAATCCACTAGCAACCTTCTAGATCTATAAGAGAAACTCTTCGCCCCGCCGCTATCAGCAATAATCCGTCAGACTACCAACGTAGTCGCACTAGTCGTGGATGGGGGCATCTGAATAATTTAGTACAGCCCAAAGCTTGACGTTCACAATTGTCGGATATTGAGCAATTATCGAGAACTCAATAAGTGATCAACAAGCCTCTTTGACCGCAAATCTATCCGAAAAAAACTAAAGACTGCTGCCATTATCAATGGTCGCTTTACGCAATACGAGCATGCTAAAGACTTCCCCTATTATCAATAGTTCCTTCGGCTAACAACAAAGTCATAACTGGCTGTCCTTGACGTGACGACCCCGAACCTTCCAAACTACCTATTAAGTGACAACTTTATTGGTAGTTCCGGGGACTGCTGATCATATTGCCGAAGGTCCCTAAACCTGACGATGGACCTGCTTTCACGGTCCTGGAACATGCCGATTTTCCTCTGAGTAATAACTTAAATGGCAGCTGTGAGGACTACTTCGAGTTATACTAATCGCGGGTGTGAGGCAGTTAATCATTCAGTACAGTATGCCCCAAACATGATATTCACGATTCTCGGATAGTGTGCGATTGTCGAGACCCAAAAAATAATAAGAAAACCTCCTTGAACACAGATCTATATGAGCAATACTACAGACAGCTGATATTATGGACGGTTCCTCCGATTACCAACGAAGTCATAGCTGGCAGTCCTGGAAGTAATGCCTCGGAATCTGCCAAAGTACCTGCTTGTTTAAAACTACATTGGTAGTTCCCGGGACCACCGCTCCTATTGCTGAAGGTCCCGGAAACTGACAATGGATCTAGTATCATGGTCCTGGAACCTGCCGATAGTCCTCCAATGCAATAACTGAAATGCCGGCTTTGAGGACTACTCCGAGTTACACTGGTGGTGGACGTGGGGCTCTCAATAATTTAGTACAGTCCTAAGATTGACGTTTACAATTGTTGGATATTGAACGATTATCGAGAACTCGATAAGTGTTCAGCAGACCTCTTCGACCACAGATCTATTCGAAAAATACTAAAGACTGCTGCGATTATCAATGGTCCTTCTGGCTACCAACAAAGTCATAGCTGCCAGTCTTGGAAGTGACGCCCCGGAATATACCAAACTACCTGCTTCTTAAAAACTACATTGGTAGTTCCAGGGACCGCTGCTCGTAGTGTCGAAAGTCCCTAAAGCTGACGATGGAACTACTGTCACGGACCTCGAACGCGCCGATATTCCTCTTGTGCAATAACTGGAACGGCGGCTTTGAGGTCTACGTCGAGTTATACTAATTGCGGGTGTGGGGGACTTAATAATTCAGAAAAGTGTACCTCAAACATGATATTCACGATTCTTGGATGGTCGGCAATTATCGAGAACCCGAAAAGTGATAACAAGCCTCCTTGACCACAGTTCCATACGCAGAGAAAAAAGATTTGTTGTGATATCTAGAATTTATGGTTATGGTAACTTGATTCTAGTTATCACAACAAATCTTTTTTCTGGGAGTACGAGCAATGCTAAAGACTTTTCCTATTATGGACAGTTCCTCCGATTACCAACGAAGTCATAGCCGGCAGTTCTGGAAGTATAGCCCCGGAATCTACCAAAGTACCTGCTTCTTAAAAGTACATTGGTAGTTCCCGGGACTGACGCTCCTATTACTGAAGGTCCCGGAAGCTGACCATGGATCTAGTATCATGGTCCTGGAACCTGCCGATCGTCCTCCAATGCAATGACTGGAATGGCGGCTTTGAGGTCTGCGTCGAGTTATACTAATTGCGGGTGTGGGAGACTGAATAATCCAGTAAAGTATGCCTCAAACATGATATTCACGATTTTCAGATAGTGTGCAATTATCGAGAACCCGAAAAATAATGAGCAAGCGTCCTTAACCACACATCTATATGAACAATTCTAACGACCGCTGTTATTATGAATGGTTCCTCCGACTACCAACGAAGTCATAGTTGGCTGGCCTCAAAGTGACTTCTCGTAATCTTCCAAAGTACGTGTTAGGTGCAAACTTCATTGGTAGTTCCCGGGACCGCCGCTCGTATTGCTGAAGGTCCTGGAAGCTGATCATAGATCAGTGTCATGGTCCTGGAACCTGCCGATAGTCCTCCAATGCAATGACTGGAATGGCGGCTTTGAGGATCACCTCGGGGTACACTAGTCGATGATGTGGGACTGAATAATTTACTGCAGCCCTAAGTTTATCCGCTCTTTGACCACAGATCTATCCGAAAAATACTAGACTGCTGCTTTTATCAATAGTCCTTCTGGATAACAATGAAGTTGTAGGCGACTGTTCTGGAAGTGACGTCCCAAAACCTTCCAAACTACCTGCTAGGTGAAAACTTTATTGGTAGTTCCAGGAGCCGCTGCTCGTATTGCCGAAGGTTCTTGAGGCTGAAGATGGGCCTCGTGTCACAGTCCTGGAACGTACCAATAGTTCTCCAACACGAGGACTAAAATGAGAGCTTTGAGGATTATTTTGTGTTACACTAATCGCCGCTGTAGGATACTGAATAATTCTGTAAAGCCGTACGCCAAGCGTGACACTGACTATCACAGGATATCGAACAATTATCAAGAATTACAGAATTACAGAATTATAATTACAGAAATTATATACTGTTTAACTGGTGGTCCTGAAACCTTCTAGTGTACAAATTAATCTATGAATACATTGGTAGTTTCATGGATGGCTACTCGCCGTATCGAATGATTCTAAAGTTCAAAATAAATCTGGATCAATTATCGTTTGACGATTGAAATGAATTTTGATGATTATTTTTCGAAATACATCCCTGAGCATTCATGGTGAATAATACTGAGCGGAAGAGTTTACTGCGTCCTTTGTAGGACGCAGTGTGATTTATATTTTCGGAAAAAAAATGTCTTCAACTGTCGAAAACGATTAATTAACATTGTAAATTCATTAAAATTAATTTATATTAAACATTAAATGAGTGTCATTGTTATCATATTTCACAGATTAAGCGGCCGATCTTGCTAAAATTTAAGCCCATCATTTTACATTTATATTTGCCGCATCGTTCAAATTGCTGGCTGTTGGCAGCGCGCAGTGCGCGCGCTAAATGCGATCTAATTGGCGGAATATTCCCGCGCGCGATGCGCGCGCTGAATACGATCAATTGGCGGAATATTTCCAGGCGCGAGGCGCGCACTGAATGCGATCTAATTGGCGGAATATTTCTGCGCGCGCAACTCATGCGAATCGCGTTTCCGTTTCCCGCCTTTTCGCGATCGTTTCTCGCGATTTGGCGGATTTCACATCGTGGAGTGGTTCGGCAAAAACGTTTTCAACATCGGCTGTGAACTACTGCAGTAAATTTATCAACGAATTTTGCAATAGGTTACTACAAGTTTTGGAACTTCGAAGAAATTCGAAAAACGCGATACCAAAGTAGGTTACAATGGGCGATCACGACGATCCCGGAGAATTACGTGAAGAGAATACGCTTGAAACCTTAACCGAACTGATGGACGGCAATAATCTGACCGACGCAAGCGATATCAGGACTTCGTTGGAAAGTGAGTTTCTGAACGGTATGTCTCTTTCCTTACACATAAAAAACTCTGCATCTATTAAAAAATAATAAATTAGTATACTGCGTCTCGTCGAAGTCGCCAGAATGCTGCGTCTCTTCGCAGTCGCCAGAGCGCTGCGTCTCTTCGCAGTCGCCAGGGCGCTGAATTTTTTTTTTTTTTTTCATAATCTAAATTCGTTGCTATATTATTTTGTTGTTTACAGGTAGCCAATCAATCGATTTGTCTACAAGAGAGGTGTCGTCGATACTGCAACAGCTTATATCCGAGTCTGGTGAGGGTTCTGTAAATTCACTCACTATTATTTAAAAATTATCCATCAGCCGTTTATATTTTAGTAGAGAATTATGATATATTTTCACATATACGTTTTTGACGATTATTATATCATAATCTCTTCCCAAAAAACAACGGCTCTGTATGAATTTTATTCAAAAGTTTAGTGCATTTGGAAAGGGTAGACACATTTACAATTTAGTGATCGCGATTAATATTCGATAATCCTGTCACCACCGATGATATAGGCTCGGCAGCGAGTAATAAATGTTATTATAAGCAATACAATTCGAATAAGTTTCTTATTTCTATAAACCATTTAAATGCGAAAAAAATACTCAAATAAACGAAACGACGAACGACGCTGCGAGCGTTCCGTTTAGACAATAATGCGAAATTCATCCTTTATGTAAAATTCGAAACCCTGTATCGATCGATCGATTTGCCTTTAGTACAAGCAACGGTGAAGAAAGATGGAGAGGATAAAGCGGTCCCGAATGATTCCTCCGAAGATGGATGCGATCCGCCGGAAAATGAAAACGCGGGCTTCGATGATCCTCCGATGGCGGATAACTCAAATGAAAAGGAGAAATGCGTCGTCAAAACGCAAGCTGAGACACGACACGACGCTTCGAATGACGCCTCGAAAAATGAAATGAAAAGCGACGATAACGCCGTAAACGGAATGTCTTCAACTCCTCATCGTAATAAAATCGACGACGTGTCGCACGAATCCGATGATGCCGTCGCAAACGAACGTCTTTCATCGAATGAAAAAATAGCGGATTCCAGTAAAGTCGGTGACGATAAAGTTTGTTTTGAAGGAAAGAAGGGCGCGGGTAAAGCGACTGGGAAGCCTTTAAAAGTCCAAAAGGACATCAACGACAATGACACGACTGTGCCGAATCCCACCGCAACTCAAAAACAGTTAGAAGACGAAAAGTCGACCGATGCAGTTCATCGACCCGAAACGAACGATAGCGACGACGAATACTTGGATGATTCCGATGATGCCGTCGAAAACGAATGTTTTTCCTCGAATGAAAAAATAGAACGCTTCAGAAAAGTCGGTGACGGTGAAGTCTCTCTTAAAGGGAAAAAGCGGGTCGGTAAAAAGGCTAGCAAATCTTTAAAATTACAGAAGGAGAGCAACGACAATAACACGACGGCGCCGAATCCCACCGCAATGCAAAAAAAGTTCGAAGACGACGATTCGAAAGATTCAGCTGATCAATCGGAAGCGAAACATAGCGATGACGAAGACTCGGATGATTCCGATTATATTCCATCGGAGTACGCAGACGGCGAGGAAGGTGGAGATTCTTTCGATGAAGATAGACCAACCGAGTCTGCGAAAGGGACACCGCGAGTAAATTCATGCGATTCATCCGCATATTCCCTGCATACGTCGTTCAACGTGCCAGGTAATTCTGCCTGTGATGAACGGTGCCAAATGGCCGAACTGTCGCACGGCGCGAAAGGCGGACAAAAAAAAAACTTTTGTTTTTACTGTAAAAAAGTACAGAGTAAAATCGCGCGACATCTCGAAAGCAAACACGCCGCTCAAGAAGAGGTGAAAAAGTTCGTGAATCTGCCGAAAAAATGTCTTGAACGAGCGCACATCATCGCAAAAATTCGCAAGAAGGGAAATTTTTTATTTAACGTGAACGAGGATTTTAACAACGGTAAACTAATTCCGGTCCGCAGACCAAAACAAAATGAGAAACGACCTGGGCAACATTTTGTTGCGTGTCCCAGATGTCGCGGATTTTACGCAAAGAATAATATTCGCCATCACCACCGTATATGCGCTAATAAGAAGGATACCTCCAGAAACGTACTCGCTAAGGCTCGAAAAACGATGGGTCGCATTCACGAGTGCGCGTCATTGGTGTTACGGAGAAAAGTTTTCCCAGTCTTGAGAGATGACAACATCACTCGTCTCGTCAGGTACGATAAATTGCTAATTCTATACGGCAATAAACTATGTAAAAAAACTTCGTTTGGCACACCAGCACGACGAAATTCGGGCTCATTTGCGCAGAATGGGTAGATTCCTCGAAGCTATAAAGCAAATTGATGCGAGTATTACGGACATGGCATCCGTATACGATCCCAAGTACTATAACGCAGCGATTGACGCAGTCAACATTATAGCGCAATTGAATCCGGATACCCAATTATATAAAGTACCGTCGGTTGCTGCAGGGCTTGGCACTGCGTTAAAGAAGATTGGGCAAATTATGGAAACGCAGTGCATAAAAGATCACAACGCCGAGAAAAAGAAAAATACAAAAGACTTTTTGAAACTTCTTCAGGAAGATTATACGTATAGCGTTAACAAAGGAGTTAGCGAGACGATGGCGAGCGTTCAGCGAACAAAACAAGTAAATATGCCTAAGACCGACGACATAAAAGTGCTCAATGATTATCTCGATAAAATCATTAATAAAGCATCTGCGAATCTGAAGAAGAAATTCGACTACGAATCTTGGAGAAATCTTGCCGAAGCGACACTGAGCAAACTGCAAGTTTTCAATCGTCGAAGAGCCGGCGAAATGGAACGTCTCTCAATCGAAGAATTTGAAAATCGGCAGTCTATCAACGAGGATGACAAGTTGTACCAGAAACTGTCGGTAGAAGACAAATTATCAGCACAAAAGTACGTGAGAATCGCGATTCGCGGAAAGCTGAATAGAACAGTTCCAGTTTTGATGAGCACAAAAATGCTGCAAAACGTACAACTTATACTCAAACATCGCAAGGCAGCACGAGTACCTTCAGAGAACAATTTCATCTTCGGCATACACAGCTCAGACAAAGAAGATCACCGTTACTTGCGAGCCTGCATATTGATGCGAAAATTCTCCAAGGAATCCGGTGCGAAGGACCCATTGTCTCTAAGAGGAACAAACTTGAGGAAGCACATTGCTACGCGATGCGTCGATATGGAGTTATCAGACAATCAGATAACACGCGTTGCGAATTTTATGGGACATCATGAAAACATCCACCGAAACATCTATAGAAAGCCGGTTGTAAAGGCCGATATAGTAGATATGTCTAAGGTTTTGGAGAAAGCGCAAGGGGGTAATGTTTCGGATCCAAGCCAACATAATTCTACATGTATGGATAGCACGACGGAAGGGCACGGTGTAGCAGGTTGTCGACGTTTTATATTATTAGCGTTATAATATTACAGATTTCTTTAAATATGGATTTCTTTTTCCTATAAACTAACAAATGGAATTTCCGTTTATGCAGATTCCACTACGTACGATTCAACAATGAATAAAAGCGACGATGCGAGCAATACGCCTGGGACTTCAATTAGTCAGAGGACACCAAAATCCAAGAAACGTATGCGCTCTGATGATGAAAATTCGCAGGAGGACACACCCGAGCAACCTCTACCGGTAAAAGCATCAAAGTCTCGAAGCAACAAGAAGGCTCGAATGATCTCTCCGCCGTCGCCAACGATGTTAACTTCATCATCCAAGATCAGAACGAAGAGAGTAGAAAGATCTTGTTCGACTCCTAAACCTTCGACAAGTGCGTCAATGTTGAATCCGACGCCTATGCGCGTAACGAGAAGCTCTGGAGGGTTTCACTCTGAAAGCACTCCACCGACAGTCCAAAAGAAAGGAACGAAAAAAAAAAGTCCTCGGAATCATCTCTGTCGTCTTCCGACTCGAGTATCGAGAAGGTGAAGAATCCGAGAGGTGCAAAGAAAAGAATTACTGCGCAGTCATCGAAAAAATCTCCTTGTAAACTCTTTTTATCTATTCGATTAAAAATTGAAGTACAGCGATACTGTGTATTTATGACGACGTCTTAATTCATTTTATTTTGCTTTTAGCGACCGCACCGAGAAGTAAACCACGCTGGAACGCGACGGAAGTGCAGCAAGCTTTAGAATGTTTCAGCTCCTACTTAGAAGGTGATAAACTGCTAAGTCTAAAAGTAATCGAAAAGGCGAAAAAAGATCGGAACTACCTGCAGGATAGATCCAACGCTGTGATAAAAACGTGGTTAAGCAATCAGCTCAGGGTTGTAAGGAATGGCGGTACTCCTATTTTCGCGGCGTCATTGATCTCGAACTCCGTTTTGAGACATATTACATATATTTTCGAAGACACTATTGCTGATGGGAAATTGCCCACTATAAAACAATGCGAAGAAGCCCGTCAAAACGATAAGAAACTGCAGCATCTGAGCGCTACACAAATACACAACGTCGTTAAGGAACAAATAAAAGTATAGTTCGTCTACAACCATCGATTTTAACGTAACGTTCTATTTTATGAAGCTTTTGTAACATTATATTGCTTCAATTTTTTCGAACGGATCTTTGTATAACACAAATCTCAAATTTGTTACAAACGGCAGAGATAAGAATTTATATAGCCCGTGGAGAGATTTTGTATAGGGGTCGTCAATGTATCGAGGATCGAAGAACTCTTTTTGGCTTCCAATTGCTGTACAAGCAACGTCCGTGAGAATTCTAACCGTTGATAATAGTTTCATTTTTCGTTAAGTCGTGTATTTTTTTTTTCAATCGCAATATCCTCGGTTTAGAGTCCATCGAACTTTTAACCGACTTCAAAATAAGGTGAACTGTAAATGAAACGTTAGAATAGCTTCAATTTTATACCGAATGTAAAGTCTTCTTTCCCCTTAAAGTTTGCTGTTAATATTTTTCCACTTCTAGTCAATTTTCGTTTCCTATTAATTTATTCTAGTCTGATTTAATCCAACTTTTATCGCAAATGTGGACTTCACAATTTAAATAAAAAATTTCAACAAAAATTCTTTAGTAACTTAAATAAAATTTGCTTTCAATCGGCTTTCTAAACTACATAAAATTCATGCTAATACTTGTGTTTAAATTCAAGATAAATCTACAGATTAAATTTCGAGGACGACTTGAATTGAAAATTTAGTTTCTATAAAATGTTTTATAATAAAAGTAATTTGGAAGTTGACTACAATTGGATAAACTCTACGATGTATTCATTGTTGAACGAATGTTACAGTCATCATTCGGTTTAAAATTGAACTTATTTTGAAATCGATTTAGGCTCGAGAGACTCTTAAACAAGGGCGTAATTTCCGGCCGACATATATAAAAAAAATCAGTGGTCACCTTCTTCAACCTTCTCATATACGACGTGACAGATAAACACTTTTTTTTACAATTTAGCCATTATTTATTTTTGATTCTTTTCCTTTCGCTTTCTCATACACGACGTATCAGGTGAAAACTTTTTTTTTCTTTTAAAACAATCCAGAGATTATTTTATTTTATTTTGATTTTTTTCTTTCACCTTGTCGTATACGACGTATCAGATAAAAACTTTTATTTTTTTTTAAACAATCCAAAGATTATTTCATTTTATTTTGATTTTTCATTTTGGTAAGAAGGCCCGTCGTAAGTTAATAACTTTAATCCGAATTAAAAAGTCTACTTCTCCGTTGACGAATGATATCTGTGTTACGGTAATAATGATACAGTAACATTGTTATTTTATGGTCGTAGGGACTTATTGGTGCGTTATTCGGATTCGGTGCTGTGATCGTATTAACGATGTTTTTAAAAACTCGAATCCACTGTATTTGCAGTTAAGCAACAAATGTTGTCGCCGATGTAAATCTAAAGTAACGTATGTAACTTGTTTCATGAAACTCGAAGTTCCTGTAATATTATATATATATAGGTTTAAACATTCAGCAGAAGTATTATTAGAATTATTTAACGTTTATTATTTTATTGATATATCGCGATGCCGTTGAAAGGAAAAAGTGGTCAAATTTCTTTTACTTTTCTCCATACGATGTATGGACAAAAGTCTTTGGCGTTTTCATTGATCCAAATCCCATATAATTTAGAGTTTATTTATTTGTCTGAGACAAAAGCCAATGAATAAGATAATATGATTTCAGATGTTTGATAAAAATTGATAAACTATATTGTTTCATTGAACAGTGATAGCCCCTGTTAGGACTAATGATACAGCGCTGCAAATTATTAGTATAACATTGTACCTGGTATCCGTACCCATTCTTTTTCGTTCACTAAATAAAATATCATTCATACTTATCTACGTTTCTTCCCACCCAACGGTTCTGAATCAGCGATCCCAAATCTAATTTTTATGTATTATCACATTTTGGTTTGTATGAATCAGCTTGATTGTATTATCAGCAATGAAACTACAGCAACATAAAACAGAAAAATTAAACTCAACTCTAACTTGTCGACTCTGTCTCTTGTCACAGTTCGACAATTTATGCATCGTATAAAGTCGAATTGTACGTGTAAATACGTAAAAAAAGTGGACGTAGCTTCGATTCAAGCCTTTACACTGTATGATTGAATTCTTTTTTCGATTTCGATTTTCGAATTCGATTTTGTTCCGCCAAGGCTGTCTTTTCCTTTGCTATGATATAGCACTTTAGTCCATATCTCACGTCACTTCAAAAACCGCAAAAACGAAATGCATCGAAATCCCGATCTAATGGCATGTTCCAGGACGTTATAAATAAAAATATAAAGCAACAATAATTGTTGCATTTCGTACGTTCATATTGTAAGGTAAAGTCACTTTCTTTCTGCATAGTGAAAATGTTTACATGAACGGAACGGAGAAGGTTTTCAATGTTGTTATTTCCGGCCACAAAGAATCGATATGCCTTTCTGAATTAATAGAAAAAAAGAGCACGATTATGATTGTAGTAGTGTCAATCGTCTCACACATAATAAACAAAACCTACTCTCTCCCAGATGAAAAGACATAAAAAAATATAATCTCAACAGGGACCCCAAATGCAGAGAAAATTGTAATTCTGACCTAATGGCACATTCCAGGCCACGAAATGTAAAAAAATAAAGCAACGATAAAAGTAGCGTAAACATAACCACCTATAGCGTATTTACGCCACTTTTATCATTGCTCAATTTTCCACGCATTTCCGTCTGTGTCTCGTTTTTCCGTTCAGAAAACACATTCACGTTTTGAATAGATAAGCGGAAACAAAGAAAAAATGAATTTCGGAGTTGATGTCTGGTTTAACGTTTCTTAAAAATATTTTTTTTCCATAGTTAGATCCGTTTTGACTACACTCTTGAAAAATTATATGTTCATTTTTTTATTGCATAAAATATACGGAAAAGTGAAGTTGTTGTATGATCTGGTTGCACCCAGGACTGTACATATCTTACCGTATCTAGCGTAAACTTCCAGGACTGACGTACGCGAGATATGTACAGTCCTGAAAGGTGACCCTTATTTCGGTTGATATTCATTGTACAAGATTTTGTACGTATATTTGTCTTATACAGTCCTGGAAAAGCACTATACATATTTTGTAGATTTTAATCTACGTATATTCAAATTACACGGTCCTGGAAGGTACCTGTATATGGATTATAGTGGATGGTATACACGATCCCACAAAAACACCAATAATGGTGTACAAAAAGTTGAGACAAGTACATTTACAGTAGTTGTTTTGACAACACACTAAAATATAAAAAATAGTTCTTTAAAAATTAAAAAACATATGTTCGATCTTTGCAAAAAGTTATTAAATAAATTAAAAGCTTCTTAGGGTTCGTGGCCAAGTACATGTACATTTTGACTCACTTAGTAAAAGGTCAGTCATAGCAGCATACGAGTTATGAATTACAGTCGGATCATTTTGTAAGTCAAAGTATATTTTAAAAGTAACTTGTCTGGCCGTAATCGTCACATAATAATTGATTACAAAGTTATTAGAAGTTTTTTTAGCTAATTACGCATTCACATATTGATTTGTTCAGTATAATGGCCAGATAAGTTACTTTTAAAATATACTTTGACTTACAAAATGATCCGACTGTAATTCATAACTCGTATGCTGCTATGACTGACCTTTTACTAAGTGAGTCAAAATGTACATGTACTTGGCCACGAACCCTAAGAAGCTTTTAATTTATTTAATAACTTTTTGCAAAGATCGAACATATGTTTTTTAATTTTTAAAGAACTATTTTTTATATTTTAGTGTGTTGTCAAAACAACTACTGTAAATGTACTTGTCTCAACTTTTTGTACACCATTATTGGTGTTTTTGTGGGATTTCATATCTTTTTGCAAAGATTTGATTGAAATATTTTAATGTCCCGTTTTAAATGTTGATTTATCATAATTTTTCTTTAAAATATTTGCGTTTTTTTATTTTTGTAATATTTTTTTAATACTTCCAGTCATATGTTTATAATATATACATACGAACTTAGCAGCAGCAAACAAAAGTAAATGCAGCGTCCGCTGCAATTTGCAGCGATATATATATATTGTGACGTGATTTTTTGGAATCGACGTCACAAAAACCCAAAACTACCGTTACTCGCATGGAAATTACGATTTTAGTGCTGAAGTTCCGCGTTACTGCCTCTCCCAGCGACTTAAGATACCGTCACGCTCTCGTTGAGTTACCGATCGAGATTTTTGCAGTTTATTTTGTATCATTTTTTTGTAATTATTCCCAATTAGCTTCATTATCGTTATTATTTTAGTTCAGTTCGAGTTTTGGGATTCCGTTTGCTTAGTTTGGTTCACGATTTCAGATTCCGTTTGTTTAGTTGGTTCACGATTTCCGATTTCTTTTTTTAGTTCAGTTTAGTCGACGTTCCCGACTCTATTTGGTGGTGTAAGAAGTACTAATAAAAAGCCCAAATAGAGAAAGGACTCGGCGAAGAGTCTTGCGAATACGTCAAAGTCCGGTGCAAACCCGGCACCCCAAGAGATAGTGCAATGCGTTGAGATCAGGCGGAGGTATCGTTTGGTCCAGGCAAGAGTGGTGGAACACCTTGCGCTGCGTTATAGTTGAGTAGAGCCTTGTATCTCACGCATTGACTAGGGGGAAGCGATTGCGAAGATTCGTTCAAGTTACCGCGTATAGTATCGGCTCTCGATCCGATAAAGTCATGAGATGGTTGAGAGGGCAGTAGTTACCGTTCAAGCTCCCGAAAATAATTATCATAATTCGTTACGAATTTTCGTAGGCAAATTGACAGTCTACCGAGAGCTGCCCTAGAGGTAACTCGGGTCTCTCTCGCGCTCCCGTGTTGTTGACGTTCGGCCTATTGTTCGCGCGCTCGAGTGAGGCTATCTCTCTCGCGCACACAGTGTGGCCTAGCTGTCGGTTTCTCGTTCGCGTTCGGCTATCGCTCGAGTTTTGTGAGCTGAGTGTAGCGAAAGAATTTTGTAATAAATTCTTCGCGATCCCGTGCGTGAGTGAAGCATTAGAAATAGTGCTCCTTGTGCAGCGGTGATAGTGATTCGGTTCTCGGTGTATCGTGAGATACAGGTTCCCGCTCATTACAGGATTAAAGTGAAGTTTCGGTGAGTTTTTGAATTATAGAAATTTATCGATCGCTTATCGATCCGCTTTTGTTACGTTCTCGTTAGCTCGCTTCGATCGTTCGATCAGCTGAGCGTTTCCGATGCACTTACGTGTGATCCCGCGGCTTCTTAGCCAAATTATTATTTTTCGGTCCCGCTTAACTTAACGTTGAGGTTTCGATCTCCGTTTCTCGTGGCTATTCTATTGACCTCGGATCGCGACCCTTCTACCACAACCCGCATCCTGAGCAACCGTGCATTTCCGCAACCGTTTGCTTTCGCGAATGCGTCGGCGTTAGTTCTCGTACCGTTTTCGTTCCGTTTCGTTTTGTCGTTGCGGAGGTCGTAGTTCCACCGACTTCCAGTTTAGTCCGGATTGGTGATTCCGGCGAAACAAAAATCTACCCTGCGGAGGTCGTTCCACCGGCCTCCAGTTTAGTCCGGTTGTTAATACCGGCGAAACAAAAATTAACTGGCGCCCACCGGGACGCCGATGCATCCGCGAGGGTGGACGGCCGAAGGTGACGTAAGTTTCGTTCGCGTTTTGCTCCCGTTTAGTTTGAGCTTTCCGATTTTTGGTTTTTTTTTTATTTTATTTATAGAGTTTGAGTTAGAGTTTCGTTCGGTGAAAAATACGTCACAATATATATATATAGTGCACAGTGTGCGCCGACGACGCCGCTGATATCTACCTATATACCTATATATATAAAGCAATATGGCGGCGAACACTACGGTGATGGGTGCCGCCATGTTGTGTGCGGTGGAGACGACCACTGAATTCGTATTTCGGGTCGCTCAAAAAAAATCAAACCGATATTTCTTATACGCCGGTATCCTACAGGCTTGAAATAAATCGGATTTGATAGATAAAAATAAATAAAAAATTAATGTTCAAACGTTTATTACGTAAAACGTTCGTGTATTAATAAAAAAATAAAAATGTTTTTCGAGAGGCCGAAAACAGCGATGTTTTGCGTATAGGAGTCTTGTCGCGTCTATCGAGCGTCGTCGGTAAAGTAGAACGTAAATGTACTTGTCTCGAGACGCGACCGCGTCTCTTGATTAAACGTATAAATACAATATACAGTCCCGGGAGGTTCCTATATATCATAATAGATATACAGTACATGATACAGTGTATATATTCAATATGTACAGTCCTGGAATTTTTCAAAGTCCTGATTGCTACCAATATATAGGAGTAGATATATGTTCGGGATTCCGTGTCGCAAAGCAGCGGCACGAGCGACTCTCCTCGCAGCGCGAACGATCCGTTGCGCGGCAGCACCTCATGGGCGCAGCCGGCTGGCAACGCGAGGCATCGTGGAAGGATCTAGAATCGACCACGATGTTCTCGCAACGGCTCGCCGGCCGGCGGCAGCCATCTTAGCTCATTAGTCTTCATCGATACGTGCCACGCGCTACATCGCTGCTGATCGTTTTCAATATACTTTGTCTTTACGCGCTCGATTACTAATGTAATCGCACTCATAAAACTCAGGAGAACTCACTCTCAACGGTTGTCGCACCGGGCGCAATCGCAAATTTATAGTGCATCCTCATTTGAACGATCTCATTCTCACCACGTGGACTCGCCAAACTCGTGGATGCAACAGTGCACTCACCGGCGCGATCTCAACGTTGTCCGCGTCAAATTAATATAATTTCGTCGCGGCATCGTACTATTGTAAAACTCATCTCAACAGTGTAATTTAATTTTGTAGACTTTCTCAACAACATTTTAGTGTTTGACTCGCATCGTTTAATCATTGACATTGATCTCGTTTCACTCATTGACTGTGCACCGCAATATTCAGTGACATTATTTATTTTTACACCTAATAAAGACGTGTGTTTTTTGTCACATTTTTCACGAAAAGTGTCGGAACTTTTATTTAACACCCTTTGTCATGATCATCCTACGTCCCGGCAAAACTTTCGGCATTTCTCAAACATTTTGGTCCTTCGAGCCGGATCGTGACAAGTAGTGAACCCTCGAGTGAATTTTGTGAATTTTTGTGTGAAAATTGTGGTGCAAAATCATCGGGAAATCTCAACGGAAAATCATCAATTGTGCAACTCATCGTGTGGCGTCGTTCAGTAGCCAATCGCCGTCGCGCTCTCGAGTCACGCGATCGTTCACCGACGCTCTCGCGGTAAACAGTCGATCTCAACCGCTCTTGTTCTCAAACCGACGAATCGCGTTCGTTCTTCGTCGGCACTCAGCCAATCACGTTGTCGCACTCATTTTCTCGAACGATTCTCACTCGACATCGTGAATACTCACAGTGCTTCGCGGTTTTTATCTCAACGAAATATAGTTTTCGCATAATAACAGTGAATTTCGGACGTTCTCATCGCGATTTTGTGTGGCGCGAATTTTCTGCCAAATTTTCGTGTGACATTTCATCGTTTCGCGAAATTCAGTGCACTCAGAAAAACCCGAAAATTCGTTTAACGCGTTTCGTTCGACGTTAAATAAATTCGACGGATCTCAACCCGGTTATAAATCGTCTCATCGATTTTTTCGAACATTAATTTCGTGAAGTGCGCACTCATCCAGATCCTCAACATATCGAAACAAAGCTCCGGTCGTACGACTCCGGAAATCATCGAGGAGACGTTTGAACTCACCAAAGAGGAGCGGTCCAACGCACCTCCTACTCAAGAGGTTGAAAAGATCGATCCTTCTCAAGCGAGCACTTCAGGTCTCAAGGTGAGAGAGGAGCTCAGCGCGCGCTCTTCAAGGCAAAACTCACCCGCGCGTTTGCTCGACTGAACTCACTTTGAAATACAAGAGTCAACTCAACCGGCTCGCTTGTATCGACTCAATCGCAGACGATCTCCCTGAAGACCCGTCTGAACTCGCACTCAACGACGTCGATTCGGAACTCGAGCAACTCGAAGCGCTGCATGAGGAGTTCAGATCAACTCATACATATTTTGAACTCAACTGGCCCGCCGCTCACGTCGATCATGAATACTTTGCCGACGAGGTTCAAGGGAGGGAGGCAAAGCTGTATCGACGCACTCGCAAAATACTCACGCGGGCGAAAACCGCAATTCTCGCCAAGCTACCTCCTCCAAGGCCGAACTCACCAGACGCGCGAGCTGAACTCAAGCTACCTGACATCAAGCTTCAACAGTTCAGCGGTGAATACGCTGATTGGCCGCGATTCAAGGAGATGTTTGAAGGACTCATCACGAGTAACTCACGCATCACCGACATCGAGCGTCTACATTATCTCCGCAGCTGCATGGCAGCTGGTCCAGCCGAACTCATCGCGAATTATCCACTGGCTGGGAGTTCGCTGCAACCATCGTGGGAAGCACTCAACGCCAGGTACGAGAACAAACGTCTACTCGTACAGGCGCAGCTCGACAAGATCTGCAGGCTGGAGAAACTCACGAAAAAGTCGGCAAAGGGATTCGAAAAAAACATCTCCACGGTCTCGGAGGCTCGCATGTCTCTAGAGTCATTGGGGATGATAGAACAGCTTGGCGATCTCATCCTTGTGCATCGTGTATGCCATAATTTGGATCCCTCTACGCGGGAGGCTTGGGAAACTTCACTGGGCTCATCTCAAGATTACCCTCCTTTCAAGAGGCTCGTTTGTAATAATTTTGAAACGTCTTCTCGGATTCTCGTGAATCAACAGTAACGGTACAGATACCGGCATCGAACCCTTACGATAATACGTTTGTACCAGACTATCTAACAGGAGCGTTTGGCATAGAAACAATGGTGAATATTCCCGGAGTTTCCAAGAATTCGCTGAAGGCGTCCAAGACCAACAAAAATAATAATATTCGAATTGGAGAAATAACGCGAGTTTGCCGACACGAATAATAACTTTGCGAGGTAGCGATAAATTCTGTAGGTAGTAAATAATAATCAGATACTAGGTAAAGTTGGTAGAAAAACAACCGGTAAGAGATAATGTAGGTTGCAATGTTAGGTAAATAATAGATAAAGTAGGTAGTAATTCTAGATAGGTAACAAAATAATAAAGCGATAAAAGAGTTAATAATCCAAAATTATAATACGGAAGGTTGAGTTCTGGACGCACGACTCGATGGGCGACGTCTCATGGGTCGTAAAGCCGACCCACTGCCCATTGCCCCCTCCATACAGGTGGCGGGGCAGAATGTCACGTCACAATATATATATATGTTGTGAGCGTCTCGTGGACAAACACACAAGAAAAATCGGGACTTTCTTTTATATATTGAAACGTTTACTAATTTTCGTTACTGTGCTGAGAACGGTTCTCCTCGGGAATTAACGCGGTAATTTCGTGTTTCGTCTCTTGTTTCGAACAGTTACGGAAATGTAAACCTATGTACCCAGGTCTCGATGTAGGATACCTATGGTATGGATACGGGACCGAGCGGTGGAACAATGTTTTTCGTAGATAAATGGCCTCAGTCGTGTTGGTGTTCACTCACGTTTGCCACATTTTAGAGTGATATCCACGTCATCATCGGCTATGCGGGGATGGGACTGGTCTTATAGAGTGAGGGGGCGATATCTTTCGACTGTATGAATTGTCTCACGATCAACCGGGAGGAAAATTTAAAGTATATGGAGTGTCGCGCCTATCGTGTCCCGTTACGGCGGGGCTAGCGTGGCGGCCTAGTGTCAGGCACTCGCTCTCGTTTCCCTGTATAGTCGCGTCCCTATGCGAAATGACGCGCCTTTAGTGTCTTGTTACGGCGGGGCTAGCGTGGCTGCCTAGCGTCAGGCGCTCGCTCTCGTTTCCCTGTATAGTCGCGTCCCTATGCGAAATGACGCGCCTTTAGTGTCTTGTTACGGCGGGGCTAGCGTGGCTGCCTAGCGTCAGGCGCTCGCTCTCGTTTCCCTGTATAGTCGCGTCCCTATACGGAATGTCGCGCCTTTAGTGTCTTGTTACGGGGGGGCTAGCGTGGCTGCCTAGAGTCAGGCGCTCGCTGTCGTTTACCGGTAAAGTAGCGTACATCTGCGTGTCCCTATACTGGATGTCGCGTCTATCGCGTCTCGCTACGGCGGGGCAAGCGTGGCTGCCTAGAGTCAGGCGCTCACTCTTGTTTCCCTGAAACACCCTTTTCTTGACCCTCACGAGATATCGGATATCAAGGAGACGTCCGAGAAATATACTCTCAGGGCCCTCGACCTCGACGATAACGACTCGGGGATACAAAAGGGATCGCACTGCGAGGGCGCTGCGTTAGCACCTCTCGACTATGCTTGCAGAACTCGTAAAGGCCTGCAAGGAGCTTTACACTCAATTCTTGACAAAAAAAACTTAGGTTAAAATTATGGAGTGGCCGGAATTCACCGCGGTCCACTATTGACCAACAATCGTTTGCAATAGATTGTTCAAATTGGTTTATTTTTATTTAGTTAAATGACTCTAAGATCACCGGGTGGGGCGGGACGCCTCCCGTGGAGCTCTTTGCTCAATGCAATAAAAAAAATGACTCGAATTCTTCGCTGTTGCGACTCTCGCTTCTTGATTCACGCACTATTCCGTTCCTCAGACACGAGCGATTGTAAAGGCGGATGTACCAGCTCAATGCCTCGCAGCGTGTAGTGTCATCATCGGAATTTGGATAGTAATAAAGACCCTGTCAATCGAGTTTCGATTGTTGAGTGAATATTTAATACCCCTATCAATATCGCGAGTTTTAGCAAAGGGGAAGCCCTATCTTGGAAACGTCTATCGGTGTTAGTGCTACTTGCTTGTATTTATCTATGAGCTAAATGGGACACTGATACGTGGCAGAGTGTGAGTGGCACATAAAGAAGATTTAGCGCGCTGACAGTGACCGGACAACTTGGCACGTGACTCCGTGCTCACGGGATGTCACGTATAATTGACCACACTGGTCTCGTTCGACAAAAAGATTATTGCTTTCTTAATGGATACGACAAGTATCTCCAAATCTTCTGTCTGCGCTTCTTATCTCCGACAATGCCCCTCCTACGACGTGAATATCACGTTATCTAGACTCTGTCACGTACAGGTGAAGAAGCAACCCACACTTCTGGAAAATTATCCAGGGGTGGTGCTCACGGATACAATCACCCTGGTCGCGAACTTCCGAGTAATTACTCGGGGCCAACGTACCAAGGGAGGTCCCTAAGCGTTCGCAATTGTCCTGACAATTATCGAACGATATTCGAAGTTTCAAGAGATTAATAATCAATCGTAGCTTCGGTAAATTATACGTGAAAACGTCAAGTGTGAACGTTGATGGTAGACTAGAATATCGTTCGCTTGCGTTCGCGGCTTTTATACTGTTTTCGCTGTTACGTAACTCGCTTGTGGAGGGGGGGGGGGGGGGGGGGGGGGGGGGAACTGTGGCGTGATGTCACGTGACCGTTCCCTATGTTTATCCATTGGTGACGTCAGTGCGTTTCCCTCAGGGCCGACTCCACTGTTGCTAAGGTGTCACTGGGCCCCTTTCGGTGCGTTACATAACTTTCGCCTGGAGAGGTGGTAAGGTGGCGTGATGTTTCATCAGCTTTGTCCCGTGGTGGGGTTGCTGACTCATCGCTGCTCTTTCTCGCTCCTATGTTGATGTTCGGGTCACGTGACGCTTTCTCGCGCAGTGCCGGACCTTCTTGGCTCTTTCTGTCTGCCGATGTTTTTCTTCAATTTGTTCAATATTAGTTGCTTTTTGCAACTAGAGGATAATTTGTCGTTAATTATTTCCTGCCTTGGCTCTTCTTGTCTGGCGCGCGATGTTGGTTATTATTTATTCTTTTCTGTGGGCACTGCTATCGTGTGTTTTGTTGTAAACAATAGGATCTTAGCGTTATGGTGTTGTTGTGGTTTTTTCCGCTCGGGATGTTATGCTCGGTTGTTTATGTGCAAATTTTTCTTTTTTTTTTTTGTTTTATTCGCGTTTACGTGCGCTAGGGCTTTTTATTATTTATTTGTTTGTTAACAATAGAGGAGTGCGGTAGTCTCACTCAACGTTGTTGCCTATTTGTTAGCAAGAGAGTCCTTTGTTGGGTGATTCGTTTTTTTATTTCTGATTGGCGTTGTTTTGTGCTCTTTTCATTGTTTTAGTGGGGTTTATGAGATGAATTTATCTTGTGGTAAATTCATCTCGCGTATCCTCCTTTACCACCTTTTTGCAATGCGTTGCATGGATCGATTACCTACCGTTAATCGATGGCAAGTTTCGGTGTTGGTTTACCCGACGGAAGGTGGGGTACCGGATATCTTCTTCGGTAGGCTGACCGTTGTGTCTCTATTCGGCCCTCCGTCGTACGGGGGGCGTGGCCTATAGCGTGATTTCGCCTTGTCCCTGGGGGCGTGTCTTTACGACACCTTCCCAGGTACCAGCTATGGGATTATGTTCTTCTGTTCTCGATTCGGCGAGCCTCTCGCCGCGAGAGCTCGTTGTGGAGGCTCGCGAACCGTTACATGCCCTTCCAGATTGGACAGTGGTCTCTTTCGGTCCTTTTTCTGATATTGTTCTTTCTTTAAAGAATTTTTTTTTTTTTTTTTTTTTTTTTTTTTTACGAGGTGTTGGGAATGAATGAGAGCTCAGTACAATATATATATATATATATTTTTTTGTAGTAAGGAACAAATGTTTATTGTTGGTTTTATTTTGTTATTCTACATCGATTTGGAAGTTTTTTTTTTTTTTTTTTTTTATTCAAGTGTTACGGTTTCAATCTTCGTTTTCTTGGCTGCCGTTTCCGCGTGAATTTCGATGGGCTTCCTACGTCGTCCGGTTTGCACGGGTGTCCGTGCGTGCGTTCGTTGAAGCGCTGCTACCACCACCGGATCCGTCTCTATGGGCTGAATTCTTTTTTTTGTCCTCCCATCGCATCCTTCGTCGACCTTGATGTGGAAGTTCTCCTCGTGCGTTCTTCCCGCCACTAGCCGCTGATAGAGCGGTCCTCTCGTTCGCGGTGTTATCTTTGCTGTCCTTTCCAGTATAGGCGCTATCGAAATGTACGGAAGCTGGATCCGCGTTGTCCCCGGTTTATACTGCACCGCTGCCGTGGCTGACATCCCCAGCATCTCCCGCTGCGCTTCTCGATCGCTGTCCATGAAGCGGAAATAAATCGGCTCCGTTTGACTGTATCGTTCCTTGTTCTTTTTAGTCGGGTTGTGTCGGTTGTTGGCCCGCCATGCGTTGTAGGATTGCGGAGTTTTCACGTAACCCGTGTATGGGTCCCCGGTTTGTATCGCCACAGTCTTGCTCGACATGCTCGTTTGAAGTGATTTATTCTTACTGAGGGTCTTCTCGAGCTCTCACTTTTCGTCGCATTTTGAATACATGAGCGCGGGATGTGATTTCTCCGAATTGCTTTGATTCTTGACCGATCTTCAGGTTCCCTCTCGCCTTTACGCCTTTGCCTGTCGGGGTGTTTGTCACCTTCCCCTTGTTTTCATTCGTTCACCTTGCTGTTCTCATTCGCTTGCGTATCCCCATCCTTCTTCGGATAGTATGGTCTTAGGTCACTGGCATGGTACATCCCTCTTTGTCGCCTTCCATGTGTGAGAGAATGTATGAGGTGTTTCCAACTCTCATTTTTTACCTTATATGGGCCTTCGTAGACGGGTAGAAATTTGGCGATTCGTTTCAGTGCCGGATTGGATACGTTCAGTGCCCTTGCCAATACTAAGTCATCGATTTTGAATTCTGTTATTCGGTGGGCTGCATTGAATTTCTTTGCCTGCCTACCTCGATTTTTTTTCATTTTTTCTCGGGTCAGAATGATTAAGTCCTCCCACTGGGGTTCGTTTTCATTTTTTATTTCCAGCAGCGACTCCCAGGATTTTTCGGGGCGTTTTCCCGTATGTAGTAGGAGAGGTATTTGTCCAGTGGTGTCGTGATGACTCTCGTTAATACAACTCTCCACAACTTCCAGCCATTTGTACCACGAGTTGTGTTTATCTGCTAGGAATGTACGGAAAAATCTCGATAACTCGCGGTTCGTTCGTTCTACTGGATTTGCTTGCGGGTGTCGTATCGATGTGATGATTTTTTTTATCTCATTCTCCTTTAGCAGATTTTCCCATTTTTTTCCCGTGAACTGCGTCCCCTGATCCGAGAGGATCGCTTTTGGTTTTCCGTAATTAGGGAAGTAGTCCGAGGCTAAGCATCTCCACGTCGTCTCCGCTGTCGCGGTTCTCAGTGCGTACAGTTTAGTCAATTTAGAAAATACGTCTATCACCGCTAAGATATGTTTATTGCCGAAACTCGTGGTAGGCAGGGGCCCATAGAAGTCTAGTGATACCAGGTCCCCTGGATTCTGGGGTAGTATGTTCTGCATCTCCGCGAATACGCCTTGGGTGTATATCTTATTGCGTTGACAGGAGTCGGAGGTCGCCAATCGTTGTCTTCCGCGGCGATATGGATTAGGGAAGTAGAACGTATCCCGTAACAGCAGGTAGCATTTCTTTGCCCCAATATGCCCGTATAATTCATGGCATTCGTCAATGAGCACGCCCACTGAGGGGGCGGGGACCACTATGCGTTCGAGCATTCCTCTTCGTTTGTATAGGATCCCTTTCCTAACCACGTAATCTTTATTCCCTATTCCGTTATTTATGGCTTCTTTTATTGCATGACACGCGTCATCGTCATCTTGTCGCTCTTGCATGTGATTTAATAACTGTTTAAATGTCTCACTCGGTTCACGCGCTAATTTTGCTATGATAATTTCTTCCTCTGTGGGCTCTCGTTCTGGTCGACTGAGTATATCCGCAACTGTGTTTCTGGTGCCTTGACAGTGCTCTATCGATGCATTATAGTCCTGTATTGCCAACGACCACCTCGTCAGTCTAGCGTGAGCTAATCGGCATTCTCTTAGGAACGTTAGCGCCGCGTGATCTGTTACATCCTTACTTCTGCGCCTAGCAGAAACGTTCGGAATTTTTCGAGCGCCCATACAATTGCCAACAATTCCTTTTCAGTAGTGCCATATCGCAGTTCTGCTCCTCTCAGCGTTCTGCTAGCAAAGTATAGCACCAGATGCTCCCCTTCATCGTTCTTTTGGTAGAGTACAGCCCCAAGCGCAAAGTCGCTCGCGTCTGTTTGTACAAAGTATGGCTTGTTGGGGAGCGGGTATTGGAGAATCACGCTTTCACAGAATTTGCTCTTCGCCATTTCGAAGGCTTCTTGTTCCTTTTTTCCCCATTGCCATTTGGTGCCCTTCCGAAGAAGATGTAACAATTCAGTTACAGCTCCTGCGTGTTCTCTTGTAAACTTTCCATAGTAGTTTATTAACCCCAAGAATCCTCGCAGTTGTTTGAGGTTTTTTGGGTTTGGAAATTCATGGATCGCTCGAATTTTTTCGGGATCAGGACGTATCCCTTCTCTAGTCAGAATATGTCCCAGGAATTTCGTTTCTTCTCGGAAGAACTGGGATTTTTCCAGGTTTAGTGATAATCCATGCTGTTCAAATCGGGATAAGAGTTCTTCAAGATTCTCCATGTGTTCGTTGAATGTCTCCGACATGCATAATAGGTCGTCCACAAAGTTGATTACATTCCCTAGTCCCCTCAGTACTTTTTCCAGTCCTCTCACGAGACTTTCCGTACTGGAACTCAGCCCGAAAGGGGTTACACGGAATTCGTAGCACCTTCCTCGATGCATAAATGCTGTGTATCGACGTGATGCTGGGGTCAGAGGGATTTGCCAAAAGCTTGCCATGAGATCGAATGTCGTTATGTACCGGTTGCTTTTACACTCTTGGAATAGTTCTTCAGCTGTTTGCATCCGCTCATTATCAGGTTCTAGTATCCCGTTGATTTTTCTTGCGTCGAGACACAGTCGGATACTTCCATCTTTTTTTGCTGCTATTACTAGCGGACTGTTATATGGACTATTTCACTTCTGGATTACACCTTGCTCGAGCAATGTTTCTATTTCTTGGTAAACTTTTTCGCGGAACACCAATGGAACGGGGTAGTTCATTGCTTTGAAGGGTTCATGATCAATTACTTTGAGTTCATGAGCATATGAATTCAGCCATCCCGGTCTCTTGAGGAACGCATCTCGGTGGTTGACCAGAAGTTTTCTCAAACTTCTAGCCTGTTCCCGGGATAGCCCTTGTGTGTTCGCAATTTTCGCATCGATTTCCTCATCGGTAACTCGATATTTCTTGCGATCCTCGAGTGTTATTTCGCTTACGTTGGTTTGGTTGTCTTCCCCATACTCCTTGTCTCTGCTGAACTTTGCATAAAGTCTGTTGGCTGGCTTATCCGGTAATGCGAAGGATATCTCATTCTTAATAAGGTCAATTTTTGTCCTAATCTTCGTTAGGAAGTCTATTCCGAGAATGCAATCATTCGTTAGTCTTGGTATTATTAATAATGTGCCATATTCTTTATAGTTCTCGATCTCTATGCTCGCATATAGTTGCTTACTGACTTTCGTGGCCCTTACTGCCGTGGCTCCTCTCACGGATGTTCCTGTCAGAGGTAGTATTGGACATTTCTGGAGTACTTTATCATAATTGTTATTAACGAAATTTTCCGATATTGCGCTTATTTCGCTGCCTGTATCTATGAGGGCGCGGACGGTGATTGCCTGGATGTGGATAGTGAGTATTGGACATTTCGCGCGTCTTTCCGGTGGGTCGTCCATCTCTTCCATGAGTTGTTGTCTAGTATCCTCTCCATAGCCAAGCGTCACCTCGTTTATTTCGACCCATCCTCGGGTGACGCTTCCTCGTTTTCCGAGATCTCTTCGGAGACGACTTCTAGGCTTTTTTCTTCTTCCTCTCCTTTCTCTAATGTGCGCACGTATTTTTTTTCTCGATTCTTGTTATTGTTCCGTTTATCTTCTATTTTTTTTGTATCATTCTTGTGACCGCTTTTTGCCTCATCGCGTTTGTCGTTTTCTTGTATCCTCGATCGATTATCGCTGTTGGTCGGAGCTTGATATCGCTCTCTTACTCCCGGTCTCGTTCGTTCTCTATTCCCTTGCCCTTCCTCATCATATGATGATAGTAGGTCGAGCAATCGGGGAATGGCATCTATGCCAAGCGTCCGTATCGATGCCCGTACATCTTCGGCGAAGTGTCTCTTTAATTTATAGATGATATCCTTGTCGGTAGGTCTCGGACGCAGATCCCGGGCGAGGCCAATCATCTTCATTGCGTAACCCATTCTCGATTGTTTTTTACTAGCGTCGTACCATTCATGGTCTAGTCTCATCCGTACGTTGTATTGGATTTCTTCGTTCCAGAATCGTCGATTGAATTGCTCTTCGAAGTCTCCCCAATTGACAACTCCCTCTTGTGTTATTGTCCACCACGTTTTTGCCAATCCCTCCATGCATTGAGTTACGATAATTTTGAAGTGGTATCTTTGTATGTAGAGGTCGCGATAGGATCGTAACCTCACTAAAAATTGCATCGGCTGTTCAGACGTCTTTCCGGAAAAAAACGGGGGTTCCATTTTTAAGTTCCCTCCACCCCATGATGTGTTCATGCTCATAGATGGCATAGGGAAGTTATATGTTGGTTCTTCCATCTGAACGCTTTGCTCCACTCTTTCCGTAGATTGAGGTGCTGCGAACGTTGATGCTCCTGCTTTGTTCATACCGGTAAGGCCATTACTTATTGGCTTGGACGTTCTGCTAATTGCCCCTGTGGATGCTCCTAGCCGTGGCACACCCGGAGGCCAATCGTTCTGGGTTCTGTTTGTTAACAGAGCATTATCCGTGAAGTTGATGGTCCTTGCGAACGAGCCTTCAGGGATGGTGTTGTGGTCAGGGTTGTTGGGTGCGGTGTTGTACTCTGTTCCTTGCGTTTTTCGGGTTACCGATGTCCCCGGAAGTACGTCATATATTGAGTTAATCGATGACGTGATGAACTCCTGTATAGTTCCGAATCGCTGCGCGAAGTCTTTATTAAGTTGTTTATATCTTTGATCGTGGTTCTCCTCATCTTGCGCACGTTGTAGCTGCAGTTCTTTAATGAGTTTCGCGATCGCTTGTAGCTGTGATTGTTGTTCGTACTCCCTATGTCTTTCACTCGGCGTACTTTCGTTGTCGTCGAGCATCGTTGGACTACGTAGCCCTCTCAGACTTGCGTTTGTTATTATCTCATCTAATCGCGGTGGTTCTATGTCACTCATCTTTGGAATTTTTTCTACGTCCTCGAATTGTTGTAGCAAATCTCGGCGGTTGGAATTTTTGCGCTCTTGTCCTCGTCCTCCCATGGCTCCAATAGGTGAGTGTCCAATAAAGCTGTGTGATAGTGCTCTAACCGTCTCGAGACTCTCGGGTGCTGTCGCTCCTTCAGGTGTCTTCTCACTGCTTTCATCGTTGTTTTCCATCCTAGCTCTTCTTTTGTTACGCCGAGATTGGTTAGAGTTGCGAATATTTTTATATTTTGTACTGGGCATCCACTTATTGTCCAGCTTGACTCGCCCGGACCCACGTTGGGCGCCAATGAAACGTTTACTAATTTTCGTTACTGTGCTGTGAACGGTTCTCCTCGGGAATTAACGCGGTAATTTCGTGTTTCGTCTCTTGTTTCGAACAGTTACGGAAATGTAAACCTATGTACCCAGGTCTCGATGTAGGATACCTATGGTATGGGTACGGGACCGGGCGGTGGAACAATGTTTTTCGTAGATAAATGGCCTCAGTCGTGTTGGTGTTCACTCACGTTTGCCACATTTTAGAGTGATATCCACGTCATCATCGGCTATGCGGGGATGCAACTGGTCTTATAGAGTGAGGGGGCGATATCTTTCGACTGTCGGAATTGTCTCACGATCAACCGGGAGGAAAATTTAAAGTATACGGAGTGTCGCGCCTATCGTGTCCCGTTACGGCGGGGCTAGCGTGGCGGCCTAGTGTCAGGCGCTCGCTCTCGTTTCCCTGTATAGTCGCGTCCCTATGCGAAATGACGCGCCTTTAGTGTCTTGTTACGGCGGGGCTAGCGTGGCTGCCTAGCGTCAGGCGCTCGCTCTCGTTTACCGGTAAAGTAGCGTACCTCTGCGTGTCCCTATACTGGATGTTGCGTCTATCGCGTCTCGCTACGGCGGGGCAAGCGTGGCTGCCTAGAGTCAGGCGCTCACTCTTGTTTCCCTGAAACACCCTTTTCTTGACCCTCACGAGATATCGGATATCAAGGAGACGTCCGAGAAATATACTCTCAGGGCCCTCGACCTCGACGATAACGACTCGGGGATACAAAAGGGATCGCACTGCGAGGGCGCTGCGTTAGCACCTCTCGACTATGCTTGCAGGACTCGTAAAGCCCTGCAAGGAGCTTTACACTCAATTCTTGACAAAAAAAACTTAGGTTAAAATTATGGAGTGGCCGGAATTCACCGCGGTCCACTATTGACCAACAATCGTTTGCAATAGATTGTTCAAATTGGTTTATTTTTATTTAGTTACATGACTCTAAGATCACCGGGTGGGGCGGGACGCCTCCCGTGGAGCTCTTTGCTCAATGCAATAAAAACAAGCGTCTCAGCGCCCTGCGGGCGCAGATGCTCTTGTTGGTGGGCTCCGCCCCCCAAACCCCCCGAAAAATGTCCCTTCGGGACATTACCTTCGTCGAATAAAAATATTTCTTTTTTGTACCAATTGATTATTAATATTCACGACGGATATTTCCTTTTTGTTTGACGATAAATTGTCAAATATTGAGACACGACACAAATATAACGAATTGCACCACGTAGAAGTTGATCAAATTAATTTAACGAATCAAATCATGTCTAGTAAAGTCGTTTTATTGGCTTAAAACTTATGACCAGATTTAATGAATATAAAACAAACACACAAAACATGTACCGACACCAATACGATTACCATTTAGCATTCAGGCCAAATATCCCCTTTAAATCCTTCCCCTTCAGTGTTTTTTTTCTTCCCCATAATTGATGGAATCAGTTCGTTATTTTATCTGTAGGAAACCAAACCATTGTAGAAGAAAAGTTCAAGAAATTTGCTATTCTTTGTGATTTTCAATGAAATTTTATCGATATTTATGGATGCTGCAAAAAAATGCAATCTCGAGAACGAAAAAATATATCTTTTTGGTTCCTGTCTTGTATTGAAGAGGAAGTAGTACGTTACTCGAATCAAAAATTTGTCATCTTGGATAGCTCCGAAATATTTTTTTACAAATTGATGAAATTCCTAAAAAAATCGACTTTGAAGGCTCTTTGACAGTCCTCTTATAACAAATTTCATTTCTACCATTTGAGATATATTTTTTTCTTCTTCGTAATACATGGAATCAGCTCGTTATTGTCTCTGTAGAACAGACAAGTATTGGAGACGAGAAGTTTGAGAAATTCGATATTTTTTTTCGTTTTTCAATGAAATTTTATTGATATTTATCGTCGCTTAAAAATATCAAATTTAGCATCATATCATATCGTATTTTTTAAAATTTTATTTAATCACAAACGAGGATAAGTTTTTCGGTACGGAATAACTCGTAAAGGATTAGAGACGGCAATTTCAAGAAATTTGAAAAAACGATTCGTTTTTTGATGAAAATTCGTAAAATTAGTCTTTGCTTAAAAAAAATCATATCTCGGCAGCGAAAAAAGATTTCGACTCTTATTTTGACTTGTTTTGAAGAGGAGAAAATACGTTGCCAGAAAAAGAATTGCAGTTTTTATTATTAACTGTAAATGAATAAATCGGGTGAGCATAATTGACAAAGATTTCGGCTGCGATGAATCTTCGATGGTCGAAGGATAGAAAATTCTTTTTTTTTATGATTACATACTTTTTATTTGCGCTATACCGCGTAGAATCCATTTATATTTACGTAAAATAGGAACAAAGATTGAAACGAGATGTCGATTTTTTTTTATTTGTAAATCATCCGGCCACAGAGTACGCGCGCCGCGACGTATGAGCATCTGTGTATCGTCTGCCACGAAATTGTCATCTGCTTCCAAAGTTTGACAGATAGAATAAAACGAAAAAATATATACTCGCGATTTTTTTAGTTCTATTTGGGAAATTGTAATTATTTTGGATATTCGATGAATCTTTTTTGTGAGTTTACTACCAATTTTTTCAGTGAATACGTGAAATTTATCATTTTTATTACGAATGTGAATAAAATTTGGTAAAATATTGCGAATGATTTTCGGTGATAATATATTATTTTGGAAATAAAAAACGCAAACATTTGTGAATCTGTGTATGATATTTCGTGTTTTATTTTTCACAACCGAAGTTTTTTTTTTAACATGATGAAAAATGGATTTTTGGCAAATCTAAATAACATAACCTTTAAAGCAAATCTTGTTATAACCACTGTTTTTGAATTATTTTATAATTAAAATTATATTTGTCAGAATGACTCAAAATTTGGCGTGCATAGTGCTTTCGATGCAATGAAATATTGTTGCGAAAGAGAAAAGAATTGGTTTCCAGGATTCTTAATTGGGGCACCGTACGGACATCAGATGTGAGAAAATAATTTTTTTATGGAAAATTGTGATGAATAAATAGTTAGAGATGTAGGATTGTCTCTAAATTTGCTGTGCGCAGTGCTTTTGATAAAACAAAATGATGCTGCGAAGGAGAAAAAAATTGGTTCGTAGAATTCATTATGATGGCACCGTACGGACACTTGACCGAAGGCAAATGCAAATTGTGGTCAATAATTTTTTAGAAAAAATACTTAAAGGTCTTAGATTGGTTTTAAAAGTAATGTGCATACTGGAAATAATGTAATGAAAAAACCCTGCGAAGGAGAACAAAATTGGTTCGCACCATCTAAAGTTACAGTGTGATACGTATGTCCGAGAAGAAAAATTCAGCCAAAAAGTTGTTTTCATTGCACCGCAGGCTAAAAAAAATATTTCTATTCATCACAGTCACTTCAAAGTAACTACGCATGATGTTGGAGATACACCGAAGCAAATGGTGAAAAATAAAAATTTTTGGAGTATGCGCTGCGGAGTAACCCCTTCGACAGACTCCGAAGAGCAACGGATGGTCATTTTAATAGGCACTCTTTGCCTATTATTATAGTGAGTGCCTAAAAATGACTCGAATTCTTCGCTGTTGCGACTCTCGCTTCTTGATTCACGCACTATTCCGTTCCTCAGACACGAGCGATTGTAAAGGCGGATGTACCAGCTCAACGCCTCGCAGCGTGTAGTGTCATCATCGGAATTTGGATAGTAATAAAGACCCTGTCAATCGAGTTTCGATTGTTGAGTGAATATTTAATACCCCTATCAATATCGCGAGTTTTAGCAAAAGGGGAAGCCCTATCTTGGAAACGTCTATCGGTGTTAGTGCTACTTGCTTGTATTTATCTATGAGCTAAATGGGACACTGATACGTGGCAGAGTGTGAGTGGCACATAAAGAAGATTTAGCGCGCTGACAGTGACCGGACAACTTGGCACGTGACTCCGTGCTCACGGGATGTCACGTATAATTGACCACACTGGTCTCGTTCGACAAAAAGATTATTGCTTTCTTAATGGATACGACAAGTATCTCCAAATCTTCTGTCTGCGCTTCTTATCTCCGTCAATGCCCCTCCTACGACGTGAATATCACGTTATCTAGACTCTGTCACGTATAGGTGAAGAAGCAACCCACACTTCTGGAAAATTATCCAGGGGTGGTGCTCACGGATACAATCACCCTGGTCGCGAACTTTTGAGTAATTACTCGGGGCCAACGTACCAAGGGAGGTCCCTAAGCGTTCGCAATTGTCCTGACAATTATCGAACGATATTCGAAGTTTCAAGAGATTAATAATTAATCGTAGCTTCGGTAAATTATACGTGAAAACGTCAAGTGTGAATGTTGATGGTAGACTAGAATATCGTTCGCTTGCGTTCGCGGCTTTTATACTGTTTTCGCTGTTACGTAACTCGCTTGTGGGGGGGGGGGGGGGGGGGGGGAACTGTGGCGTGATGTCACGTGACCGTTCCCTATGCTTATCCATTGGTGACGTCAGTGCGTTTTCCTCAGGGCCGACTCCACTGTTGCTAATGTGTCACTGGGCCCCTTTCGGTGCGTTACATAACTTCCGCCTGGAGAGGTGGTAAGGTGGCGTGATGTTTCGTCAGCTTTGTCCCGTGGTGGGGTTGCTGACTCATCGCTGCTCTTTCTCGCTCCTATGTTGTTGTTCGGGTCACGTGACGCTTTCTCGCGCAGTGCCGGATCTTCTTGGCTCTTTCAGTCTGCCGATGTTTTTCTTCAATTTGTTCAATATTAGTTGCTTTTTGCAACTAGAGGATAATTTGTCGTTAATTATTTCCTGCCTTGGCTCTTCTTGTCTGGCGCGCGATGTTGGTTATTATTTATTCTTTTCTGTGGGCACTGCTAACGTGTGTTTTGTTGTAAACAATAGGATCTTAGCGTTATGGTGTTGTTGTGGTTTTTTCCGCTCGGGATGTTATGCTCGGTTGTTTATGTCCAAATTTTTCTTTTTTTTTTTTTGTTTTATTCGCGTTTACGTGCGCTAGGGCTTTTTATTATTTATTTGTTTGTTAACAATAGAGGAGTGCGGTAGTCTCACTCAACGTTGTTGCCTATTTGTTAGCAAGAGAGTCCTTTGTTGGGTGATTCGTTTTTTTATTTCTGATTGGCGTTGTTTTGTGCTCTTTTCATTGTTTTAGTGGGGTTTATGAGATTAATTTATCTTGTGGTAAATTCATCTCGCGTATTCTCCTTTACCACCTTTTTGCAATGCGTCGCATGGATCGATTACCTACCGTTAATCGATGGCAAGTTTCGGTGTTGGTTTATCCGACCGAAGTTGGGGTACCGGATATCTTCTTCGGTAGGCTGACCGTTGTGTCTCTATTCGGCCGTCTGTCGTACGGGGGGCGTGGCCTATACCGTGATTTCGCCTTGTCCCTGCGGGCGTGTCTTTACGACACCTTCCCAGCTATGGGATTATGTTCTTCTGTTCTCGATTCGGCGAGCCTCTCGCCGCGAGAGCTCGTTGTGGAGGCTCGCGAACCGTTACAATATATAAGGCCAAATATTCCTTCACAATATATTCGGAAAATATTCGGTCACAACATATATATTGTGACGGGCTTTTTGTCGCTTCGGATGACGACAATCGGCTACCCCGCCCAAAATATAATGACGCCCCGTTTTTCTGCACTTTATTACTCTACCGTTACTCTACCGTTTATTATTTTTTATTACTCTACCGTTCGTTGGGCGCCAGCATACCGTATCAACCCCGGTATGCGAGGGTTTCTTCTTCAATCTTACTTCGACTACTACTTACGGCTAGCAGGAGGGGTGCAGTTCGGAACAATAATTGGACTCGAGCTTTCAATTAATAAAAACACAATAATGATCTGTTTATTCAATAACAAAAATTCTTCAATACAATTGACTGCTGTCCGACCACTCGAATTGACTCGCGAAACTCAAGATTAGCTTCGTAACAATAGAATAGTTTCGTCTCTCGCCGCTGCGAGCGGAAATCACCCGAGTAATGTCTCGGAAATACCGGGCACGAGCGAGAAAGCCACGGCAACACGTGGACGGCACAATAAATAACCGAAGATGGTCTGCACTGCGTGCACCTACCTTGATTTTCCCTGTCCGTACGCTACACGGGTTGTCCTCGTGTCCTTCCTCGAGCTACGAGCCAATATTCGCTATCCCTTCCGACAATTCCTCGGCCGTCGTCACGGCGGTTAATCCTCACAGTAATTAATCCCTCAGCCAATGACACGGGGCACAATGATTTCTTTCACTCCCGTGGCTCGCACGGCGTATAATAACTATCACGGACTATTCTTATTACACTACTTTCTAGCTAATCGAATTTCTATCGCACGTTATGCTAATCGATCCGCTTCGATCCACGCGTCGCGCGAGAGTGCCTCTCGCTCGTGCTCAGTTACGCGTCTCGGTAATCGGTGGGAGGGGGAACGAGCCCTTTGTCGCCGAAAATCGCCTGATTGATGGAATATTCGCGACGTCTCTCCTCTCGTGGTTCCCCTCTCGTGTCTCCCACTGGCCGTCTTCGCGTAGCTGGACACCTGTAACGTACAATATTTTCGCCGGCAGTCTCTCGAATTTTCTAGATTTTTCTCTCCTCGGATATCGTCGGGGGACGACTCGGTATTCGCGTTACCCTATGACTCTCGCGCGTTCCTAACGGCTAGCGTGCCTGCGAGAGCGTTACAACGGCTCGTCACAATATATATTATATTTTATATATATACTAGAGTTTCCCCGGGCTCGCGCGCTACGCGCGTTCGCATTTCTTTTATCAACAGTATAATAATGTTTAATCACCGCCGCAACTTTTCACCAATGGAGGTCGCCGCCGCTTTTTTTTGTATTTTTACTTAGTCAGTAAAAGTCCCCCTTGAAGGAACTTAGAAAATTTTTCCCCTCCCCCCCCCCCCCCTCCCCCCATTCGCCATTACTTCTTCGACCAAAAATATTCTAAGTCCCCCTTAGAGGGACTTAGAATATTTTTCTTTTCCTCCTTAGAGGGACTTAGAATATTTTTCTTTTCCTCCTTAGAGGGACTTAGAATATTTTTTTTTCCTCCTTAGAGGGACTTAGAATATTTTTCTGATGGGTCTCATATACCGGGTGTCTCATAAGTATGTATCAATTCCTGACACGGCGGCGGCGGCGGCGGCCAAAATATTCGGCCTTCCCACCATATCTAAAGATAAAAAGAAGGAAGGCCAAAAGGGAAGGCCAAAATATATATATATATATATTTTTTTTATCATCTCTCTATATATATAAAGTTTCCGCCGCTGTCGCCGCCGCCGCCGCCGCCAAAATATTCGGCCTTCCCACCATATTTAAAGATAAAAAGAAGCAAGGCCAAAGGGAAGGCCAAAATATTCGGTCACAACATATATCTCTCTATATATATAAAGTTTCCGCCGCTGTCGCCGCCGCCGCCGTGTCAGGAATCGAGGGGAGGGCAAAAATATTCTAAGTCCCTCTAAGGAGGAAAAGAAAAATATTCTAAGTCCCTCTAAAGAGGAAAAAAAAAATATTCTAAGTCCCTCTAAGGAGGAAAAGAAAAATATTCTAAGTCCCCCTTAGAGGGACTTAGAAATTCTTAAAATATTCTAAGTCCCTCTAAGGGGGGCTTAGAATAGCTTAGAGCTCTATTGGTGGAAAGTTACGGCGGTGATTAAATATTTTTATAATTTTAATAAAAGAAAAGCGAGCGCGCGTAGCGCGCGAGCCCGGGCTCGCGCGCTACGCGCGCTCGCATTTCGTTACTCTATTCTAAGTCCGGGGAAACTCTAGTATATATATATATACTAGAGTTTCCCCGGGCTCGCGCGCTACGCGCGCTCGCATTTCGTTACTTCCAAAGACTCTCCATTTCGCTACTTCCAAAGACTCTTCCTTCGGTATTTCCGGCATGATAACGAAATTTAACGAAATGTCACGAAATGAATTGGAAAATTGCATTTATCACCGAATTTATCGCGTTCGTTTTTTTTCTTTTTTTATTTTTTTACTAATATTGCGTTCGTATTTGTAAAAAAAAAACGAACGCGATAAATTCGATGAAAAATTCAATTCATTTCGTGACATTTCGTTAAATTTCGTTATCATGCCGGAAATACCGAAGGAAGAGTCTTTGGAAGTAGCAGAAAATGGACAATTACAACAGCAGCAGCAGCAGCAGCAGCAGCAACAGCAACAGCAGCAGCAGCAGAGAGATATATCTCTCTATATATATAAAGTTTCCGCCGCTGTCGCCGCCGCCGCCGCCGCCGTCGCCGTGTCAGGAATCGAGGGGAGGGCAAAAATATTCTAAGTCCCTCTAAGGAGGAAAAAAGAAATATTCTAAGTCCCTCTAAGGAGGAAAAGAAAAATATTCTAAGTCTAAGGGGGACTCAGAATATTTTCGGTCGAAGGGGGCGGGGGGAATCCCCTTAGAGGGACTTAGAATATTTTTCTGAAGGGGGGGGGGGGGTCGTGGGAGGGGAAAGTCAAAATATTCTAAGTCCTTCAAGGGGGGACTTAGAATATTTTTGGTCGAAGGAGTAATGGCGAATGGGGGGGGGGGGGGGGGAATTTTCTAAATCCCTTTAAGGGGGACTGACTAAGTAAAAATACAAAAAAAAGCGGCGGCGACCTCCATTGGTGAAAAGTTGCGGCGGTGATTAAACATTATTATAATTTTGATAAAAGAAATGCGAGCGCGCGTAGCGCGCGAGCCCGGGGAAACTCTAGTATATATATATACACACATACCGAACAGCTACCGAACACCGTACCGTACCGCAGCTACCGTATATCATAAATATATATATACCCACGTCACAATATATATATACTAGCAGGTTGTTGGGCTCGCGCGCTCCGCGCGCTCGTATTGGATTACATTGGAACTATCTAAGTAAAGGGTTGCCTATGCAGTGTCAGTGAATATTTAAGAATAAACGAAAAAAATTCGACGTGTTACTACAATTGATAGATTTTTATTTGTTGGTTTTTGGCCAAATTCGCTCGTAATTGAGTCATAGTCTTTGAGTTGAGAATTTTTTTTCGAGATGCACCATGGGAAGGTAAACATCTAAGCATCTCATTTAAATTCGCGATTGATTACGTAGCGAGTTTCAAAATTGCTACGTAACCATTATCGAATTAAAATAGCAATTGAAAATTATAAAGTATATTGAATATGAATTTCATTTTTATTAACCATATTTACAAATTTGGTTCACGAACACGATTTTGAAAAATCAAAACCATAATTTAAAATTGCCACCCTATTGGAGAACTTCTGTGTACACCATATTGAGTGTTTTATTTCCAGGTACGTGAATGAATAAATTTTTTTCTGAACTTACGCGTGAGCACCTTACATATAGTTGACCGTGTGAAAAACATACATCGTGTAAATCAATATCGGCAACTTGAAAAGTTTGACCTTGTGATTTGTTGATTGTCATCGCAAAACATAGTTTGACTGGAAATTGGATCCGTTTGAACTCGAATGGGTAATTTACTGGTATCACGGCTATGCGTGGTATTAACACATGTTCGCCGATTGAATTACCGGTAATAATTTCAGCTTCTAATGGGTAAGTCATTAATCTTGTAATTTTTAATCTGGTTCCGTTACACAGTTTTGGTGCATTCAAATTTCTCAATAGTATGATAAGGGTTACGATTTTTAATTTTTGGGTATGTCATGGAAGTCCTGGAGGCTTGAGAGAATTTAGAAATTCAATGGGATAATTTCTTACTTGCTGAATTTCTGTGACACTATCGATCGACCGATACACATATTTATGTGTATCTTTAACTATCAATTCGTTGATGAAATTAACTCTGTCATTTTTCGGCGCAAGTATAGCGCGTTCCCGAAATCAAGAGCCCGTATGTTTTGAAGGTGTCGATATATTCGGATAGACTTTTGATATTAATTCAGTCAGATCAGGTACCACCGTCGCTAATTTTGAATTAACATTATTTTCGCCATTCTGTTCAGGGTACGTTCCACTGCCAACTTGCAGTAGTGTATTACAAAATACACCTGCTCGTGCGTCACGTTTTAAACAACCTTGCATGTTTATTGTTAGAATCAAAATTCCGACAGATTCCCACAAAAAGATGATTTCACACATGCATTAATGGCGTCGGCTTTACTGCCTCTAGGTATTACAGGAAGAGTTTGTCGAAAATCTCCCACAAATACTATCGACAGAATCAAGAACAATTACAGACTCTCAATAACTCTTTTGCGTATGTCCCTGGGACGAATAAATTTCAGTACAATTATTGTGAACGAATGTTTGCAAAAAAGCATGGTGTTTTACAACACCACCGGCGTAATCCGAATCAAATTTGTTCCGGTAAAAAAATCATCTAAGTTCCCACAATAGGCAGCATCAAAAACCGAAAATAAAGTATGATTTTTACAGATTATTTTTATGTTCTATATGTGTCTGTGAGCGTCTGTGAGTGTCTGTGAGTGTCTGTGTGTGTCTGTGAGTGTCTGTGAGAGGTGTCTGTGAGTGTCTGTGAGAGTGGCTGTGAGTGTCCGTGAGTGTCTGTGTGAGTGTCTGTGAGTGTCTGTGAGTGTCTGTGAGTGTCTGTGAGCGTCTCGTGGACAAACACACAAGAAAAATCGGTACGTTCTTTTATATATATAAAGATTATGTCGATATATATACGTTGTGACGTGGGTTTTTTTTCCACGTCCCGGAAAAGGGAGGGAAGGCGGGAGACAGTGTCTTCGACTGCTGCGAGAGTCCTCCCAGGCGGTTTCATGGGCGATAGTTGCGACAGGCCGGATTAGATAATTAACTTCTAGGCTTTATTTTGCTTTTTTTTTGGTACGAGAGGGACGAGGAGGCCCAGCAGTACGATGGGATTGAGAATAAGAACGATCGAGTGGAGGTTCTGCCATGGGCGCGGGAAGTAAGTCGCAGCTTGGCAGGACGCATCGTCTTCCGGATGCATCGATTCACCCTGTCTCGGGCGCAGGATTGTTAGTCGCAGCTTGACAGGGAAATGTTGTCCGGTACCGAGCTTCGAGGAGCAAGCGAGGAGGGAATACCGTCGTCTTCAAACATTGACGCGCCCTACGATATTTCGCACGTATAATTCCGAATTAGCTTAAGAGACAGCGAGGCGCCAGGTACCGGACACCTCATGAAATTTGTAAAGGGTGGGGAGAGAGAGAGAAGCCTCGCGCTCGGACACCGAAAATTACTCGGGGACTCTCGAATAATTAGTGGTGCGAACGACACGTGTGCTGCGATCTCTTTCTCGTTGTTCTTCGAGAAGATTCCGGTCCCGATACCAAGGAAAATTTGTGGAAAGGAAAGGAAGGAAGGAAGGTCTCTTTTCGCGGATTTACTTGTGTTGGGAATAACATCGAGATTACAGTAAGGCTTTTGCCTCGTCGTTCTCAGCCACGTGCTTAACAAAGTAAATTTTGTTTAATTTTGGAGCAAAGCGCGGCTCAGTGTGTTTCGTGGGTACAGTCCCGGGCAAAAATATAGCTCGTTTTAGTTGGACGGACTCGCGGTTTAGATTCAGTGATTGTTCCTTTGTCTTATTGTTTGGTCATTAATTTTTTCTTGATCGTCGCCCACGAGATTGCCTTCTGCAATATCGACTAAGTAATTCAAATAAAAATTCGAGTCGAGAGTTCGAGCTCATTTACGTGAGGCGAGCGGTACACGGGATCGGTCGCGTTTAATGAAAGGTTCGTAGGCTCGATCGGCGGCTGTCCGCCAACTTGCATCGCGTCACCGAAATCTAATCGACTCCTGTGCCCGTCTCGCGCCGTTTTATCACGCGGCTATTTATTTGTGTGTGTCCGTTAACGTTTTTCGGTACCGTAAGCGCGACTGCACCGCGAGCGGCATTTAGTAGGGAAGTTAGGGAGATTTTTGAGTTGTTTTTTTTTGCTGTAATAAAAATTTAATAAATGAGTGAGAAATTCAAGTCGGTGAACCGAGTAGCTGACAAGAATTTTAGTAGGGGAAAATTAACAGTTTTGTATCGAATCACATCGGGATTTTCCCGTAAATTAAATTTGTGCATTTAGGAATTTATAATAAATTGGAGTGAATTCCTCTGAAAGATATTACTTTGAGAAACGTGATTTTTCCTCGCAAATCCCGCGATTTTAATCGCATAAATCCCCGACAACGAGAATCGCCGAGAACACCGGATCCTCCCCTCTGCCGCTTGGGCTGCAGCTTGCCGGAGTTGAATATCTTTCTCCGTAAGAATAAAATATAGAGACATCGTTTAACCGATCGCGTCGAGAGCGTACTCGACTGGCGCCCTTGAAAGAAAATTAAGCGATCGAGTACGGAGTTTTATGGCCATTGGGGTCCCGGTAATTTATTTATTTAATTTATTTTCGTGTGTGGAAATTTTCGGTCACAATATATATATACTAGAGTATACTAGAGTATACTAGTAGAATATAGTATAGTAGTAGTAGTAATAGTAGTAGTATATTGTGACGTGATTTTTTGGAATCAACGCCACAAAAACCAAAAACAACCGTTACTCGCACCAAATACCGATTTTAGTGCTGAAGTTTCGCGTTACTGCCTCTCCCAGCGACTTAAGATGCCGTCACGCTCTCGTTGAGTTACCGATCGAGATTTTTGCAGTTTTGTTTGTATCATTTTGTTATAATTATTCCAATTAGCTTCATTATCGTTATTATTTTAGTTCAGTTCGAGTTTTGAAATTCCGTTTGCTTAGTTTGGTTCACGATTTCAGATTCCATTTTAGTTCAGTTTAGTCGTTTCCGACTCTATTTAGTGGTGTATGAAGTAATAATGAAAAGCCCAAATAGAGAAAGGACTCGGCGAAGAGTCTTGCGAATACGTCAAAGTCCGGTGTAAACCCGGCACCCCAAGAGATAGTGCAATGCGTTGAGATCAGGCGGAGGTATCGTTTGGTCCAGGCAAGAGTGGTGGAACACCTTGCGCTGCGTTATAGTTGAGTAGAGCCTTGGATCTCACGCATTGACTAGGGGGAAGCGATTGCGAAGATTCATTCAAGTTACCGCGTTATAGTATCGGCTCTCGATTCGATAAATTCATGAGATGGTTGAGAGGGCAGTAATTATCGTTCAAGCTCCCGAAAATAATTATCATAATTCGTTACGAATTTTCGTAGGCAAATTGGCAGTCTACCGAGAGTTGCCCTAGAGGTAACTCGGGTCTCTCCCGCGCTCCCGTGTTGTTGACGTTCGGCCTATTGTTCGCGCGCTCGAGTGAGGCTATCTCTCTCGCGCACACAGTGTGGCCTAGCTGTCCGTTTCTCGTTCTCGTTCGGCTATCGTTCGAGTTTCGCGAGTTGAGTGTAGCGAAAGAATTTTGTAATAAATTCTTCGCGATCCCGTGCGTGAGTGAAGCATTAGAAATAATGCTCCTTGTGCAGCGGTGATAGTGATTCGGTTCTCGGTGTATCGTGAGATACAGGTTCCCGCTTAGTACAGGATTTATATGAAGTTTCGGTGAGTTTTTGAATTATAAAAATTTGTCGATCGCTTATCGATCCGCTTTTGTTACGTTCTCGTTAGCTCGTTTCGATCGTCCGATCAGCTGAGCGTTTTCGATGCACTTGCGTGTGATCTTGTGGCTTCTTAGCCAAATTATTATTTTTCGGTCCCGCTTAAATTAACGTTGAGATTTCGATCTCCGTTTCTCGTTGCTATTCTATTGACCTCGGATCGCGACCCTTCTACCACAACCCGCATCCTGAGCAACCGTGCATTTCCGCAACCGTTTGCTTTCGCGAATGCGTCGGCGTTAGTTCTCGTACCGTTTCGTTTTGTCGTTGCGGAGGTCGTAGTTCCACCGACTTCCAGTTCAGTCCGGATTGGTGCTTCCGGCGAAACAAAAATCTACCCTGCGGAGGTCGTTCCACCGGCCTCCAGTTTAGTCCGGATTGGTGATTCCGGCGAAACAAAAATCTACCCTGCGGAGGTCGTTCCACCGGCCTCCAGTTTAGACCGGTTGTTAATACCGGCGAAACAAAAATTAACTGGCGCCCACCGGGACGCCGATGCATCCGCGAGGGTGGACGGCCGAAGGTGACGTAAGTTTCGTTCGCGTTTTGCTCCCGTTTGGTTTGAGCTTTTCGATTTTTTTTTATTTTTATTTATAGAGTTCGAGTTAGAGTTTTCGTTAGGTGAAAAATACGTCACAATATATATATATGTATATCTCTCTATATATATAAAGTTTCCGCCGCTGTCGCCGCCGCCGCCGCCGTGTCAGGAATCGAGGGGAGGGCAAAATTATTCTAAGTCCCTCTAAGGAGGAAAAAAAAAATATTCTGTCCCTCTATGGAGGAAAAGAAAAATATTCTAAGTCCTTCAAGGGGGGACTTAGAATATTTTTGGTCGAAGGAGTAATGGCGAATGGGGGGGGGGGGGGGGGGAATATTCTAAGTCCCTTTAAGGGGGACTGACTAAGTAAAAATACAAAAAAAAGCGGCGGCGACCTCCATTGGTGAAAAGTTGCGGCGGTGATTAAAGATTATTATAATGTTGATAAAAGAAGCGCGCGAGCCCGGGGAAACTCTAATATATCTCTCTATATATATAAAGTTTCCGCCGCTGTCGCCGCCGCCGCCGTGTCAGGAATTGATACATACTTATGAGACACCAGGTATATGAGACCCATCAGAAAAATATTCTGTCCCTCTAAGGAGGAAAAAAAAAATTCTAAGTCCCTCTAAGGAGGAAAAGAAAAATATTCTAAGTCCCTCTAAGGGGGACTTAGAATATTTTTCTGATGGGTCTCATATACCGGGTGTCTCATAAGTAAGAGAATATTTTCCTTAGAATATTCTAAGTCCCCCTTAGAGGGACGTAGAATATTTTTGACCTCCCCTCGATTCCTGACACGGCGGCGGCGGCGACAGCGGCGGAAACTTTATATGCATAGAGAGATATAATGTCTTTAAGTAGGGTCTATCATACAAACGGAATAACTTGATATTATGTCAAAGAACGAATAGGAATAAGAATGAGAATAGGACCATTATAGATTATTCGGATAGGACGAATGAACGATCTTTACAGCTGGCGGATATAAAGTAAATTAGTTCTTTGGTATTATTTACGGTAAGGGATTCTAGACTGGTCGGAAACACAAAGTTTTCCAGAAATTTCTCTCTGTGATAATGAAATTGTCGACATTCGGCCAAGAAGTAACCGATCGACTCCGTGATAAACTGGTCACAGCAGAGGCACTGTTCTTCTCCATTGAACTTGTATATCAATTTTTATATTTTGAAACTATATCTATATCTACCCGCGAGTCTGCATTGCGCTACCACTCTGATATGCGCTAGTGGAGCTCCGTCTTTCAAATAGTTTTCACATTTTAATTCGTTTAGTTGCTTGATCTCTTTGTAAGCACGACTGTAGGTGGACAGCATAACTTTAACCACGTCCGATCGAAAGCGTATATTTGTCGTGATCTCGATAACCGTGGGGATGCAGCGCCTCAGGTGGATTGGAGACATGGACTCGAGGATATGCTGCAGTTTGAACTCCGCAAGAGTTGTTTTTAGTTGCGAGAACCAGTTATATTTAACATTATTATTTTCTGAGCTATCCAGAGCAACTAGGCGGTCTAAACATATTCGCGGGAATCTGTGTGCCGGCATTTCTAAAATTTTTGCGAGGTAACTGAGAGCTCTTTTTATTATCTGAATTTCTATTGGTGCATTGCCCGTTTCCAACCGAATCATGTATCTTGGTGTGTTAGGAGGCAAGCCTAGAAGTAATTTAAAGAACCTCTGTTGGCGTATTTCGAGTCGGTCTTTGTGACTAAGTCCCCAGACACCTGCCCCATACAGCAGTGTCGAATCTACCACTGCCCGAAACAGCTTGATCCAGGCACTCCAGGCATTCATTCGCGTAGCGATCATTGGCGTCCATATGGAGCTAATGGCCATTTCAGCTTTCGATATCGAGTATTCTGCCGCTTCGTTGAACAATCCGGATCTTGTGAATGGAATGCCGAGATACGTATAGCTCTTCACTGTGTTCAGTGGCCTACCATTGTATTTAAACGAGCGCATCTTTTTAGTTCTCCCGCCTTTTTGGACTATGAGAACTTTCGTTTTCGTCACGTTAACTTCTAGTTTATTCTGCTCGCAGTATGTATTAAGTGTGTCTAATTTGCCTTGTAGATCGCTTGGGTTTTCCGCAGTGATGATGAAATCATCGGCGAATAACAGAAGTTCTATGTTTTCGCGTATACCCCTATGCCCCGATTTCACGAAAAATTGTGTTATATCTGCAAGGAATAGAGTGAATAAAATCGGACTAGCTGGATCACCCTGTAGGACGCCCTGCGTTGAGTCGATTTCGCATGTTCTGTTTCCACGATCAAGACGTATTCGAAAGCGCGCTTTGCGATAAAATTTTTGTAATACTCTAACGATTTGGTGACTACCTCCCTGGCTTAGTAGCTTCCTCCAGAGAATCGAATGAGAGACTGAATCAAAGGCGCGGGGGAAATCGATAAAAGCAATGAAAAGTTTTCCCTTCGGTTTGTTTAATGTCAGCGCGATCTTCGAACGGAGAGAGAAGATATTGTCTTCACACGAGTAATTAGCCCTGAAGCCTGCTTGAGCCTCTGGAAGAATCTTCGATTGTTCGGCCCAGCTACTCAACCTCTTGGGTATCAGCGTGGTAAACAACTTTGCTTCCGTATTAGCGAGCGCGATGCCGCGATAGTTCAGCGGGTCCTTAGCTTCTCCTTTTTAGGCACTCACTATAACAATAGGCAAAGAGTGCCTATTAAAATGACCATCCGTTGCTCTTCGGAGTCTGGCAAAGGTTTCGATATCGAGTATTCTGCCGCTTCGTTGAACAATCCGGATCTTGTGAATGGAATGCCGAGATACGTATAGCTCTTCACTGTGTTCAGTGGCCTACCATTGTATTTAAACGAGCGCATCTTTTTAGTTCTCCCGCCTTTTTGGACTATGAGAACTTTCGTTTTCGTCACGTTAACTTCTAGTTTATTCTGCTCGCAGTATGTATTAAGTGTGTCTAATTTGCCTTGTAGATCGCTTGGGTTTTCCGCAGTGATGATCAAATCATCGGCGAATAACAGAAGTTCTATGTTTTCGCGTATACCCCTATGCCCCGATTTCACGAAAAATTGTGTTATATCTGCAAGGAATAGAGTGAATAAAATCGGACTAGCTGGATCACCCTGTAGGACGCCCTGCGTTGAGTCGATTTCGCATGTTCTGTTTCCACGATCAAGACGTATTCGAAAGCGCGCTTTGCGATAAAATTTTTGTAATACTCTAACGATTTGGTGACTACCTCCCTGGCTTAGTAGCTTCCTCCAGAGAATCGAATGAGAGACTGAATCAAAGGCGCGGGGGAAATCGATAAAAGCAATGAAAAGTTTTCCCTTCGGTTTGTTTAATGTCAGCGCGATCTTCGAACGGAGAGAGAAGATATTGTCTTCACACGAGTAATTAGCCCTGAAGCCTGCTTGAGCCTCTGGAAGAATCTTCGATTGTTCGGCCCAGCTACTCAACCTCTTGGGTATCAGCGTGGTAAACAACTTTGCTTCCGTATTAGCGAGCGCGATGCCGCGATAGTTCAGCGGGTCCTTAGCTTCTCCTTTTTAGGCACTCACTATAACAATAGGCAAAGAGTGCCTATTAAAATGACCATCCGTTGCTCTTCGGAGTCTGGCAAAGGTTTCGATATCGAGTATTCTGCCGCTTCGTTGAACAATCCGGATCTTGTGAATGGAATGCCGAGATACGTATAGCTCTTCACTGTGTTCAGTGGCCTACCATTGTATTTAAACGAGCGCATCTTTTTAGTTCTCCCGCCTTTTTGGACTATGAGAACTTTCGTTTTCGTCACGTTAACTTCTAGTTTATTCTGCTCGCAGTATGTATTAAGTGTGTCTAATTTGCCTTGTAGATCGCTTGGGTTTTCCGCAGTGATGATCAAATCATCGGCGAATAACAGAAGTTCTATGTTTTCGCGTATACCCCTATGCCCCGATTTCACGAAAAATTGTGTTATATCTGCAAGGAATAGAGAGAATAAAATCGGACTAGCTGGATCACCCTGTAGGACGCCCTGCGTTGAGTCGATTTCGCATGTTCTGTTTCCACGATCAAGACGTATTCGAAAGCGCGCTTTGCGATAAAATTTTTGTAATACTCTAACGATTTGGTGACTACCTCCCTGGCTTAGTAGCTTCCTCCAGAGAATCGAATGAGAGACTGAATCAAAGGCGCGGGGGAAATCGATAAAAGCAATGAAAAGTTTTCCCTTCGGTTTGTTTAATGTCAGCGCGATCTTCGAACGGAGAGAGAAGATATTGTCTTCACACGAGTAATTAGCCCTGAAGCCTGCTTGAGCCTCTGGAAGAATCTTCGATTGTTCGGCCCAGCTACTCAACCTCTTGGGTATCAGCGTGGTAAACAACTTTGCTTCCGTATTAGCGAGCGCGATGCCGCGATAGTTCAGCGGGTCCTTAGCTTCTCCTTTTTAGGCACTCACTATAACAATAGGCAAAGAGTGCCTATTAAAATGACCATCCGTTGCTCTTCGGAGTCTGGCAAAGGGGTTACTCCGCAGCGCATACTCCAAAAATTTTTATTTTTCACCATTTGCTTCGGTGTATCTCCAACATCATGCGTAGTTACTTTGAAGTGACTGCGATGAATAGAAATATTTTTTTTAGCCTGCGGTGCAATGAAAACAACTTTTTGGCTGAATTTTTCTTCTCGGACGTCTGTATCACACTGTAACTTTAGATGGTGCTAACCAATTTTGTTCTCCTTCGCAGGGTTTTTTTATTACATTATTTCCAGTATGCACATTACTTTTAAAACCAATCTAAGACCTTTAAGTATTTTTTCTAAAAAATTATTGGCCACAATTTGCATTTGCCTTCGGGCAAGTGTCCGTACGGTGCCATCATAATGAACTCTACAAACTAATTTTTTTCTCCTTCGCAGCATCTTTTTGTTTTATCAAAAGCACTACGCACAGCAAATTTAGAGACAATTCTACATCTCTAACTATTTATTCATCACAATTTTCCATAAAAAAATGATTTTCTCACATCTGATGTCCGTACGGTGCTCCAATTAAGAATCCTGGAAACCAATTCTTTTCTCTTTCGCAACAATATTTCATTGCATCGAAAGCACTATGCATAACAAATTTTGAGTCATTCTGACAAATATAATTTTATTTATAAAATAATTCAAAAACAGTGGTTATAACAAGATTTGCTTTAAAGGTTACGTTATTTAGATTTGCCAAAAATCCATTTTTCATCATGTTAAAAAGAAAAAACTTCGGTTGTGAAAAATAAAACACGAAATATCATACACAGATTCACAAATGTTTGCGTTTTTTATTTCGAAAATAATATATATTCACCGAAAATCATTCGCAATATTTTACCATATTTTATTCACATTCGTAATAAAAATGATAAATTTCACGTATTCACTGAAAAAATTGGTAGTAATCTCACAAAAAAGATTCATCGAATATCCAAAATAATTACAATTTCCCAAATAGAACTAAAAAAATCGTGAGTATATATTTTTTCGTTTTATTCTATCTGTCAAACTTTGAAAGCAGATGACAATTTCGTAGCAGACGATACACAGATGCTCATACGTCGCGGCGCGCGTACTCTGTGGCCGGATGATTTTCAAATAAAAAAAATCGACATCTCGTTTCAATCTTTGTTCCTATTTTACGTAAATATAAATGGATTCTACACGGTATAGCGCAAATAAAAAGTGTGCAATCATAAAAAAAAGAATTTTCTATCCTTCGACCGTCGAAGATTCATCGCAGCCGAAATCTTTGTCAATTATGTTCACCCGATTTATTCGTTTACAGTTAATAATAAAAACTGCAAATTCTCTTTCTGGCAACGTATTTTCTCCTCTTCAAAACAAGCCAAAATAAGAGTCGAAATCTTTTTTCGCTGCCGAGATATGATTTTTTTTAAGCAAAGACTAATTTTACGAATTTTCGGCAAAAAACGAATCGTTTTTTCATATTTCTCGAAATTGCCGTCTCTAATCCTTTCCTCTCAAAGAAATCGTATTTACAAACTGACTCTCCGCGTTATTGCACAGATAAAAAGTGTGCTATGTTTAAAAATTTAATTTTTTACACTTCGACCGTCGGAGATTCATCACATTCGAAATCTTTGTCAATTTTGTTCGCTGGATTTACTCGTTTACACTTAATAAGAAAACTGCTAATGATTATTCTATCGATGTATTTCCAACTTTTTTTTTTTTTTTTCAAATTTTTTCAAATTTTCGTCGAAATACGAATTTCTTTTATATGCTCACGGCTTGAAAAGTTTTCTTTCGCAAAAAAAAACAATTGTACTCTTAAAGAACAATTATAAACAATTATTTATCAAGAAAGTGAAAAACACTGAATTTGTCGATTTTACGAGTTATTCCGTACCGAAAAACTTATCCTCATTTGTGATTAAATAAAATGTAAAAAAATACGATATGATATGATGCTAAATTTGATATTTTTAAGCGACGATAAATATCAATAAAATTTCATTGAAAAACGAAAAAAATTATCGAATTTCTCAAACTTCTCGTCTCCAATACTTGTCTGTTCTACAGAGACAATAACGAGCTGATTCCATGTATGACGAAGAAGAAAAAAAATATATCTCAAATGGTAGAAATGAAATTTGTTATAAGAGGACTGTCAAAGAGTCTTCAAAGTCGAATTTTTCAAGAATTTCATCAATTTGTAAAAAAATATTTCGGAGCTATCCAAGATGACAAATTTTTTATTCGAGTAACGTACTACTTCCTCTTCAATACAAGACAGGAACCAAAAAGCTATATTTTTTCGTTCTCGAGATAGCATTTTTTTGCAGCATGCATAAATATCGATAAAATTTCATTGAAAATCACAGACAATAGCAAATTTCTTGAACTTTTCTTCTACAATGGTTTGGTTTCCTACAGATAAAATAACGAACTGATTCCATCAATTATGGGGAAGAAAAAAAACACTGAAGGGGAAGGATTTAAAGGGGATATTTGGCCGAATGCTAAATGGTAATCGTATTGGTGTCGGTACATGTTTTGTGTGTTTATTTTATATTCATTAAATCTGGTCATAAGTTTTAAGCCAATAAAACGACTTTACTAGACATGATTTGATTCGTTAGATTAATTTGATCAACTTCTACGTGGTGCAATTCGTTATATTTGTCTCGTGTCTCAATATTTGACAATTTATCGTCAAACAAAAAGGAAATATCCGTCGTGAATATTAATAATCAATTGGTACAAAAAAGAAATATTTTTATTCGACGAAAGTTAAACACTATGAATTAATTTACGTAACTGATAAATGTTTTTCCCTCATACGTACTGTCGAAAAGAAACGCAAAGCGCGACGTATAAACATACTTCATTCGTAGCGCATAGCGCGATGTGTAAATACACTCGATAAGGAGCGCGTAGCGCGACGTGCACCTCCGTGAGTGCCTTAAAAAATGTCCCACCGGGACATTTTTCGGGGGGTTTGGGGGGCGGAGCCCACCAACAAGAGCATCTGCGCCCGCAGGGCGCTGAGACGCTTGTTTATAAAATACTATTATTTCCGAAAGCCCCCATCTTTCCGGAATGTCTCCCGTCTCGAGGATATTGTTGAACATGCGTACGATGATCTGCAGTCCATTGTCTGTAAAAGCTTTGTAGAAGGCGTATGGGATTCCATCGGGTCCCGGCGCCTTATTCGGTCGTGATCTAGCTATCACCGTCACAATTTCATCGAGCGAAATCGTCGTGTCTAAAGTCGGGTGTTTTTCGATGACTTGACACGGGATCTCAGCATCACGCAGTGGGAGTATTTCTCCATAAAATTTCTCCCAAATTTCGCCAGAAATTGGACAAGGGTTGGCGTTCTTCCGTCGATACCGGTTCACAGTCTCCCAAAACTCGTGTGCATTCTTTACGTTCGATACCGCCTCCTGTATTTTCTGGAAATAGTCCTTTTTTGTAGCCTTAACTAGATTTACGTAGTATTTTCGTTGCGCTTTATATTGCGTTGCTGACTCTTCGGTATTGTATTTGATCCATCTTCTATATAGTTTTTTTATATGTTTTTTGATTGCGCGACATTCTCCTGAGAACCAAGGCTTGTCTTTGAAGTTAGTATAAGTATCGTTCCGTCGACCGGCAATCTTTACCATTCCGAGATCTTTAGCGATGCTCCAAATCGTTTCCGTCAGTACCGAGCTCGCTTCGTTAACGTCGTTTGTTTCGCGGGGGAGTCTATCGTTCAGCAGCGCTCGATATTCTTCTATGTTATTGTTGTTTCACTTAAGGCCACGGGATAGCGCTCCGATACCGGGTGAAATCTCTGCTCGAGATTCGATATCTACGTTTAACCATAGTTTTATGGGTAAGTGATCCGACGTACCAATATTCAATACCGAGAAATCGTGAACCATATTGATGCAAGTTCTATTAATCCAGCACATGTCTATAATGGTATTACTTTTCCCAAGAAATGTAAAATTTCCCCTATAATCCGAGACAGATCTCCCATTCAAAACAATCAAACCCATATCTTCGAGACTCTCTACTATCATAAAACCATTTTTAGGCACTCACTATAACACTAGGCAAAGAGTGCCTATTGAAATGACCATTCGTTGCTCTTCAGAGTCTGTCGGTGGGGTTACTCCGCAGCGAATACTCCAAAAAATTGTATTTTCCCCATTTGCTTCAATGTATCTCCAACATGATGTGTTGTTAATTTGAGGTGATTCCAATGACTGGTAATATTTTTTTTCGCCTGCGGTTGAATAAAAATACCTTTATTAATGAAATTATCTTCTTAGACGTCTGTATCACAGTCTAACTTTGGATTGTGCGATGCAATTTTTCTCTTCTTCGCAGGGATGATGTATCATATCATCACCATTGTGCACATACATTTTGAAGCCCCTGCGAAGCATTTGAATATTTGCTTAACAAAAAAAATCCATTTTTGCTTCGACAAGTATTCGTACGGTGCTGTAACTGTAGACTGTGCGAACCAATTTTTCTCTTTTTCGCAGGAATGATGTATCATATCATCACCATTGTGCACATACATTTTGAAGCCCCTGCAAAGCATTTCAACTTTTGCTTAACAAAAAAATCCATTGTTGCTTCGACAAGTATCCGTACGGTGCTGTAACTTTGGACTGTGCAAAGAAATTTTTCTCTTCTTCGCAGAGGTGATGTATCATATCATCACCATTGTGCACAATCATTTTGAAACTACTGCGAAGCCTTTAATGAGGTGTTTTAAATTTTGTTGTGCTAAATGTCCATACGGTGCTCCAATTATGAAGTTTATGAACCTAATTTTTTCTTTGTCGCAGCATTATTTTATTTTATGAAAAGCACTACGCACAGGAAATTTGAAGACATTCTGACATTTCTTAGTATTTTTATTCTGCAATTATTTTTGGTGAGGAAAAATTTTAAAAGGTTATATTATTTTAATTTTCCAAACAACAATTTTTTATCATGTCACAAACGAAAATTTGGTTGCGAAAAATGAAATACGAAATATCACACATTGATTGACAAATATTAATCCTATTTATTTCGAAAATAATATATTTTGAACGAATATCATTCACAATATTTTATATACGTTATTCACATTCATAATAAAAATAAAAAATTTCGTGGGTGCACTGAAAACCTGGTTATAATTCCACAAAGAAGAATCATTGAATATCCAAAATTATTGCAATTTGTCAAATAAAATTGAAAACAGCGCGGCCATTTATTTTTTTCCATTCATTCTATCTGTCAAACCTTGGAAGCCGACGATAATTCGATAGCAGACATGATAAAGTTTGCATACGCCGCGACGTTGGTATTCTATGTCGGGATGATTTGAATCGAAAATAAAAGTCTTATTGTTTTCTCATTGTTTAATGTAGGTTAGGTTAGGTTGATCCCCTTTCGTTGTTCCGCCGTATAACCTGTTGGGTTTTTACGGTACCCCCCCCCTCTAACACACCCTACCCGCACCAAGCTAAGCTACCTAACCTTTCCTGTGCGTGCTCAGCCGGCTTAGCTACACTGTACCGCATTTGCCGAGGACACAGGAAAACTGCGGAAAACCTGTGTCGGTACAGACGGCCATATCCTAATGATTCCATGGTATTTTTTGCACTTGTGTGAAGTACAGAAAACACCACGGCGTCAGAAGAACGAGTCTCCCGCTCAACGGTGAATGCGCCAGCCAGCGCGTGGCTAAGCGGTCACCCATCCAAGTACTGCCCGCCAACATAGTTGCTTGACTTGGGTGATCGCCGAAGCCACGCACCGACCGCGCATCCACCGCTGTCGGTTTTGTTTAATGTATATAACTTTAAATATTGGGAAACTACAGTGTTACGTCCTACCCTTAATATACACGTATTTCAGATTTTTCTATCTTTATTTAAAATTAAACGATTTAATTTCTTTTATTATTTCCACTCGCAAAGGAAGGAGCCCAGACGCTAGATCATCCGACCGGATAACTAATATCGAATTTCAGCAATTCGTATCCGTTCGCGATTTTACCTAATAACTGCATAATTCTATTCTCTCTCTCGGAACACTCAGTCTTCTGTCTCATATCCAAATCAGCATTTCGAGGTTTCCCTCATGCTGGATTTACCTCTTGATTAGCAACAGCGCGTGTCCCGCACTGTCAGCATTTTCGGCCGCTTCGCAACGGCCACTTTCATTCACTCAAAATTTAGTCTTACTTCGAATTTCAAACCGATCGGTCGGACTCATCCTAGAGCGGACACCTTCCTCCGCGATTAAGCTAGATTATAATTTAGAGTCTCGCACATTCACACACGAACACTATCGCGATAATAATTGTACGAATCATAATTTACGTTTAATTTAATAAAAAGCGAAGTTTGTTACTCTCGAAACGGGATCTTTCGATCTTATTCGAGGAACAGAACCCCTTAAAATCATTTATATTCCTGAATTACGTTGCCAAGTAAAAAGCGCGCGTGACCGCTGAGACGGACGTCCAAGTCTACGCGTACTCCGGTAAACCTCTGGGACGTAACATGCAGTTTACTTTTTTCAGATGTCTAACAATTTTTCGAAACAAAAAAAAATCAATTTTTACCTCGTATGTTTCGAACCACCCTTCTATTTTTATTTCAATTGTTTTAATATACTTATCTCAAAACAAAACAAAACGATAGAAAAATAAAATTTCTCGAATTTCTCGTCTGCAATGTTTTACTCTCCGACAGTGACAATAACTAGTGAATTGATTCCATCTATTATAGGGAAGAGAAAAAATGCTTAAAGTGTTATAACCGAATTCTCTTATAGATCGACAGTCCAAGAGTCCTCGCCGTCGAATTCATCGAGAAATTGATTTTTTTTATTTTGGACGCATCCAAGACACTACAACTTTATTTTGAGCAGAGTACTACTTCCTCTTCAATACACGAACCAAGACGATATCTATGTTCGTTCTCGAGTTATAATTTTTTTACTACAACAGGATCAAGCAAATTTAATTGAAAATCGTATCAAAAAGCAATTGTTCTTAATATTCAGCTCCAATACTTCGGGTCCTGTCCAGAGGCAATAATAAAGTGATTTTATGTATTTTAGGGAAGAAACAAACATTTAAACAGATGCATTTAAAGGGGACATTAGACTTGTTGGTAAATGGTAATGGTGTTCGTGTTGGTAAATATTTTTTGTGTTGATTTATACTCATTTAATCTGGTCATAAGTGTTAAGCCAATAAAACGACCTTTACTAGATATCATTTGATTCGTTACATTAATTTGATCAAGTTCTACGTGATGCAATTTATTATATTGTTCGTAAAACAGAAAGGAAATATCAGTTGTGAATAATAATAATCAATTCGTATAGAAACGAAATGTTCATATTCGATGAAGGTTAAACTATGAATCAATTTACATAAGCGATAAATGATTTTCCGCCATACGTTCTTCCGAGATGAAACGCGCAGCGCGACGTATAAACATATTCGATATGCAGCGCATAACGCAAAGTGTAATCATACTCGATACGGGGCGAATAGCGCGACGCGTATTCCTGTGAGTGCCTTAAAAATTGTCCCAAAGGGACATTTTGCGGGGGGCTTGGGGGGCGGAGCCCACCAACAAGAGCGAAGAATAACAAGCGCCTCAGCGCCCTGCGGGCACAGAGACGCTTGTTATTCTTCGTCTCGTCGTGTGACAGTCTAATGCAGCTAATAGCGCTGTCTTTCGTCACGTTTTCGTCAAGTTGATTATTAATACCGATACGCGCGTTGAAGTCCCCACCCATAATTATTGGGCAGTCATAACGTTCGACCATGTCAAGAATACGCCCGGATAACAGTTGAACTCTTTCGGAGAAGAAATTAGCTCGTAGGTAAATTGTAATAATAATTATTTTGTGTGATCCCATCGTGCACTTTGCGGCAATCCAACTATCGCATCGGTCGAGAATTTCGAAATTTTTTATCTCTTTCCTATCGTACGGAATGCATAGACCGCCAATAGCTCTTCCCGCCGCGTAATCCCTTCTTGCTGGGCTGGTCACGTAATCGAATTTTTTGAATGGGCCCGGGAGCGCAATACTTTCCTCGAGTCTCCATGTCTCTCAAATACCTAAAAACGTGCAGTCCCCAAGGCTCTCGTCGAATTCGTCAGGAGTTAACTGAAACAGATTGCGTATCCCGTGGACGTTCCAAACCATAACACCTTCATTATCAGATAGATCAAGCCCCTGTGAAGAGGAATAACTGTTAGTATCATTAGCCTGTAGATCATTAAATATACTAGTGGTATTAATGAGCGAGGGACACGATTCTACTGTTCGTTGCGATAAATTATATAACAATGGTTCGGTGAAGTTGGGTGCTGTAATATCAAACCGGGGGCTAGCGATACAGGGTTTCAAAAAATTATAGGGACGCGCTACTGGTATTTGGCTTTCGATAACATTGGTGTTGGCGTTGAGATCAGCTTCCTCCCTGTTGTCGATTGATCGTCCGTACGTTCCATTGCTCCTAGGAACGACGCTCTCTTCGTCTCCAGTCCGTACCTCGTTCGTTTGCGTCCTCGTATACTGCGCTTTGTCGCGGCTCAGCCTCTATCAATCCTTTATCGTCGTCCCAGGCAAAGTTTGCGATAGCCTATGCGTATCTTTGCTCTTTTTTTTCTTCGTCTCGAGCTATCGATGTAATTTTCTGTTGAATATCTCGTTCTTGCTGCGTGCGGTCGTGTGTGATATATTGTTCCACGTTCTGAAGGCGTTGTTTGTTAGCCATGACACTCTTCTTATCTTCCGTCGAAGCTAATTTTATAAGCAGCGCCTTGGATTTCCCAGCTTTGTTGGGCTTACCGATCAGTCGAGCTTCTCGGATTGCTATTTCGATGCCGAGTTGGCTGTTGGGAAATTCTCGGCTTGTAGTAGACAGTTTCCGGGGTCCACCTGGAGGCCGTGTATAACAATGTTATTTTTACGCGATTCTTTTTCACGGTATTCTTCATTTTTCTCGAGACGTCGGATTCTGTTTTGAAGAATGTTGTTGTTGGCCTCACAACGCGTGTCTACTTCCTGCACACGGTCCTCGATAATATTAATACGGTTCCAAACCTCTTTTGATTTCACACTCTTGTTACGTCACGCACTTTCCGGGAACTCTTTTCGCGAAACTTGCGCTGCTCTTCGACCGCACCGAGAGAAGCTGCACGCGTACACTCGCGAGGAGACAGAAAGACTGAGGGAAATAAAGAAAAAAAGCCAAAATCGCTGTGTGTGGGAATCGCAGACACAGGACTAGACTAGATTTGACTAGAGAAGATTTAACAAACTTTCAAAAGCGACATCGTCGAGACGAAGTCGTAAAATAATTCTGTCTTCAACGACATGAAAAATATCAACATCCTCAATGGCTTCGAGTTACTCGAGCATTCCAACGTTTTGTTTGAAGATATAGGACCACGGCTCGATCACCAAAAGCTGAGAACGTGGCCCCGACACCACGCTGTGAAGAAAATTCACCAATACCAGCAAGAAACGCCGGCTCATGTACCTGGGCCAGTCGCCATCGAAGGTATTAGGCTGTTGCTAAGGCAGCAAGGCGCTGTCCTCCGAAACTCACCAACACCATGACCCATTGAGGCTCATAGACACGAGCGCTCGATGGCATCGAAGTTCACCAACACCATGACCCATTGAGGCTCATAGACACGAGCGCTCGATGGCATCGAAGTTCACCAACACCATGAAGCATCGAGGCTCATATATGCGAGCGCTCGATGACTCCGTACCTCACCAACACCACGACGCAGCGAGGCTCATGGACACGAGCGCTAGACGACTCCGAAGACGACCAACACCTCGGAGCTGCGATATCGACAGCTTCACCCCCAACCACTGTGCATAGGCCCCAGTTAGTTGAAAAAACTTCCGATCTCCTCCGAAGAGTGCAGCACCTCTCGGGCATCGTTCACAGGCACCCCCGCGAACAATAAGAGATTCCCGAATGTCGGGAATTTGACAATTAGATAATTTCCGATAGAATCACGCATGTATATGAATATTGGTCAGTTCGTCATCAATATTCAAACTTTGTAATCATATTTTTATGTATTTTTCATGTATTTCCCCGGCTATACTTTATTGCTAGGGGTAGATCAGGTATTTGCGCGTTACTCAGGTAACCATCATAAACCTTCTGGTCTTTTCCCATCATAAAAAGCAATTCGGAAAAAACGCCGAATTATATTATTTACGCCTTCGGCAATATCTCGCATTACTCAAAGACTAAACATTTAAATGAAAAATATCTTGCAAACCGATATTGCTTCAAAGATAAATAGTTCAATTTACGATCTTTAGCAGCGACGAAAGAAGAATATCGGGTTACATAGGAAATGTTATTTTCAACAACTACCTCCGAGAAGTTTCTTCTAAACATTTGGTTGAAATAAATAAAGATAAGTGGTGCTCGTTCGAAGAAGCGATTCTATTCAGCGCTGATTTGTTACGGTTCCTAGAAAGAAAAAAAGGAGAAGACTCTGTGCTGGGAAAGAACAGAGGATTGCACGTTGTTGCTATGTCGCCACGATGGAGAAAGCCTCTGTACCAGCATACTCTTTAGGTAGGATAGAAGGAGAAGCGACGACGTGAGCGTGGATGGCACGAACAAGGGAAGTCAAGAGCCACCCCAAAGGGGAGGTAGCGCTGTTGGCTAGCTCGCGGGCCAGCTACAGTGCACGTGATCGTACCTAGAGAGTAGGGGAAGGGTGAGCCACCCGCGCAATGCATAGAGCGAGAAGGCCCACCACTCATCGATAGCCGAACTTTTCTCTACCAATAGGAAGAGAGCCATAAAAATCAAGAGACAAATACAATTCTTAGCCAAGAGTAGGGATGAAGAAAGAGAGAATAACCGAATAATAATTATTAACAATCGTTAATAATAACCATTTTTTTCATATTTACAATAGCCAAATGTTACATTTATCGTAAAAGTTAACCCGAAATTTGTTAATTTGACAAATGGAAAGGTTAAACAAATTAATTAATTAATTAAGTTAATTAATTCACCATTATATCTCGAAAGCCGACGAAAAACCATTAAGAATTAATACCTGAATGCCCTGGTAGTTATGAAATTTATATCAAATTTAAATTCAATTTAATTAGATCTGTCAAATCGATATCGATCGATATTTCACATATTATAGTAAAAACCGAATGAAAATGCATGTAATAGAGTGAAGAATGAGAGCGAAATATCAATAGAGTTCATTTTTAATATTTATGGGTTTGATAATTAATTAATTCTTTATCGAGAAAATTTTCATTTTATCAAGTATTAAAATCCGTAATTTTCCACCTAGAAAGGTGATTCAAATTCGAGATACTTTCACAATAAATAAAAAGAATAAATGATTAATTAACAAATCCAAAATCAATCTGGAAATAGCTTATTAGACTAATTACCAAATATTGACAACCGATAGAAACTGAACAAGGGAGGCGTGGAAAATCACGCCTCGATCGAAGACGTTGCCCCTTCCACCACGGTCTATGTCAGGACTATTTAAACTGTGCCCTTTACGGAGGGTCATGCTACTATTGCTTATTACTCCTCCGAAAGTCGACGAAGTTACTCTGTTCGCGACAATCTTTTTGTAAAACTTTGAAAAATTTTCATTTTCAATCTTCGTTTTGTGTTTGTGAAATTGTATCAAGTTTTGTTTTTCACTATTGACTTCAGTGGAAGTTAATAGAATAAAAACTCTGTGGTTTAACTGTGTGTGTTCGTTCTTCGTGAAAAGCCTTCAACCGCTCGGCACTTATTCGAAGCCGAGGGTATCGACCAGCGATCGACCGTCGACCGACACCAGCAGCAACCATTCTATTCATTCAAACCAGCAGCTTCCACTCTATTTAAACATTTAAGAGATAAACGCATCTCAGATTATTATCGCCCTTCTGGCAATTATAGTGATCGTGTTAATTTTTATTCTATTGTTCGGAATCTCCGTTAAAATTACCGTCAATATTCGCGATTCTAGAGTCACTCGTGAAACCCCTGTAGTACACTCGGGTGTACGAATCTATCCAGTATCTACCGCGCGTCGAGTCACTCAAATTAATCCGCGAGTTTAGTTAAATTTTCAATATCGCGATGAGCTCTCCTTTGATTGTCGTGATTATCCTTAGTTGTTTTCCCGTAGTTTCTATAATAGCTACGATAGTTTGGTATCTCCGCGCTTTCCGTTCCGTTACCCCGCAAGAAGTCGTTCCAGCACCTAGTGCTCCCCTTGAATACTTTTGCCCGTATTGTCACGATGTCCACCCTATCAACGAAAACGTTTAGATACCCCTTTTCCAATATTTCGCGAATGAACTCTAGCCTCTTCCCGAGCAATTTTCCGCAAGGTTAGGCTCTAAACGAGACATCCACGAATCATAGCCGCTTTGAAAACGCGTAAATTCATTAAGTTGATTGACCGAGATGAGGCCGGCTCCTCACGTAAATTCATGATTCGCGACGTAACACTCTCATCGCGAAGCCGTTGAACTGCAACCGTCAATGTGTCTATCCTTGCGAGAATCTTGGAGACGTCGGGCGACGAGTCACCCTTCGGCGACCTTGATGCCCTCGGATTTTTTTGGCTCATACTGCGTAAACCCATCAAATCTGAAATCTTTTGATCCGACTGATTGGTACTAGCCGCTTGTTTCCTTTGCCCAGCTTTTCCCGGCATACCGGCGTGTCGAGGTAACACGTGGTACCCTAACCTCGAAAATACGAGTTAAACTAAACTTTTCAATCGCTTGAAAAAAAAAAAATAACTTTGAAGACACTAATTATTCTTATTCTTCCGGGGATCCGTTGCCGTTCGATTAGCACCGAAATTGTAGGCAAAACAAGTTTCCAGTCAAAGATTTCGATTATAAAACGCGGAGCGTAAAAAAGATCGACTCGTCCCACAGCGTACCTGGAAATTTCTCCACGCGCGAGGAAAAGTCTATTATTGTTCAATTCAACGGAGAATAAATTTATATTATATGAGTTTTGGGTATCTCGGTGTATCCGGCTTTTGCTGCTTTTATTCTGACGCGAAAACTCTTCCCACTCTACCCAACCACGGGGCTGACGCTGGCCGAGCCGAGGCGCGAACGTTCGTCGCTCGAAAAATAAATTTGTGGCGGGGATTTCTTTTATTTCCCCGCGGCTGGCGCCCAAGATCGAGCGACAACGAGAGCGTCTTTTGTGATCGAGTGAAAGCGGGGGAAAGGTGGTCACATCGTTTACAGTTGATAAAAAAAACTGCTAATTTTTTTCTGGCAACGTATTTTCTCCTCTTCAATACAAGACGAGATAAGAGTCGATATCATTTTTCGCTGCCGAGATGTGATTTTTTTTAAAGCAAAGACTAAGTTCACGAATTTTCGTCAAACAAGCGCCTCAGCGCCCTGCGGGCGCAGAGGCTCTTGTTGGTGGGTTCCGCCCCCCAAGCCCCCCGAAAAATGTCCCATTGGGACATTTTTTAAGGCACTCACAGGAATACACGTCGCACTACGCGCTCCGTATCGAGTATGATTACACTTTGCGTTATGCGCTGCATATGGAATAGGTTTATACGTCGCGCTGCGCGTTTGATCTCGAAAGAACGTATGGTGGAAAATTATTTATCGCTTATGTAAATTGATTCATAGTTTAACCTTCATCGAATATAAACATTTCGTTTCTATACGAATTTATTATTATTATTCACAACTGATATTTCCTTTTTGTTTTACGAACAATAAAACGAATTGCATCACGTAGAACTGGATCAAATTAATGTAACGAATCAAATGATATCTAGTAAAAGTCGTTTTATTGGCTTAACACTTATGACCAGATTAAATGAGTATAAATCAACACAAAAAATATTTACCAACACGAACACCATTACCATTTACCAACAGGTCTAATGTCCCCTTTAAATGCATCTGTTGAAATGTTTTTTTCTTCCCTAAAATACATAAAATCACTTTTTTATTGCGTCTGGACAGGACCCGAAGTATTGGAGCTGAATATTAAGAAAAATTGCTTTTTGATACGATTTTCAATTAAATTTGCTTGATATTAATTGTTGTAGTAAAAAAATTATAACTCGAGAACGAACATAGATATCATCTTGGTTCGTGTATTGAAGAGGAAGTAGTACCCTGCTCAAAATAAAGTTGTAGTGTCTTGGATGCGTCCAAAATAAAAAAAATTAATTTCTCGATGAATTCGACGGCGAGGACTCTTGGACTGTCGATCTATAAGAGAATTCGGTTATAACACTTTAAGCATTTTTTCTCTTCCCTATAATAGATGGAATCAATTCACTGGTTATTGTCACTGTCGGAGAGTAAAACATTGCAGACGAGAAATTCGAGAAATTTTATTTTTCTATCGTTTTATTTTGTTTTGAGATAAGTATATTGAAACAATTGAAATAAAAATAGAAGGGTGGTTGGAAACATACGAAGTAAAAATTGATTATTTTTTGTTTCGAAAAATTGTTAGAGATTTGAAAAAAGTAAACTGCAGTTTCCTAATATTTAAAGTTATATACATTAAACAATGAGAAAACAATAAGATTTTTATTTTCGATTCAAATCATCCCGACACAGAATACCAACGTCGCGGCGTATGCAAACTTTATCACGTCTGCTATCGAATTAATGTCGGCTTCTAAGGTTTGACAGATAGAATGAATGGAAAAAAATAAATGGCCGAGATTGTTTTCAATTTTATTTGACAAATTGCAATAATTTTGGATATTCGATGATTCTTCTTTGTGGAATTATAACCAGGTTTTCAGTGCACCCACGAAATTTTTCATTTTTATTATGAATGTGAATAACGTATATAAAATATTGTGAATGATATTCGTTCAAAATATATTATTTTTGAAATAAAAAGGATTAATATTTGCCAATCAATGTGTGATATTTCGTATTTAATTTTTCGCAACCAAATTTTCGTTTGTGACATGATAAAAAATTGTTTTTTGGAAAATTAAAATAATATAACCTTTTAAAATAATTTCTCACTAAAAATAATTGGAGAATAAAAATACTAAGAAATGTCAGAATGTCTTCGAACTTGCTGTGCGTAGTGTTTTTCATAAAATAAAATAATGCTGCGTAAAAGAAAAAATTAGGTTCGTAGACTTCATATTCGGAGCACCGTATGGACATTTAGCAGAACAAAATTTAAAACACCTCATTAAAGGCTTCGCAATAGTTACAAAATGATTGTGCACAATGGTGATGATATGATACATCACGTCTGTGAAGAAGAGAAAAATTCCTTCGCACAGTCCAAAGTTACACTGTGATACGGGCGTCTAAGAAGATAATTTCAGTAATAAAGGTATTGTATTGTATATGTCTTTATTGCTCCCTTTCGGGTTTCAAGATTTTTGTCAAGGTTGTCTCCTTGTTACATTTCTCCTTCTCCTTCCCCCTTCTTTTCCCCATTCCCCTTCTCTTCTTCCTTCTCTTTTATCCACTTGTCTTCCTACTCGTCCCATCTCCATCGGGTTCCGTCGATCTCCAAACTTCTGTTGTCCATCCTCACCCTTCTTCCTTTTCTCCTCTCTTCCTCCGCCCTCTCTCTCAACTTGAACCTCGTCCTCCTTTCCCACCACGTCGAATCTTCTCTCACCTCTATTCCGTAATCTCCCATCTCACTCCACCGCCTCAATAACTCCTTCTTGTCCTCCTCACTGTCTAATTCCACTATCACTATCTCCTCACTCCCTCTTCTCTTCCTCTCCACTATCCTCTTCACCACCATTCTCCTTCCCAGTGCTTCCCTTATCGCCTCTTCCACGTGCTTTCCTTCAATTTCTTTTACTTCCGCCTCACCCTTCATGAGCACTCTCCTTCTTCGCTTTTCCCTCTCTTCTCGCTCCTTCCTCCATCCCTCTTCTCTCGCCTTCTCCTCTTCTCTCTTCTTCCTTTCTCTTCTTGCCTCTTCCTTACCTCCTGCCACCATCTTCCAGCCTGTCCTTCCCTTACTTCTCTTCCCTTCTTCCATCTGTCTTTTCTCTCCCTCTTCCTTCATTCGCCACGCTTCCTCTTCCTCTTCCTCGTCCATCACCTTTGTCCAGGCTTTCCCTTTTATTCTCCCGTCGCCTCCGTCTGTTTCTGAATCTGAATCTGAATCTGAATCTTGGAGACGTCGGGCGACGAGTCACCCTTCGGCGACCTTGATGCCCTCGGATTTTTTTGGCTCATACTGCGTAAACCCATCAAATCTGAAATCTTTTGATCCGACTGATTGGTACTAGCCGCTTGTTTCCTTTGCCCAGCTTTTCCCGGCATACCGGCGTGTCGAGGTAACACGTGGTACCCTAACCTCGAAAATACGAGTTAAACTAAACTTTTCAATCGCTTGAAAAAAAAAAAATAACTTTGAAGACACTAATTATTCTTATTCTTCCGGGGATCCGTTGCCGTTCGATTAGCACCGAAATTGTAGGCAAAACAAGTTTCCAGTCAAAGATTTCGATTATAAAACGCGGAGCGTAAAAAAGATCGACTCGTCCCACAGCGTACCTGGAAATTTCTCCACGCGCGAGGAAAAGTCTATTATTGTTCAATTCAACGGAGAATAAATTTATATTATATGAGTTTTGGGTATCTCGGTGTATCCGGCTTTTGCTGCTTTTATTCTGACGCGAAAACTCTTCCCACTCTACCCAACCACGGGGCTGACGCTGGCCGAGCCGAGGCGCGAACGTTCGTCGCTCGAAAAATAAATTTGTGGCGGGGATTTCTTTTATTTCCCCGCGGCTGGCGCCCAAGATCGAGCGACAACGAGAGCGTCTTTTGTGATCGAGTGAAAGCGGGGGAAAGGTGGTCACATCGTTTACAGTTGATAAAAAAAACTGCTAATTTTTTTCTGGCAACGTATTTTCTCCTCTTCAATACAAGACGAGATAAGAGTCGATATCATTTTTCGCTGCCGAGATGTGATTTTTTTTAAAGCAAAGACTAAGTTCACGAATTTTCGTCAAACAAGCGCCTCAGCGCCCTGCGGGCGCAGAGGCTCTTGTTGGTGGGTTCCGCCCCCCAAGCCCCCCGAAAAATGTCCCATTGGGACATTTTTTAAGGCACTCACAGGAATACACGTCGCACTACGCGCTCCGTATCGAGTATGATTACACTTTGCGTTATGCGCTGCATATGGAATAGGTTTATACGTCGCGCTGCGCGTTTGATCTCGAAAGAACGTATGGTGGAAAATTATTTATCGCTTATGTAAATTGATTCATAGTTTAACCTTCATCGAATATAAACATTTCGTTTCTATACGAATTTATTATTATTATTCACAACTGATATTTCCTTTTTGTTTTACGAACAATAAAACGAATTGCATCACGTAGAACTGGATCAAATTAATGTAACGAATCAAATGATATCTAGTAAAAGTCGTTTTATTGGCTTAACACTTATGACCAGATTAAATGAGTATAAATCAACACAAAAAATATTTACCAACACGAACACCATTACCATTTACCAACAGGTCTAATGTCCCCTTTAAATGCATCTGTTGAAATGTTTTTTTCTTCCCTAAAATACATAAAATCACTTTTTTATTGCGTCTGGACAGGACCCGAAGTATTGGAGCTGAATATTAAGAAAAATTGCTTTTTGATACGATTTTCAATTAAATTTGCTTGATATTAATTGTTGTAGTAAAAAAATTATAACTCGAGAACGAACATAGATATCATCTTGGTTCGTGTATTGAAGAGGAAGTAGTACCCTGCTCAAAATAAAGTTGTAGTGTCTTGGATGCGTCCAAAATAAAAAAAATTAATTTCTCGATGAATTCGACGGCGAGGACTCTTGGACTGTCGATCTATAAGAGAATTCGGTTATAACACTTTAAGCATTTTTTCTCTTCCCTATAATAGATGGAATCAATTCACTGGTTATTGTCACTGTCGGAGAGTAAAACATTGCAGACGAGAAATTCGAGAAATTTTATTTTTCTATCGTTTTATTTTGTTTTGAGATAAGTATATTGAAACAATTGAAATAAAAATAGAAGGGTGGTTGGAAACATACGAAGTAAAAATTGATTATTTTTTGTTTCGAAAAATTGTTAGAGATTTGAAAAAAGTAAACTGCAGTTTCCTAATATTTAAAGTTATATACATTAAACAATGAGAAAACAATAAGATTTTTATTTTCGATTCAAATCATCCCGACACAGAATACCAACGTCGCGGCGTATGCAAACTTTATCACGTCTGCTATCGAATTAATGTCGGCTTCTAAGGTTTGACAGATAGAATGAATGGAAAAAAATAAATGGCCGAGATTGTTTTCAATTTTATTTGACAAATTGCAATAATTTTGGATATTCGATGATTCTTCTTTGTGGAATTATAACCAGGTTTTCAGTGCACCCACGAAATTTTTCATTTTTATTATGAATGTGAATAACGTATATAAAATATTGTGAATGATATTCGTTCAAAATATATTATTTTTGAAATAAAAAGGATTAATATTTGCCAATCAATGTGTGATATTTCGTATTTAATTTTTCGCAACCAAATTTTCGTTTGTGACATGATAAAAAATTGTTTTTTGGAAAATTAAAATAATATAACCTTTTAAAATAATTTCTCACTAAAAATAATTGGAGAATAAAAATACTAAGAAATGTCAGAATGTCTTCGAACTTGCTGTGCGTAGTGTTTTTCATAAAATAAAATAATGCTGCGTAAAAGAAAAAATTAGGTTCGTAGACTTCATATTCGGAGCACCGTATGGACATTTAGCAGAACAAAATTTAAAACACCTCATTAAAGGCTTCGCAATAGTTACAAAATGATTGTGCACAATGGTGATGATATGATACATCACGTCTGTGAAGAAGAGAAAAATTCCTTCGCACAGTCCAAAGTTACACTGTGATACGGGCGTCTAAGAAGATAATTTCAGTAATAAAGGTATTGTATTGTATATGTCTTTATTGCTCCCTTTCGGGTTTCAAGATTTTTGTCAAGGTTGTCTCCTTGTTACATTTCTCCTTCTCCTTCCCCCTTCTTTTCCCCATTCCCCTTCTCTTCTTCCTTCTCTTTTATCCACTTGTCTTCCTACTCGTCCCATCTCCATCGGGTTCCGTCGATCTCCAAACTTCTGTTGTCCATCCTCACCCTTCTTCCTTTTCTCCTCTCTTCCTCCGCCCTCTCTCTCAACTTGAACCTCGTCCTCCTTTCCCACCACGTCGAATCTTCTCTCACCTCTATTCCGTAATCTCCCATCTCACTCCACCGCCTCAATAACTCCTTCTTGTCCTCCTCACTGTCTAATTCCACTATCACTATCTCCTCACTCCCTCTTCTCTTCCTCTCCACTATCCTCTTCACCACCATTCTCCTTCCCAGTGCTTCCCTTATCGCTCTCTTCCACGTGCTTTCCTTCAATTTCTTTTACTTCCGCCTCACCCTTCATGAGCACTCTCCTTCTTCGCTTTTCCCTCTCTTCTCGCTCCTTCCTCCATCCCTCTTCTCTCGCCTTCTCCTCTTCTCTCTTCTTCCTTTCTCTTCTTGCCTCTTCCTTACCTCCTGCCACCATCTTCCAGCCTGTCCTTCCTTACTTCTCTTCCCTTCTTCCATCTGTCTTTTCTCTCCCTCTTCCTTCATTCGCCACGCTTCCTCTTCCTCTTCCTCGTCCATCACCTTT